>VYXD01005957.1:6754-254558 GCA_013397195.1 Hylia prasina
AGAGTAACAAGAGATAAAGAAAAAACATTTCCCCAACTGTTTTCGGCAGATGAGAATACAATTTTTTTGCTTCCATAACCCAAGACAATAGGAAAATAGATTATGAGAATGCTATATATAGTTGTGGCAGAAAGCCTAATTCAGATAAGAAATTCAGCCCATGGAAGTATGAATTGGAGAAAGAAAATGTGGGTAGAACACAACCTTGTCTTTTGTAAACAGAGGTAATTTTTGAGTGAAAGCTAGAAAGGTTTTAATGTTCTTGATTATTTTATACTGAAAAATCAGGTTCTTTCTCATAAGAGCGGAATAATTTAGAAAAGCTGGTGCAACCAGTTTTCATTAAAAAAGGATTTGGCGGGAATTGTTTTATTTTGTGTTTGTATGTGTGTTTGGGAGGGAAAGGATGTTGACTGAGGTTGTCTGTGGTGTGTCTTCCCAGCCACCAAGGAAGAGTAGTGGAGTTTCAGAGTCAGTTTTTTAATGCTATTGTGGAACATTAGCTAGTTTTAAAAAGTATAAACATCATTTGAGATGGACAGTTGTCAGAAATCGTTTCAATTTAGGCAGTCCTTCCCTGAGAATGTCCTGCTTTCCAAGATGTTTAAGGATGAATACAGATGCTTTCCAACCAGTGGAAGAAACCGAAAAGTCTTGCAAGGCTCTAAAGCTGTAAACTGTTCTCAGTGCATGTAATTTCACAGTAATATAGTGGGCAGAAATTTATGCTTGATCTCAGCTGGTTGTCTGTGCCCTGGAGCATGAAGGCTGAGGTTCTTGCAATTTTTAGTCTAGTTACAGAGGCTATTAATCATTATGTTCAGTCCCTTCTTGGGTACTGCTAAGCTCTTTGTTCAATACATTGTGAGCTATTGAACCTCACAGGTCAATTACACAGTGTTTATAAAACTAATTCTAGATTTTGACCAGCAATGAAAACATAACCCTCGGTGGGACCAGCTATTGCTTTTAAGTCAACTGTTGTTTTCTCTTGTTACATAGGTGAGTGAAAAAACCAACAAACTGATAAAATATTCAGATTTCACAGAAAGGGAAAGGCAGCTAAGTGCAGATGAGCTTTGGAAATTTCTGTAACCCTGTCTTTGTTTCTGTTCAGGTTTTTCCGTGGTAATTTTGGGGTTAGTGTTAATCCTTAACAGTCTGTTGACCTCCCATGTCTCAGTGGGCAGCTTACTCCAGTGGATGGATGTCTGCTGCCATCGCAATGCTGGGATTTTATTCCCTCCATCTGGAGTAGAGCGATGCTTAGCATCTTTAGGTAATGTGAAATTTCATTCTTCACTCCCCAAGTGAGGCATCTGCCCAGGTAGAGACCTAGGACATGATTCCCCTGGTTTTTTTCTTTCTTTATTTTTCTTCAAATCACTGATAGTTTTGTTAGCCTGATTCTGGTGATATACTTTAAAAAAATAAGAACACCCCCCCAACAACAACAACAAAAACAACCCCAATCCAAAACAAAATGCCAAAATATACAATGAAAACAACTGGAGCCCCCAGTATTTTGTTATATATTCTGTATATGTCAGGAAACTACAGTTACTGTTAGGATAGCTGTCAATTTGTAAAAGGTTATCAGCTTCCCACACAATTTTGTGGACTTGGGAAAAGACCATCTGGAGGAGAAACGGAGCATATCCAATGATTGCAGAAGAGAATCATCACCAGTATCATACTCAATTAATGCAAATGCTCAGCTGCTGAATTGCTGCATAAAAAGCTGACACAACACCACCTTGATTTTTCCTTGGGGAAAATTTTCATGAAACATCACCCTGTTCTGGCAATGAAAATTACCTATTATTAGGAGCATAGGCCAAAAGTTACATGTTTCTTTCTCTTCTAGGAAGTGTAGTAGCTGGCTAATTTGTGTGCTATGAAATGAAAACTTTCTTAGTTGTGAACATGCATTGCATCATGGTGAGTTGAATAGGCTGGAGTTTTCCTTCCAAAATTAAAGGTATTTGTTTAAGGACATATATTTCCAGCTTCAGCGGGCAAATACTGCATTTCTTCTTTTGATATGCTGAGTGTTGAGCATCTCTGAATCAGTACTTCCACATGTGGGAAGGGACCTTCCCTTTCTCCTGCATTCATTTCCCCTGACTGGCCTCTGCAGTGAGGCTGTTTGGGAGCTGGCCAGTTTCTGTTTGTTACGTAGGAAAGATACCAGACTCACAAAGACTTTCATTTGTAGATACTGAAACCTTTTACAACGAAAAAAAAAAGTTGTCTATCATATTTTAACTAAACAGAGATTATTAGAGCTGCTTCATGATTTTCTAAGCAACACAAATGTATGCACTCAAGTAACTAAGAAATAATGTGGGGATTTTCTTTCTGTTAGATTCAAAATCTCATCTGGAAATCTTTCAAGTATGAGTGGATGAATTGGACTGAGTAGTCCAGTTAACATCACCATCTTACTCAATACTGTGCCCTTTCAGCTTCCAGCGAGTTACCAGAAGTACTTCACTGCAGGGATGGTCTTTGCAGCAGTAGAAAGAATTCTATGGAATTGCATGATAATTCAGGTCAAGAGGGATCTGAGGAAATCTCTTGTACAACCAACCCCTCAAAGCACGATCAGCTATGAAATTAGACCAGATTACTCTGAGATTTTTCCTTGAAGAAAAATCCTTTTGAAGTTGATCTTGAAAACCTCTAAAAATGGAGACTGCACAACCTCTCTGGATAACATCATCCAATCCTTGGCAGTCAACAGGGTTGCAAAGTTTCTCTTTATATCTTCTCTTTCATAAACAAGTTCATGCTTGTTGTTTCTTTTACTCCCACTATACATTATCATAAAGGGCTCATATATCTTTTCATGACCTCATTGTAGATACTGGGTACTGGGGAACTGCTATTAGGTTCTCCTGAAAATGCCTTTTCTTCAGGCTAAGCAAACCTTGGACTGTCATACCCACTTCACAGGACAAGTTCTCTAGCCCCCAGCCTGGGGTGCTCTCCATTGAACTCAGGGGTTTGTCAGTGCCTGGTACTGAAGGGCCTCAAACTGGTCTCAGGAATGCAGATGTGGTCTGACAAGTGGTGAGCAGAGGTGGTGGGTCCTTCCCTGGCTCCTGTTCCAACCATTGTCCCCTGCTGCTGCTGTGGGCATGGGGCTCTTGTGGAGCTTCTGTCTGCCACCCTCCCCAGGGTTCTGCCTGCAGGTCTGGCCCATGCACCCATCCACAGCGTTGGAAGGAGGGGACAGTGTTTGGGGCATCTTTACCGAACTGAACTTTTGTATGTCCTTGTTGAACTGCATGAGTTTCCATCAGGACATTTCTCCAGCCTGTGCAGGTCTTTCTGGACAGCAGCCCTGGATTCCAGCATTCCACCCCACCAGCTGCAGAGAGTGGACTCCCTCATCTCCTCCAGGTTGTTGACAGGGACATTAAACAGGGCCATGTCCCCAGATGGGCCCCTGCAGTACCTCATTTGTTACCAGCTTGCAGATGCAGTACATTGGCACAGCTAGATAAATATTTTTTAGCCCAGCTAGCTCTCTATCCATCCAGAATATAACATGTTAACTTCAACACAGGAATGCTGTGTGAGACTGTCAAAACCTAGTTAAAGTCAGTGATGTTCATCACTCTGATGTTGTCCAGAAATCCAGTCAAGATTTGTAGCAGAGAAGACAATTTTGTTATTCAGGCAAGATTTACCCCTGCAAAATCCATGCCAGCTGTTGCCAGTCACCATCCCATTTATGTGCCTGGAAATGTACTCCAAGAGGATTTGTGCCATGATTTTTCCAAGGACCTGAGTGAGGTTGATTAGTTTATAGTTCCTTGATTGTCCTTTTGGCCTTTTTTCTGAAGAAGGGTAGAACAATCTTTGGTCATCAGGGACCTTTTGCAGTCTCCATTTCTAAGGGATTTTCATGTCACCCAAAAGCTACTTCAGGAACACATCAGTGCTTACTTGTCTAATTTGCAAGCCTGAATTCAGGCTGTCTGGAAATGCTTGAAAGAGAAAAGATATCCTTTCACTATTTCTTCTAGAAGTTAAAATATTTTTAATTTCTTTCAGGTGTGGTTCTTTTCCCCCTGATGCTCTGCTCCCTATAGAAAATGAAGTTTACATTTATCATGGTGTTTTCAAGTACAGTGAAGGCATTTCCACATTTGTAACACGGTGGATAATCTGCTTATGCATCTAACCACATTGTTACCTAGAAACTTCAGAAATTGTTTTGCAGCTTACCTCAGTCTTTTTTCTATAGGCAGAGTTTGTCAGAGGCACTGTGGTTGCCATGAACTGTTTAGATGTGGATGCCAAGTGCTAATACAGGATCACAGTACTAAGGAAAATTGTGGGGTTCGATGTTTGACAGCATTCCCTGTTCTTGTCCTTGGAGGGGAGGTTCCTAAGCTTCTGGGAAAAATGGTGCTGACTTTATTTTTGGTGCAGAGAAGCTGTTACGTAAATGCCTAATATCAAAGGTGTGTGTGCCTTTGAAAATAATTGTGTGTGCTGGATTTTTTCCCTGCTGTCTGATCTCTCTAGCATCACCTGGATCTTCAGCACCAGTAGCTGGTGTTCTGACAGAGATTATTGCAAAGTATGAATCAGAGCCCTTAGTGCTTTGTTGGTCTAAAAGAGCAACCTAGATAACATCCGTGCCTGCCCAGCTGTTTTCTTGACTCCAAGCATTACTCATTTGGCTGAACACTTGCTTCACTGACCCTGTTGCTCTTAGTAGACTCTGAAGCAGGATTCTGGAATGCCTGAGCAAATATTTTTGGAGATCTTAATCTCTGTTTTGACTAATATGAGCAGTGGCCTTCAGGTATTCCACAAAAGGCTCTTTGAGTATTGCATAAAAGCTGAAAGGTTGGCGTTCTAGGTTGGGTCTGTGCAAGACAAATAGATTTATCATTACACAAGCCATTCCCATCTCTGCTTTGCCTGGGAAGGGTAACTCTGTCACCATTTGCTGTGCTGATGCTGCTGGTGGTGGTGGGACAGAGGAGCAGCCCTGCACAAGGAGGTGTGGGCTGCCTCCATGCATGCTGCTCCCCCAGCCCACCCTTGTGCTTCTGTCTTGGGTTATGGAACCAAAAATGTGTATTCGATTTTCATCTGCTGAAAGCAGCTGGGGAAATGTTTTTTTCTTTATCTCTTGTTACTCTGGGGGGAGGGGGGCAGATACTTTCTGATAACGGCTCAGCTGATAAAACTGGGTGGGGCACTGTTCCTTATCTCTTTCACCTCCCATCCTCCCTCCAGGGATATCTTCTGCTCATGGGCCATTGAGGCTCAGCAATGACAGGACACATTTACATCATCCCAGTGTGAGATGCTGCACCCAGTGCTGGGGGCTCCAGGGTCCCTGCCCAGATAAAAACTGAGACTCAGAACACCAGGGATCCTGTTTTCCACTGGATTCCAGAGGAAGATTGGATTTATCTCAGCATCACTGGACCCTTCTTCAACAGGATCATCTACTCCAATAGAGCCACATCTGTTTCTCCAGGAGGACTGCTTCCAAACACCCTGACCAACAGGGTGTCAGGTTGTGTCCCTGACTCTGTCAGAGTTTTCTGGGCTTTTTGTTTGTCTGTTTGCTTGTCTTTTTGTACTATTACATTTGTATTTTTTAATATTCTTAGTAAAAGAACTGTTATTCCTAATCCCAAATCTTTGCCTGGAAGCCCTTAATTGCAAAATTATAATAATTTGGAGGGAGGGGGTTTACATTCTCCATTCCAAGGAAACTCCAGCTTTCCCTAGCGGATACCTGTCTCCTAAACCAAGACAGCTTCCTGCTCAGAACCACCTGTTCACACCTCTGATATGGAGCACTAATAGTTAGGTACATTTGGAATGAAATGAAAATAAGAAACCTAGAATGTCTTTTTGTTATAAATAACTGGGAATACATTGTGCTATTTCAGATTTGTTAGCACATAAAGTGGTGTGGCAGGACTTCAACAACAGTGTGGTCCCTGTTCTGAGAAGCAGATGTGTAACCATAAATGATAACTGCAAGTGCAGGCTGTTAAATATGTAGCCTTGTCTTTATGTAGCCCTATTTTGTGGTGTGTATACACACTGCATCCTCCCTCTATGTGCAGTATGAGGGCCTCATATACAGATAGGAAGCAAATAATACTTTATATTCATAACTTCTTTTCCTGTACTTACATAGAAAGTAAATTATTATAGACCATTCAGTGATGCTGATTTCCACTGGGATAGTGATGTATTATAGGAGTGCAACTGGAAATTAGGAGATTAAATAAGCTTTATATTGGCCACTCTTAAATACTGCCTGCTGTGTGATCGATGCAAAAATGAAAGTTGTTTCATAATAATGTACAAAAACTATTCAAGAAAGATCCGTGCAGTAAGTTGGGGAAATTTGGAAGAAAAGTATCTTTTGTACCTATTGCATAAAAATCTTTTAGGTTGTATATTTAGACAAATATTTTGCCTTGTGGGTGTTATTTTATTTGCCAAAGTTTATTTTGCAAATGGCTGACTTCTTTAAAGGCTGTGTGTCAGTAAAAAGGATATTTTTCTTCTTCATGTTTCTGTTAGAGGATAGAAACTATGAAAGTGTTTAGAATGCCTTTTGTTGAAGTGTTTGCAGTGTGTCATACTCAGCTTTTTAACACAACTAGGGAATGGTTTAAAGTGTTAATTTTGATGCGTGAATGTGGAAAACCTCTGGGCCTTTTATATGAGCAGTTTCTTTGCTGCTTGTGTTTTGTGGCTGCAGTGACTTTCTGGCTTGTTTTCATGCAGGTTAAAACCCCTTTGGCATCCACAGCAAGGCCCTTCTGCTTGCTGAATCCACTTAAAACAAATCTCTTAAAGCTTCAGAATAGAGTATATCAAATTGTTCATTGAAGAATGACTCTTTAATATATTCATGAAGGAAAGAAGCTTAATGTTCATTGTTTTCCCTTTCTCTTACTCGGAAAAATAATGGAAAAGCAGATGTCCACATTTTCTGACCTAAAGGTGAAATTTCCTTACGTGATAGGGTTCTGTGGCAGCTAATGGGTTTTTCCCAGCAGTCTGCATGCCTTAAACTCAGGCTGGCTTTTGTCTAATGGCTGATAATGTCACCTTTATGTGAGTTAGGCCGTTTTGAAGTCTTTTAAGTCTTGTAGACAAAGAGAGTTCATACATATGGTGCTGAGCTTTGATTTCTCTGATATAACACTGCAGCATCTTTCTTCAAGTGAAACAAGGAAATTGGCATTAGGTGTATTTTAGGATAAAGCCTTTTTATTCCTGCTTTACTTTAAACCTCAAAGTCTTAGCTTCAGAGGTCTGCAGAACCTGATTGCATCCATCTATCCATCCTCTCCTTCCAAAAGTGTTGCCTTCCTTTTTAAAATTTATTTCTTTTTTAAAATTATTTTTGGCATTTATACCTTCACTGCTTTTGTCCCTTGAGTGTTCCTTTAGTAAACATCTGCTAAAATTACTTCAACCCTTTTTAATATATCCTGGGTTTTTTTGCTAGTTTTACTGCTGTCCGTTTCCCCGTGTTACAGACTAGTGCAGACTGCTCTTGTCATATTAGTTAGTCCATTTAAATAAATAATTGTTCCCAGTTTGCTATGGTTTTCCTGTGGCATGCTCTGTCAAATGGCAGGTCTCAACAACATGCTTTTGAGCAGGAGACTAGATAAGTGACTCGAATCAGTGATTTGGAAGGTACCAGGTTTTTGAAAAATTCCTGTCTGCTCTGTGCACAGGAACAGCCTAATCCCCTGGGACAGCAGCCATTTGAGTGGGTAAAATGCAGGCAGAGGGTTTTGGCTGAGCCAGCTGTGCAGTGGGGAAGCAGCTGGAGCGCTGCCGGGGAGCCCTTGGCAGCGCTGAGCAGGGACAGAGGGGCTTCACAGTCAGACAGGAGTGTAAACACTTGTCTAGCTGCAGTGCTTAGAGGAAGTATAGAAATACTTCCATTATTAACTGATTATGAAAGGTGGAGCTAATGTTTTAATGGTAAGCTCTGATAGGAGGAAAAGACTAATGCAGAATGTAGCTTATTTGGGACTGCAGTGAAATCAGTGGAGAACTATAAGATTTTCTCTGTGGTTTTGGTGGCATCAAAGCGTGCCACGGAAAGGTATTTTATGTATGTTCTTATACAGCTGAACTGATTTAGCATAATGCAAATAGATAGGATGGTAGAAAAGCATTTTAAAGACAAATGAGTGAAAAAAAAGTCTAAAATTTACATTTTTTTTAATGTTATGGCAACCTTTAAAGCACTATTCAGAATAGTTTTGACTGAGAGAAAGAAAAAAGTTGAAAGTTGAATTGGGTGGGCTACGAAATACCCTTATGCTGAAGTTTCAAGCCAGACTGTTAACCTCTTGAATGTTGAATCAGTTTTTGACGGTAACAGTTATTTCTGTAGAATTAAAATTTTCAACAAATGTGGGTTTTTTTAATTCCGTAACTAGCTCATTCAGAAACTGCAAGCTAGCTGGTAGCTGAAAATCAGGATGCTTTTTTCTCATCTTCAGTGTGTCTGCGAATATGAGCCTGGAGCAATGACATGTATCAGTTCTTCAATTACTAAAAAAATAACAATGAGGAGCTTTTCTGATTTCTAATAACTGCAGACAATAATGTATGTGCTAAAAGATGATTTTTTTTGGTGGATTTTCCTGTCTACTGTTTAAAGTAGTTTTATGTACTCAAACATCTTAAGTCATGGTATCAATCCATTTTAGTTCCAGTTTCCTTCTAGATGCTGCCTAAGACAAATGATATGGAAATATTTTCTATTTATTAGACCTCAATTGCTCAGTTTTGAATAAACATGAATTGAAAATATGAATGCATACATAGTTGCTGAAGCTCATAGTTGTGTATTTCTTGCTTTAAAGAAATTACAGACTTAATACAACACTTCCAGTTAATCAAAACCAGCTCTTTTATTACCAACAGATACTATATCCATTTAAGGACAATCCTTTGGCACAAACTTACTAAAATAAGTTCCAAAATAAGTTTTTTTGCTTGATTAAAAGGGATGATTATAGTTAATTTTCTATGGAAATAAAGACAAACTTCTGTATCTGCCAGTGGTTTTTATTCTTGAAGGTAAAAAATCCTACATAGAGATTATGGGCTCATATCTTAAATCTAACAATGTTCTGTAAATAAAGGTCTACTTGAGGACTCAGCTCATCAAAGAAGCCAACAGCTGATGGGTCTGAGAACAGGCCACCAAATTTGCATTTGGAGGTAATTTTCTTTTTTTAGCACAAAATAAAGAAAACAGTTTTAATTATGTTCATTCAGTGCTGCCATTTCTCCACAAAATCGTACTTACTGCTAAATCTTTTTTGCTTCTTATGTAGCCATGTCTGATCTGTGTTTCCATTTCTGTAAAAACAAGAAACCTCTACTTGAATAAAAGCAATTTAAAAGAAGAAAACACAACCCTCTCCTCCCTAAGAACTGAGTCTGCCATGCAGGTTACATAAAATGTACACTGATAAGTAAAGTCATGACTTTTACAGTTGTGAGGGAGGTGAAACAAAGCCTGGAGTCATGTGCCTTGACTTTCCTATTTGTCTTCTGAAACCTCATTACAGTTTGCAAATTTATTGCCTGTATTAATGCTGATCCACTAATGCTAATTCTTGGGAGCTCAGTGCAAGGCATTTCTGCTGATTTCTGACTGTCATTAGTAACCATGAAAATATTACTTCTATCTGGATTTGTCAGCGCCTTTCTTTGGAGCCTTTTGCCTGCAGTTGCTACTCATGAGGGCTGAGCTAAATTTTTTGTGACTTAAAGTCAGGTAATGTTCACGTTCTACTGAAAATTTTGGGAGAAAGGGCAGTGTTAGTTCTGAGAGCAGGTAGAGAAAGATTTTTTTCATAACATGTTTAACGTGAAATATGATAGAGGAATTAAGGTTGAAATTATTTAAATTTGACTTTTGGATGTGGATTTATAATGCTTAAGCTTAGGAGGCCATGTTTTAGAACTGCCTGCTCTAAGACTACTTCAGAAGCATTTTGGTATTACACATGCAAAATGTGCTTAAGCACTTTTGGAGCAATCAGTGATTAGGTCAGTGAGCACAGGTGACACGGAGTGTAAGGTGGTGTGGAACCAGGGTGGTGTTTGCCTCTGAGCTGCCTGGTGTGTGGTGCTCTGCAAATGTCAGTGTCTGTAGGTGTGTCCAGTGAGGGATGCACTTGAGCAGGGATGCAGGAGGGTCATAGGCTGAGTTAAATTTAAGAAGTTGCTTTCTATATTTTTGTTCTGTATCACAACTGTGAAATTTTTCTGCTACAAATTTTTTAAAAAAATCCACTATATGAAATGTGTTTTAAAAATGCCTACAAGGAGCTAGACATTATGGAGATGAAACACAGCTGACTGACCTTGCACTGTGTGCAATGTCCACACATTTCCATAATGGCATTGCTTTTCCCATTGAGTGAATTACAGCACGTTTTGTTTGAAGTGTTTGCACTACTTATACCATGAGTGAATTCTGTGGCTTTTAAAATACTGCTAGTGTTCTGTAGTCATGGCTGCTTTGCAATCAGTTGCAGTTCAGTGCTTGCTAAGAAACATAATTTCTTTTTTAGAGGGAATGTTATGATAGAAACGTATCTTGATAGATTGCAGTGAGTGAAGGAGATGTTTTCAGAAGGGAGGTGTGAGGAGGTAGTAAAGATGACATGATTATGGTATAATGCACAATGCCTCAGATCTAATTTTATTTCATGTCTTTAATACTAATTGTTGATGCTGGTGTTAAGCCAAAGTAATAGTTTAATAGCAAACCTGAAAACCCTAAGGTTGTTCAGTTGAGTGGAAAACCTTAAGGTGACATCGAAGGAAATCTCACTGGAATTTGACAGCCTGATAGCAGTATAAAATTTGTGTAAAAGGCCAGGACTAAATGAAGGCATTAGATTTCACAGTACTTTTTAAACTCAGAACCAACCTGTATTCAAATACTGTTTCTTCTGGCAGAGAAAGTGCTGTGATGCTTTTAGCAAGTTATTAAACATCTGAGCCTTAATTTTCCATCTGACAGAGAAAGAAATTAGTCTTTTTCTCAGTGGATTTTGAAGATAGATTTCTTAGCACATCTTGAAGATATTCAGATGTTAGAGCATTAGGCAGGATGGCCTTGTAAATACAAAGATGAAGTCAGAAAAAAGCTATTCAGTACTGCTTGCATTCCTTTACTCCCATAGCACAAAGAAGTTTTATCCTTTCTAATGTGTTTTTTGGATTCATGTGGTTTTTTTAGCCTTTTGGTCAAAAACAATGAAACGAACTATTGCCAAGACTAAAGTTAGGCACCTTCTTGTGAAAGAGCACTTCATTTCTGAGGTTTTAAGTATAAAGGCCTTCATGAGACAGTCTAAGGAAAAGCCCTTTTTCTACTACTTGGTTCTGCTCTAAAGATACTTTATTTTTTAAAACCACATATTGCATGGCAAATTACCAGGTAACTGTGCACCACCCTACCTTTTCCCTAGCTGCAATTGTTTACTTTAAGAACAAGGGGAGTAGTCCTAATTTTTTATCATATTAATGTTAGTTGGACTTATGCCAAACTTACATTAACATCTGGGTTAGTTCAGAAGGGATTTACATGAATTAAAGTATGCCAGTTATATGTAATGCATGATTCAGGAAATGAATGTAGCACTTACAAATTCTTATGTGTTTGTTTTGAGGTTTTTTTGTTTGTTTTTTTTTGACGGTTGGCTTTATTTTGTGGTGGTCTTTTTTTTCACACTATGTGTGCATTAATGGTTCTGTTTCATGTATCTTCATGGATTGGCCTTTGCTAAAGGAAGACCCAGATTTGTGGGTTTTTAATTTTATGTTTATATAATAAAGTGTTTTTTTTAATTTTGTCTGGTTTTTACTTGCATTTTTAGAAATCTCCTGTTAGGTGTTTTGTTCTAGTACTAATATACAGGCTTCCTAGTGCATTGTATGGAAATGGATTCATACCTTTAATTGGTATTCATTTTTATTACTTCAGATTTTGGTTAAAGAACATCTGTTTGATAAGGGCAGGCTTAATGTTGTTTATATTACCTGGGTCTGAAATGAAAAGCAGCAATTAAAAAATGTAAATGAATATTTCTCAAAAGTGACCTCAGGGATGCACTTGATCTGTGTTGTTTCCTTCTGTTTATGCCATATTATGCAGTTTAATATTCCATGATAGCCTGCCCCCTGCCCTCTCAAAAGTGGAGCTTTAGGGGGATGCAGTTGGCAGAGTCAGAAGAGAGGCTAAAGTATTAATTTAGCACAAGCAAATCCCAAGTCCAAACCCCTTGAAGTTTGAGATCATATAAAACAACATACCAACTTGGAAACTTGTATTTCCCAGACTGGTACATGCTCTCATGTATTAAACTCCCCCTGTCTTGTGAAAGAGAATTTATTACTTCTTCATCTCCATTGAAATGGCTTGGGAAATGGCAGTGCTCTGGCCTGGCATGATCCGTGGAATGATGTGACTGCAAAGACTGTTTCATTTGTTTAGTGATAAGACGTCTGCTACTAACAGGGAAGAACAAGGATAAGAAAAGGAATAGTCTAACTATTCCAGTATAGGGCAAGAATTTATTTCAGATGTCTGTAAATACTACTGGCAGCATTTTCTGGTAATATTAATACACAATCCTCAGTGAGCCAACATTGTTAAGCCATACTTTTTAAAGATGGATTTGAAGTGCTTGACCCCTAATTGCCAGCTGTTTTTTTAAAAATATGTGGCAAATAAGAAGGCCTATCAAAAAATTGAGTCATTTTAGTTTCAGTGCTTGCTTGAAGTAGAAATACCCCCAGCCTAAAAATTAGTATAAACTTTTGAGGATGAGATGGAGAGCACACTTTATTCTTTATGCTGAAAAAAATTCCAAATTATTCTGCTTGCTTTCTCTCCATGTTTGTGAAGGAGTCCAGGTGCATCCCACAGTCCGTGTCGAGGCAGACAGAACTATTCTCCTGACTTGACAACACGTGCATTTTGCAAACCTCACTGTTTGCAGCATCACTTTGTAGATGACAATTTTCAAGAAAATTAAGGAGGTCTAGGAATGATTGGTAATTTTAGAAATTACATATCCTCATACCTAAAGTTTGGAAAGGACTAGACTTTATTCCCAAGATTTTTCTTCTGCTATTGTAATTTTATCCAGCTTTTCCTGAAATTGGCATGCTGAAAAATACTCTTAATTAATGCATATTGGAGACTTATCATTTCAATTAAAGCATAACTGAAATTTTCTAGGATTTCCTGTTGTAAAAGCACACTGCAGTTCCTTAAAGGACCTGTGCTAACCTACCTGTGCATGTGCTAAAGAACAAAAAGGAACTTCCATCTGTGAAGGGAGAGTCAGGCTGCTCCTGGACGTATCCCCTCAGGATTCAGGGAATAACCTGAGGTGCCTGGAGACTCTGAGGGCAAGGATACTGTTTTTCCTCTGAATATATTCAGTGCTTCTAATATATGAAACATAGAATATGAAATATCCTCCAAGAAAAGGGAGCCTAATAAGGAATTTGGAGGATTCAGGGAGATACTGGAAAAGCACATTGGTGTGTATGGGTATGTATGGAGGGTAAAAGCATAAGAGTGGGTATGGAGGGCTAGGAGCAAAGGCAGCATCAGAAGCAGGTTTTAGGGAGGTGAACAAGAGTCTAGGACTGTGGGAGAAGATGATCTCTAGTATTTGGAGGTCCTTTAGGGAATTCAGATCTCTCTGAAGTCCTCAGTCTCCCTGTTCTGTTTCAGCAAATAGGTGTGAAGCTCGCTGATATGCAGAACTTAACACACAGCTGATTTTGGGATGGAAGCTGTTACTGCTGTCCCTGTTTAAACTTAATTTCAGAAGCCTATAATCTAGTGCTCCTGTTAACAATATAGCTGAGAGAGATCTATATCGTCAGGTATTTTAGAGGAAGAAGTAATGTTACTACATACAATAGATTTGAACCACAGTGCCCAGTTAAAATTTATCTTTAGCTTTGAAAACTGTTTCTTGTCCACCCTGGTTTTGAGGGTATTTCTGGGCCTTCTGATCTGTCTTTCATATTGGAGTCAGAATTTTTACTTTCCCACACTTTTACTATAAACAAGAGCTTTGTTTTCCTAACTGTCCTTCGTTGTTTACATATTTTTAGGTAGGAGGAGAAAGTTGATTGACAGTTGTCTTGACCAATGTGGTTTGGCAGGTGGGATTTCATCCTCCCATTGCTTTCTCTCCATGTTTGTGAAGGAGTCCAGGTGCATCCCACAGTCCGTGTCGAGGCAGACAGAACTATTCTCCTGACTTGACAACACGTGCATTTTGCAAACCTCACTGTTTGCAGCATCACTTTGTAGATGACAATTTTCAGGAAAGTTAAGGAGGTCTAGGAATGAAATGTATAAAATTGAGTTTTGTAAATAAACTCGGGCTTTTCCTGCTTTGCTCATCACTGTGCCCTCATGAAGTTCTTTTGTGTTGTGTTGTGGCAGTTTCTTGCATTTATTTTAATGGGTTTTCAGTGTTGCCATTCCTGACAATTTAATTGCGAGTCTTTCGAACTTTGTACTTGTTCTGAAATGTTTAGAATTTGTCATTTGTGTGACAATCTTCTTAGCATTTCATAAGTAACTGAGAGATAAAATCAATGTATATACTGTAGGCCCACATAAAGTTTAATGGGGGTGTTGAACATATCATGTAAACTACTATAGAAGTTTTTATTTTTTGTTTGACCAAGTAGGGCAGCAAGACCCGAGGGGTCAACACAGGAATTGGTACTGTGCTGCTGGCACTATACTTCAGAGAAATTGGAAAGGTGGTGTCCCCCTTGCCAGACTTGTGAAAACTGTGATAAAACCAATTAGCCATCTGTGCATTTATTGTAATTGGTGGTTCGTGCTGTCATGGGTAGTTAAAGAACAACCAGCCTTTTGTATGTTTATCTCTCCACATACTGGTTGCACAGAGGTTAATGAGACTCCCCAGGAATATAAACACCCCTGGTATAAGTGAAGAGTATGAGATGTGTATTTTTATTGCAACATTTCAAGTAGAAACTGTTTATTTTGGAAGTGTTAGATCTGTGTTTGGCATATGAAATTCAAAGGCAGCCGTAAGACATTTTAAAGCGATCTTTTGTTGTTTTTTTTATCCCACTGTGGCTTCAGTGGTATCTTAGTTTGAATTCTTCTTGTCTGAATTTTTATTGCCGTAGTAATATTGTTTCTGCTAGTACTGCCTTTTTACATTTTAAATTATTTCTGCAACCTTTTCTGAAGACAGACAGATATTCTATTAGATGTATAAGCCCCCAATATGATAAGTTCTAAAATAATTTAAGGATTTTTAAAGTAATTTTTGTTAAAATTTTGTCAGCAGCCATAATTTTATGTTGAAGTACCTTATGCATAAAGGCTCTCCCACTTCTGTTGGGAATCATACCTCAAAAGAGGTGTTCTGCAGCATTTACATTTCTGAGGCCTTCAAACCTTTCCTCAGTTAAACTTTAGGTTGCAGTTTGTCCTTGAAACACTCTAGGGGAATCATAATTTATATGTTATGATGCTTCTCCTGTTTTAGACTTCTTTTTCCCCTTACCATGCATAATTAAATGCTCTATGGGTTTTTATGGTAAAACTTTTGTTTTGCTCCTGATGCTGTAAGGGATTTTGTGAACAAAAAAGTTGCTTTTCTGTCTATTAAGAGTCTAGTAGAGTGAAGACCTATTTTAATGACTAAGCTGCTAGGGTAATGTTAATTTTATTTTTAAGTGTCAGTTAAGAAGACATCTTACTATTTGGAAGAAAAACAGAATAATCAAGCGTTGGTGACTCTGCTTCTTACAAGAAATTTCTAAGAAAGTGTGTTCACTGCTACATAGTGTAGTCCATGAAAGGTATGTTGTCTCATTTTTTGAGAACGTACTGTTTTTTTCTAGAAAAAAAAATGGTAAGAGTACATTATTATCATTTTAACTGTGTGTAGATAGTCATGGAAGACTGGAAGAAAGCAATCATCATCCAGACCTTTGGAAGGGGTGGCAAGGGTGATGCAGGGAAATGCCAGCCAGTCAGCCTTGCCTCAATCCCTGGAAAGGTGATGGGATCTCAGTTTGGAGGCCGTTTCTATCCAAATTTCTCTCACTGTTTGGAAGCACATCCCTCCCATACCTCAATACTACAGACAGCTCTCATGCAAAATTAAATGAAGTCTTTTGTAGAGTTTTTGGTTTGAAACACTGCTCTGTAAATCTCGTAGCCATGATTTAAGTGGAAGAAGATGTCCATTCAAAGCCTTCAACCTGTCAGTTCTATGGAATCCTTCCTCTTGTTTGTCATAGACCTTCATTTTTCTCTTTCCTCATGTAATAGGATTCTTCAACTTCATACAAGAGAGATAGATAGAAGCTAGATAAATTAATCAATATATTTTTTCCATGTCATTTAACCAAAAGTGAATTTGCATTTGTTAGACTGGAACAGCATGTTTCTGTCCTAGGGTGACTTTATGATGCTTGTGTCCCCAGTCATCTGTTCTGTTTATGTTGGATATTGTGTTCTGTACCTTTGACACTGGTTCTGAGAGCAAAGCAGGGAGAAGGAGAAGCACAGAGTTTGTTTGGAGAAACTGCCCTCACTCCTCCACGTTCCGTCTCCTGGCCTGTGTTTGTGTGAAGCATGGACAGGCAGCGGGACAGAAATCTCCTGTGCTTTTAGTTAGTTTTTAGCTAGCTGAGGCAGAGAAGCTCCCTGGACTGTTTTTTTTCCTTTTTCTTGGGACTGTTTAGACCTGTCCTGGACTGAAAAACCCAGAAGAGCACGGGGAGCTCACACCTGCGGCCTACCGGGGCCTGGGCCTCGGCATTTTCCAGCGCCGGAGGAGCTGATGAGGGACTGAGCGAGCCGAGCTACACCCACAGCAAGGGCTTTCTCAGTTCGCCACCTCACTGCAGAACAAAGAGAGGTTTTATTGTTTCATATCATTCATTTTTTATGCTTGTGGGCACTTTGTTTTTTCCACTTTTCTCTCCGGAGATTTTCTCCCAGACCAGTTGGGGGAGGGGCCGTTTGGGTTTCCCAGAGGGATCCTATTCGCAGGTTTCCTCCCAAATTTGCCCTAAACCAGGACAGTTTCCTTTAAAATTTCCTTTCAAGAAATTAATGAAAATCTGAAACAAGGTAAGGAAAATTCTTGCCCCACTCTGAAATCAATATTTTGCTCCTTTTAAAATTACTAAAACTTTGGAAGCTTCTTGAATTTTTTTATAGGCCACATATTTGCTCCTGAATAAATCTCTTGATGTATAAATCCATCCCAGCCCTCTGTAGCCACTGTGCTCCATCACATGAAAATTCATGTTCTTCTACTTAATAAGATCATAGGACAATAAGGAGCCTATTTTAGAACATACTGTAATGGGGTTCAGTTCTAGAGGTATGGAAAGAGATGATCTGGGGAGGGAAAAAAGGCTAAGGTGAAATACTCTGTGAGGATGGGTGGGTGCTCTGTGAACATTTAAGCTGCAGCAGCTGTTCCACCACTAACTGTATTTTGTGGAAGTATTTTTAATAGTATGTTGAAGAGGCTTTTTTCTCTTGTCGTTTCTGAAGTTTTTTATCTTCAGCAGCTCACTCCTGAGATGCTTTCTATTTCTCACCTAAGAAGTCCTGGGAAAATAGATAAGCTGCTCAACATGCATTAAAGCTTTATCAGGTTCTGGACTGAAGTGCCCTTCAGTGAGAATGCCCAGGTGAATGCAACCCTCTTGTCTGAATTACTGAGATAAAAGAGGACAAGAAAAGCAGTCTGCAAGGGGGTAGTGACCCAGACAGTAAAGGGTTTTATAGGTCAAGACCAACCCTTTGTATTTAACCAAAAAACAGATGAATATTAGTGCAATATCTGCACTTCTGGTGCTTCTTTCCTGTGATTACTTGACTCAGCATTGCAACACTTGGAGATTTGATGTGCCTTTTTGCTGATCACCGTTTTATGCCAATTTAATTAGTAAAGAACAAAAGTATGGGTGACTGCAGTCAAACCCTTGTCCATTAGGTAGTGCAGCCCTCTAGACAAATGGAACTGGAAGAAGGGGAGATGATTCTCACAGCTGCTCCTCATATTTTATCATGAGAATCAAAAATATTCTTAAATCAGGGGTTACTTGAATGTTTCTATTTAATTTGTCAACCACTTTTTTAATCTCACATCATGCCCCCATCCAACCCATTGTTTTGCTACCATCAGATTTTCCAGTCCTTGTGATTTGTGTGATGGTTGCACATCTGTCACATGTGCTGTGTATGCCATGTAGAACCAGTAAAATACCCACTTTTGAGACTTAGAGGGGAATAGCAATTAACCCTCCAGGCAGAAGAGAAAGACATGGAAGAGCAATGAAAAACTGATGTGTTAAGAAAAGTTATTTAGTTGAACTGCCAAAAGTTGCTCAGGGATTTTGCAATATAGATTAATTTGGGTGATAAAATGATAATGGTATTTCATGCTGGTATGTATAAACCAATGCATATGAAGGAATGAACTGCAGCTATGCATGTGCAATGGTGAGTCTAAACAAATTACATTATTCTGGATAAGAATTGTAGGATCATGGAATGACAGTGCGAAGGAAAAGAAAGGAGACCAAAACCATAGCTGTCATGAAGTTATTGCAGGAATACTGTTTTTATAAATATATTTAATATTAAGCCTCCTAAAACAGAAATTACACAGTCCATGTCCTTCCTGTGCTGGGACCCCAGAGCTGGGTGCTGTGTTCCAGGTGGGGTCTCTCTCACCAGAGCAGAGTAGAGGGACAAAACCTCCCTGCCCTGCTGCCCACGGTGCTTTTGGTGCAGCCCAGGACACTTTTGGCTTTCTGGGCTGTGAGTGCACGTGGCATGTCCAGCCTCTCAGCCACCAGCACCCCCAGGTCCTTCTGGGCAGGGCTGCTCCACATCCCTTCATCCCCCAGCCCGTGTGGGTTCTGGGGGCTACCCCAGCCCAGGAGCAGCACCTTGGACTTGGTCTTGTTAAACCTCATGGGATTCCCATGGGCCACTTCTCAAGTTTGTCCAGGTCCCTCTGGATGGCATCCTGTCCTTCAGGCGTGTCAGCTGCACCACTCAGCTTGGTGTCATCAGCAAATTTGCTGAGGGTACACTTGATCCCTTCATCTGTGTCATTAGTGAGGATATTAAATAACAGTAGTCCCAATACGGACCCAACCCAAGGCCTTTCATGTGAGTATCTCAAAGTGAAAATGAAGGGAGGCTAATCTCCAGTGCTTTCAAAGAAGGTGAGAATTTTGGTGCATGACCTATCTAAACTTAAGAAAGAGATGAAGGCAAACTCATTGTTTTGTGTTAAATTTTAATTCATTACTAGAAAGCTTTTTTCTCCTTGCTAAAACACTGTGGATGACTTTGAAATAGGATATCACATAGCTCCCTCTATGAGATCAGCTGTAGCAATATATGTAACTCAAAAATGAAACATTTTCAGGGATTCCTCCCTGGGATTTATGCTGGTAGATATTAAAAGCTATTGGTAATTCTTTATAATTAAGTCTGAAGAAAAACTTTGTAAACTCTGTCTCTAGTATTCATCATTAAAATTTGTGTCAAGAAATATCACTATCCTTTAATGATCAGGTTTGGGGTTTTTTTTAATTTATTGGTTTTTTGATTGCAAACATGAGTATTATCAGCTCGCTGGGTGTCCTGGGTTATATCGTGGAGTGTAACCAAACTATGTATTCTACTCCCATCTACATTGTTCCTGATGAACTGTTAATGGTAGGTCATTTTCAACAGCTGCCCAATTCACACCCAGCCCTCAGGCTGCAAAGCTGAGTGTTTTCCCTTGATAAGGGAAAGAGGCAAACCCTGGGCAGCAAGGTAGTGTTTCTTTGTTTCACAAATTGACTCAACCATGATAATTGCACCCACCCTAAGGGGGTCCTTTCTGCCAGTGGGCCATAATGGCTCAACAGCCCCACTGGGCAGCTCTAATGACATAGGCCATCAAGGACTCCCTAAAATATCCCATGACTTACAGGATTACATCATTCCATTGTGAAATTCCCCACTCTGGGGGAGGTGCTGGGCATTCCTTCCTGAATCTGACCATATATAAACTGGGCACTTTATGGACTTGGGACCCCACTGCCACAAGAAGAGGCTAATCCTGGGCATGCCCACAGCCCTGGGCTACGTGCTGGGGTTGGGCTGCAGAGCCACAGGTTTCACCACCCACTCTGACATCAGCCCTGCTTGTGGTGCCAATGACCCTGTGGATGACCATCATGCCCCACTGGAGAAGAGAACTGTGGGGGACCAGATGAAGCAGAACCAGACAGCAGGTGATGAAGATGAGAACTTGAATGACAGCAATTATGATGATTCCAATAGCTATACTGGGAACCTGTTCTCAAGTGGTCCCTATGAAAAAGGTGATGAGGAAACAGATACTATTTATGTGGCTTTGGATAAGAGGATGGATGAAGGTAGAAAAGAGAGAAGGCGACAACAAGAAAAAGAGGAAATAGGAAAATACATTAGGGAACAACCTAAATTTCAGCAGCAGTTCTTAGACTTGAAATGGAGGTTAGTGGAGGTTACTGAGGAGGAGTGGCTGAGTATTCCAGAGGTTGGTGATTCCAGGAACAAGCATCAGAGGAATCCTTGGCATGAGAAGCTGACTCCTGTCCCTGACAGCTTCTTTGCAAAGCATTTACAATCAGGGGAGAATCGTACTTCTGTGGACTCACACCAGACACAGTTTGGTGGATTGAATACTCCATATCCAAGGGGAATGAATAGGCCATACCCAGGAGGAATGACACCAGGCTTGATGACACTTGGGACAGGCGAATTGGACATGAAGAAGAGTGGACAAGCCTGGAGCACCTTGATGGATGTGAGGGTAAGCCAGGTGTCACATTCTCTGAGTAGCCAGACTAGTGGGCCCAAAAGGATATTTGACAGACTTGAATTCCATGATTCCCACCCATGGAGGAGATATTGATGATATCACAAAAGCCTGTTTATTCCTGAAATCTGTCAAAGAGAGCAATCCTCATCATCTACCAGCCTGGATAGCATCAGCCCAGCTGGAGGAGGTTCCTGGCAAACTCCAGTGGCTTGAAGCCGTGTCATGAAAGGAACAGAGATGTGCCTAAGACTGAAGATGTTTGGTTGGAAGCTGCTTGGCTTCTGCCTGGAGATACAGCCAAGGCTCTTGTGGCCCAGGCTGTCCAGCACCTTCCACAGTCTTTCTGGATTTATATCAGAGCAGCAGAGCTGGGGAGGGATATCTGTGCCAAGAAACGTGTCTTTAGGAAAGCCCTTGAGCATGTTCCAAACTCAGCGCATTTGTGGAAAACCGTCGTGGATCTGGAGCAACCTGAGGATGCCAGGGTCATGCTGAGGCAGGCTGTGGAGTTCCTGTCCAACCAGTGCTGAACCGTGGCTGGTGCTGGCAAGGCTGGAGACATGCAAGAATGCTCATAAAGTCCTTAACAAAACCCAGGGGAATATCCTGATGGATTGCCATTTCTGGATTACTGCTGCCAAACTGCAGGAAGCCAATGGAAACACCCAGTTCGTGAAGAAAAATCACTGACAGAGCCATCACATCTCAGGTGTAACAGTGTGGAACTCAACAGGGAGCAACAAGATGCCAAGCAATGTGATAGAGCTGGAAGTGTGGCCACATGCCAGGCAATCACGTAGCTGGGATTTGGATTGGGATTGGGATTGAAGAAGAAGATAAAAACCAACCAGGATGGAAGATGCTGATGCTTGTGTTGCTCACAGTGTTCTGGAGTGTGCCCAAGCCATTTACACCTATTCCTTACAAGTGTCCCCAAACAAGAAGAATGTTTGGCTGCAAGCATTGAAAAGCACCATGTGAATCCTCAGAGGCTCTTTTGCAGAGAGCTGTTGCTCACTGTCCCAAAGCAGGAGTGCTGTGGCTCACGGGAGCTAAATCTAAATGTCCAGCAGGAGATGTGCCAGCATCCAGAGGCATCTGGGCCCTGGATTTCCAGCCCAAGCCCAACAGTGAGGACATCTGGCTGGCTGCCATGAAGCTTGGGTCAGAGAACAATGAATATGAAAGAGCAAGGAGGCAAAGGCTCACAGCAGTGCTCCCACAGCAAGGGTCTCCATGAAATCTGTGAAGTTGGAATGAGTGCTTGGGAACATTGCTGCAGCCCAGGAACTCTATGAGGAAGCCTTGAAGCACTGTGAGGACTCCCCCAAACTATGGATTATGAAACAACAAACTGAGGGACAAAAAGAGCTGTTAGAGAAGGCACGGGAGGCTTTGTAATGCAAACTGTATAGAATCAGTCCCTAAACCCACAAAATCTCCATTTTTTCTTAAAAATTGCAAAACTAATTGGCATTTGTTACATTGTATTTTGTTTCAGACAGTGACTCTTTAAGTGAAGTTCCACCATACCAGATAGTGCGTCTGGTATAGTGCAAATATTGGTATTGCAAAGCAAGTTTAACAGGATATTGTGCTTGGAATAACTTGTTACGTATTCCATTGTGCAATATTACCACTGCTTCACTTGCCATCTTAAGATAAAAATTATTTTCTTTGCATTCAATACATTTGTATCACTGCTGGATTGTTTTATTAAGGTCATGTCTTCTTGTACTCCATGTATTCTAACTCAAACTTCTCAGTTTAAGGAGGGGGGTCATATTTCATGGTCACCTGTGATAGCAAGGATCTAAACTGGGCTTGGACAGGTGTTCCATCCAACACTCACTTTCTGGACACAACTTCTTAAGCGTCTTGTTAAATAATTTCTCCATGAAATATTATCTGTGGCTTGTGAAGTGGTTGGCTAGATGTCTAAATGACTCTCACAAGTGAGTAAATTTTCAAAAGTGTTCATTTTTTTCCTTCTATAATGAGTCTGCAGTTGTCAAAATGGAATGGTTTGTGTTGAGAAGCAGTGGCTCTCCTTAGCCATACATTTCCTTCTATGAGGAGAAAATGAGCTCATATGAATGCATGAAACTTTTACTAATTACTGCATTTGGTTATTGCTTCTTGGAGGGGAGGGAAGTGTAAGCTGCCTTTCTCCCTTGCTCCCTGTCCCCCTTCCTCTTTGATGACTCAGTGTAGACTAATGGAAATAGGACAGAACTTACAAGTTCTTTTTATTAGTTTGTAGTATGACCACACAGAACAGAAGTAACTACTGGCATTTTTTTACTGTACCATATTAATAAATGATGGTTTGCATTTTTAGTTAATTGACCATCAGAGCTGTGACATTGTGTAATTTCTCTGTTTTAAGTGTAGCAATTTGGTATTATCTTGAAAAGCACCTACCTCCTTGTAGGTGAGGAACTGCTCCCAAGTGCCACATAGCATTTTGCAGTCTGCCCTGGGATGAAAGTGTTGGCAGGACTTAAAGTACTTATAATGTGAAACTTATACTTGCAGCTGGCTTCCATGGAGAGTTCTAAAATCTAAACCAAACTCCATATTTATTTGACTTTTTAAAGTTATTGTATCAAAACTTTTTTTTAGGTGAGTTACTGTCCCACCCCCTTGGAAAAAGCCCAGTCCCATGCCACAGGGGTCTTTGTGTGTTCCATCAACTCCCTTCTTAATTCTAGATAGTCTTTGCCTTCCAGCCAGGTTCCCCAGTCCTCTCTAGCCAAGTTATTTGTGCTCTAACCAAGTTACGTGCAACCACAGTCTGCAAATGTGAGTAGGGCAAGGGATGGGGCTAGCAGAGAAGGGAGGGGTAAGAAGGGAGTCAAGCAAAAATGCTGGGAAGCCTGCATGGATGAACAAAGACTTTCTAACAAGACTCACATGTAAAAAGGAATTATATAGAAGGTGGAANTAGTAGGGAGTCAAGCAAAAATGAATTATATAGAACTAAAGGAATTATATAGAAGGTGGAATTGAGAACAGGTAATAGGGAAGGAATACAGATAGGTCTTCCAAGCATGTACTTACAAAAGCCAAAGCCCACCTGGAATTGGTTCTTCTGAGGAAGGTCAAAGACAAAGGCAAGAAGAAGGGCTTTAATGCAATATATGATTTTTTTTAAAATACAATAAAAATAATTAACTTTTAAATGTGGGCTCTTTGTGTGAGTTATATCTCACTACAGAAAGGCCCTGCAGACAGAGATTTAGACAAATTAAGACCCCTTGGCAATAACCAACATTTTGTGTCCTATAGCGACACCCCTGGCAGTCTACAACTTCCTCAGAAGAGGAAGCAGAGGGGCAGGTGCTGATCTTTTCTCTGTGGTGACCAGTGACAGGACCCAAAAGAAGGGCATTAAGCTGTGTTGGAGGGATTTTGGTTAGATATTAGAAAAAGGTTCTTCCCCTAGAGGCTGGTTGGGCACTGGAACAGCTCCCCAGGGAACTGGCTACAGCACCAGCCTGACAAAGTTCAAGAAGCATTTGGATAACACTCTCAGACACCTGGTGTGATTCTTAGGGATGGTCCTATGCAGGGTTAGGAGTTGGACTTCAGTGGTCCTGGGGGGACCTTTCCAACTCAGCATATTCTGTGATTCTATAACTTTGTAGGCTGTTTGACTTGCTTTCAGTCTCTGTGCCTTGGCGCAGCACCTTGTTTGCTTCTGGAATGCAGTTCCCTGTTTCTCTGGGTTGCCTTTTTTGCCTTCTGTGTTTCTCTTTCCATGGCTGTCCACAACTTTTCCCTCAACATGGTGCCTGTCTTTTGGCACATATTGGTCTCTGCAGGTGCTTACTCACCATCTTTTTTTCTTTTTCCTGAGCATCCTTCTGTCCTGTTCTCCCTCAGCCTCATAGAAATTTATTGTTGACAGCATAGGCCAAGAACTGTAAACATTGTGAAAGTATTTTCTCATGATTTCAACTGGAAGGTATTATTCATGATTTCTTCTTAGCCTCACACTTGAGAGAGAGGAGAAGAAAATTTTGTTCAGGAAAGTGGAAGACATATTTTTTCTGGAGGTCTGGAGCCACCTGTCTGCTTAGAAACCAAGATGAAAAACTAAGAAGTCTGGAGATGTCTCTGTGACTAAGGCTGGGAAATAGATGAGGGGAAAAGATAACTACTACTTCAGAATTTTGGAATCATCCTATAGAATTTGCTTATGCCATTCAAGTTTTATATGTTACTGGAGCCACTGTTCAGGTGTGAGTCTTGGTGACTGTGGCAGGACCTGAGCAAATGAGTTGGGTTTGAGCACACTCTGCTTTGAAGTGGAGCTCTACAGGCGAGCCCTTTTCCAGTGGTTCTGTGATGAGGGTCACTGGAGCAGCCCAGGTGTGAGCCAGGGCTGTGTTTTGCCTGCTAGTTCATTGTACCTCATCGTTACATAAAAATGAAGAATATTTCAGGATGCTGAAGATGCCATCTCAGCTGAGCTGCGTGCTTTTCCTCCTGAAGGTTTCACTGATGTACACATTACTATTCCCTGTCCTAGTGTAGTCTGCCCAGTGCTCCCCCAACCCCAGGAGTTTTCTGGGGAGCCAGGAGCCATCTGAAGCACAGGCCAGCAGGGGTTGCTGTAGGAGTAGGAGAAGATGCACTGTGCCTCCTTCTTGAAGAAGCCCTCTCTGAGGGTTTGCCAGGGTTTGCTCCTGCTGCCCTCTTATCCCTCCTGCCACACTCAACCTTGCTTGGGCTGAGGAGTGGATTCCCAGCACGGAGTAGGTGTCTATTGCTTACTCACAGCTTTGTGTATTTTGTACATTGATAAATTAAATACTAAGTTTCATCCTTAAAATGCTGAAACTAACTTGAGAGTTCATGTTTTGACTCAATAAATTTTAAATTATTTTTAATATTTATTGTTTATGTAAAAGTGGATAGTGGTACTCATAGTGCTTGTTTCCAGAGTCCCACAGATTATTTGTATAATGTCATTTTGTCACTCTAGAACTTGCTGATATCTTTCAGGACTGGGACAGAATTGAATTTGGAATGATTAGTTTTGTCCTTTTTTTGAATGTTGAGTTTCCCCCCTTAATTCCTGTGAAATCACTGTTAGCTATTTTGGCTGCAGTTCTGTATTGGGTTGAGGCAGTGCTACACTGTAAATCAATATCTTTTAAAAAAGACTGCTGTAAATTGCCTAGATAGCATATGCATGGTTACTTTGGCTGCAATGCTGCTGCAGAGCCTGGATACTCTGCCTTTCTGGGAACTCCACAGGCAAGTCCATCATATATTAAAAAAAAAAAAAATCTTTTTAGAAAGAGCATAGTATTGCTGATGAAATTTAGACATAGAAATATTATACCCTCGGTGCTCATCTGTACCTTTTATATTCTACTCCACTGGGATTACCCTGTCTTGAGGGATTTCTTTGTTTGCTGCTTTAGATTTCCCCCTTTCTTAGCTGTAGTACAGCCGTACCATTTCAGCTTGCTAGTGCAGAAAGATGTTGTGAATTCAGTTGCTGAATGAGCCCGGCCTGACTGCAAACACTAACATTGCTAGAGAGATGCCAAAGAGTTGCAGGTGAATCTGACCTGATCTGGGCAACAGCAAAACGGTAAGACGGGGCTTCTTTAAATGTCTGGGATTAATTGGGTGCTGGGGTTTCCTGTTTCAACCTGAAACCTAGTTATCACATGCTTCCAACTTGAGCAGGATTCATTCTGTGCATGTCAGGGTGGGTTTTCTCGGGAATGCTTAACATCCAGGCAGAGGGAGGCGGTGGGAAGCTGGGAACGCCACATGAGACCTCTCGGCAGCCACCCTGGTGAGATTCCCCAGCAGTACTGCCTGCGGTTTGTAAATACCAGGGAAAAGGTAGGGGAAGGCTTAAAAGCGCTGCTTTTCTCGGTACAGCTTTGTATCTCTCTCTCTCTCTCTGGCAGCCTTATTTATAATTGTATTAAGAGGATAGTATGGGCAATTTTTTCCGATGCATGCTTGGCTGAACGCCCTCTGGGATGAGTGAGTGAAGGACGTGATCAGCCACTTTTTCATCTCTGCTAACAAGTCTGTGCTTCTTGCTATATCTGAATAAATGTCTATAACAGTTACAGATTTGCTGGGTGGTAGAAGATAAAATTAAAATGATCCTTTATAGATCCATACTATATCATGGATGTCAGAATATTTTTTTGCCTTGTTAACCTCTGTCATGATTTTATTTCTCTTGCATGCTGTCTTTATTTAACATAACACAAAGTGAGGTACTCTTTTTAGATAGTCATTCTTGAATGCTTATGTAGGAGTGTGTTGACAGCGGTTTGGATCTTAGTGGAATATTTCAACATATGAAAGCTTAGAGCAGCAGCATGTTCAGGGAAGGAGGGGAAGAAAAGAGCAGCAGTTACCATTAGTACAAGACAGAAAGATTAAAATGTGGCCATAGTATGGAATTATTTGAATTATTTCTAATGACTTAACTGACAGCTAGTATGTTTCAGTTGTAGATCAAGCCATAGGAAACTAACTCTCAATAGAAATCCATGGGAGCTGAAAAAAAAATAGTATTTCACCATACATTCTACTATTTAAAGGAAATGAACTGTGTGGTAGTAATGGTAAAGTGATGGGAGATGGTTTTTGCTATTACTAGTTAAGTACAAAAGCAAAGGGGCTTTTTTACTAGAGGAGAATGCTTATCTTTATGCAGCATGTGAATTATACTCCAAGCAGAGATCAGTTGTATATCTGTGTGGGATCAAATAACTAGTTTGACAGGGGTTCATGTTTTCTTTTTCTGTACTTGCCAATTAAAGGGTTCTTCTTCTTTGTCACTGAATATGATTAAAGGGTAAAGATTCAGTCCTACATCAATTATTTTCTGAAGGTTTCATTATTATTTTGCTGGCGTTCCTTCTTTAAAAGTGCTGTATATGCTGCAGTGTAAGTGATGTGATGTGGTCAGTTTCACACTATATACAACCTTAATTTACATAGTTTTTTCTCAGAAAGTAGAGATGCCTTTTTTTTTTTTAATTACCCCCAGTATTTCTGTTGCAAGAGTTATTTCAGTTGTATTAATTTTTAATGATTTTTATGGAAGCTTTCCTTTGCTTATATTGTCATGCCTATTAATAACTTGCAAACCATTGTTTAATGCATAGAAGTAATCCAACCACTTGTGTTTGCCCACATATTGTACAATGAATGGAAGTCCAGGCATGAGGGATTTTTTTAAAGGAAATTTTAAATTGTGGTTTTCTCCTAGTGTTATCTTTTCATCCACTTGTATATAGTGAAATTTATTGCTTCCATCATCTTTCTAACTCCAACTGTTTCTTCTCCCCAAGTCTAAAGTCATCATCTCTGCTTGCTGTGTTACTACTGTCTCTCGAGTTCTCTCATTTTAGTTTTCTGAGCTTAATAAAAATGTTTTGGACATATTTTATTGATAAATAATATTCTCTATGGTAATACTTAGTTAAACACAGATCCGAAATTAACTAGCTGGAAAACTTGACTTAAAATGTACAAAATGTAGCCAAAACTTAAGAACACAGATGGGAAAGGGAAGAAATACATAGTTTAATAGGAAGTTATTGCCAAGTGCTCTCTGAATATAAAGGTCTTTGTGTGAATCAGTTTTCTAGTGAGGCTGGGGTCTCTCACAGCAAGAAATAAGGGATTATTTGAGGAGTGAGGGTTTGCCATAGTCTCCTTAATGACCCTAACTCCAGGAAGAAGGAACATCAAGGAGTTGTAGCTGAGCAGGCAAAATATCATCAAGATCTCATCTAGTGCAAGGTTGGCCAGCCATTGATGTCCTATAGCAGAAATGGTCACCTGTGGTTTTTTTTTTGGTTGTTATTTTGCTGTGTAAATCTTAAACAAAACCAGTACCTAAAATCTCTAAAACCAAATCTGCTCCAACAGGTTTTGACATGTTCCACTCGCACTGTTAGCACTGGTGGGGCTGTTGGGAGGGTTGACCTCTGAGCAGGTGCTCTGTCAGTGTCAGGCAGGCAGTTCTTGTTTCTGCCAGAGCCCCCAGAGATGAGAAACGTGGATAGAGCCATGAAGGGGCTGTGATTAGGCTGAAGAGCAAGGGTGCCTGCCTGGTCCCACAGGGCAGCTGGCACGGGCAGCTCTCCTGGGCTCCAGCTGTGGAGGGAAGGGGTAAGGAATTTGTTTTTTAAGGGAAATCTTTGAACGGTGCCAGCTCCCACTGGGCAGATTTCAGTAGCTGCCCTGGGTGGGTCCTTGGGGTCAACAGGAGTTTGCTGGGGTTGAGAGTGTGTGTGTGAGTACTCAGCCTGGGGCAGGTGAGAATTTGGGCTGTCATGTTTGGCAACTTTGGTATAAATGTGAGTGCAGATGTGCCCCTTAAAGGTCACAGGAACCGCTGAGCAGATCCAGACAGCTCTGTTGGGGTTATTTCCCTTTGAAGTCCCAGAAATGCAAAAATACTCAGCTGTCAGGGACTGCTGTACATGGTTTTTAAATTGAGCTTGATAATACTAGCATTAAAATGTACCTAAGTGCTTTAGTTATTGATACAATGATACAGTTTACAATCCCTGTGGAAATGAATAGGAGTATCCTAGCAAATATTCTGTGAAACAACAGAGAGCCTGTGCAATATCAGTTCTCCAAAACCTATTTCTGAACTAAAGAAAAGAATAGCTGGTGTTCTTAGTTTGGGAAGAACAGGTTAATTCTTATTTTTTGAGCTTGAGTTCCCTTAGATAGGTCCATACTGGCTTCCAGAATCTTTGATTAAGTTTTTTTTTCCTGCTACCAGGTTAGGAAGGAATGTACTGATCGTGTTAAGAATCTGACTGTTAAGGACTTTATTTTTCTTAATACTGTTACTCTGATGTTAATGTCAGGACAGGTTCTCCCAGTAGCAACTCCACCAGTCCTTAAGTGCTCCTTCCACCTACATGGTGACTTCTGTGTTTTACTATGGTTCAATGCATACCTTTGTGTGGCTGTTGTTTGCTTTTGACAGAAGTGTTTTGTACATTGTCACAATCACTGATTATATGCATCTCTTTGATGTGTGGCATATTTTTTACTGATATCTTTAATTCCACCCCCTAATATAAACCTACATATATTTCTGGATTTAGCCATTTAGCAAAAAGCAAGTAGTGAAATAGTAATTTAACACAGTACTTAATGTTGAATTCAGGGAGGTGATTTTGTATTACGAAATTTTTGAATCAACCCCATAAACACATTATTTTGCCCTTTGTAGAAATAACTTCTGGGTGTTCTCTCTATTGCTGGTGATCTTGCTCTTTTGTTTGATATGATAATATCAAATATGATAATATTCCTGGGTGGATGGGCTTCTCTGAAGTTGCTGTGTCAGTTCTGGACTGGCCTACAGAGGACCCAGAAACATGCAGTTTTATCTGTTAGTTGTCTTTGGGTGTGCTAGTCAGAAATGGTGTGAAAAGTATGAGTGGAGAGTTTTCTTTTATTTTGCAGATATTTGTAGGATTTATTGTTGGAATTTGTGTACCTTAATCCTAGAGCTGAACTTGCTATCTCATCCTGCTGTCTAGTTCTGTTGCAGCTTCTGAGTGAAAAATAACTTGATAAACTTAAGCTAGATGTTATATAAAGGTAAAATAACCTAAGCTAGTAACAAATATCATATTAGCAAGCTTTTGATCCAGTCTGTATTATTCTAGCAAGGAAATGGAATAGAATTTATGTCAGTTATATTTCAGTTTTGCTGTGTTGAATGTTTGTAATTTAATATAAATTGTGTACAGCTTACCTGAAGAGGAAGATACCAAATGTTGCCAAGTGAGCAGTGGGGAAGTAAAACCACTAGGAAAAGGCATAATGTCTATTTATATATTGTGAAAGCTCAGCTTCACTTAATTAATTTCTGATGCTTTTCAGTCTACAGGCTTAGAGTGTTTGAATATGTCCTTCTCCATTTTATTAAATCTTTGTGTAAGTACACAGAAAATATATTTAAACTGTTAGAGAGTGTGTGTAAAATAGGTTTGCCCAGACTTCCCTATAAATAGTGGGGGTTTTAATGAACAAACTGGTTTTGTTCTTTTAATGTAATGCAGAAGAGTTGTCTCAAAAAGTTCCACAGTTTAATGATGGGGTGGTTGGTTTTGCTGCTGCCTAGGAAAGTGGTGGAACCACCCCCCTAACCTTCAAGTTTGCAAGGAATTTTCTGTGTTTGGCGAAGTAGTCCAGATACATAAAATTATATAATTATAAAATATGATTTTACTGCTGGTAGGCAGCTGTGCAGGGTAAGCTATGCCAAATCTCTACAGTCACTCTCAGTTTTGTGACAATTTTTTTCATGAGAAGCTTAATGTACTGCAAGGTTGGAGGACTTCTCACACTGATGTTCTAATGATAGATGTGATTTTTGACCAATTTGATTCTCAAAATTTATTGCTTGTTGAAAGTGATTCATGATGAACTCACAGCTTTGGAGGTGCAAATTGCCACCAACTGCAGAAGGCTTGGCTGCTTTGTACTGTTACAGCTTATTCTTTAAAATTCATTTGAGCACAGTCATAAGTCTACTACAGCACATGTTTTGGCTTGAACACATCAAAGAAGCAGCAGTGATTTTCACTTCTCTGTTGAAATACATTGTTGTTTTGTTTTTGTTTTTTTTTTTTAACAGCATTTTCTCTATGTTGTTCATAGAATTCTCATTATAAAATTGTATATGATAAACTCCTTCTTATGATAACCTCTTCTCAATATAAGCTTGAAGCCTCTCCATTTTAGGTTTTATACATCTTGGCACGAAAAGATATACTGGAGTATTCTTCATATTCTGAGTAACTTAATATGCTATAATTTTCAGTTATGCATCTAACTAAATTCTGAATTGTAGGATATGGTATGTTTTCCAGTGTAGCACATTATGCACTGAGAAGCAAGTTTCATTATGCTCCTTTACACCTTTTTTGCTTTGAAAGTTATTGTGCTGCTGCAAGTCTGGCTACTGCTAGAAAATTCCTTTGAGACTTTTCATTCAAGTTTTATAGAATTCTGTAACCAGGTCATTTGTCTGAGGGGAAAAAAAACCAGAAAGAACAAGTTTAAAAAAAGAAGTCAGGTGTATATGAAATCCAAACACAGATGAGGACTTTTCATTTAATTATTTGTGAAACTGGGCTTGTCATCCTTGTCTGAACTCTCAAACTTCCGTGAAAGAAAGCAATAGCAGAAAGGTCATGGATGGCTATACTAAGATTTCAGGGAGACTGAGTTGGAATGTAGGTTATTCAGATCTTGGAAGATTCCTCACACAAGAGAATAATGACAAAGTTGAAGCTCTTGTTCTGCCTCTACCTTTATACTGTGCTGATTTGATAGAGAATACTTTGTCAAATTCAGTGGTTTGGAAGATAATATGTAGAGGAGCAGATCTAGAAATGCTCAGAGAGCTTGTCTTTCCTTGTGACATTCATCTGCCTTGGAAGCTGCATTTCTCAACCTGTAGGGTTGTTGACCTCAGGGATGAAGCAAGTAAGAGTAGGAGAGATTTCTTTCTTGGTGCTAAAATGAAACTTTGAAATGCATTAGCAGAATGAAGCACGCAGCTCTCATTACCTAGTTTACCATCTGGCTTTTGCTAAAGAGAGTTAAAAAGGAAAAGAAGGGAAGAAAAATGAAGAGAACAGGGAAAGGAATGAAGTAAGTATTTTTTTTTTTAATTAAGGAAGTGGTCTGAAGAAGAAGAGCCAAACTAATTTACCATTCTAGTCTTGAACTATTTCTTGCAAAGAACTTTTAAAACATCTGATGAAGCTAATGTGAGAGTGGCATTGATTTGTTAATGACCATGCAACATGCATGCTGCTTCATTGCAATGAAGGTTGTCATCACACCAGACAAAAGATAGCTGCAAAACCTGCAAATGTGTGTATTTCACAAAGATGAGTGCATGACCTATCCCCCCTTCATCTTTTCTTTTAATTAAAAAAGTGCTCTTCAGCATTTATGTGAAGAGCATATATGTGAAAGGTCTGAGTAGTTGGGCCTAAGTCTTATACTGTCAGTTGCATGACCAGATCTCAGTGTTTTTCTTGCAGTCCCTGCTTGTAAGAGGACAAACTTTTTTTAATTCCAGTCTGAAGTACTCAACTGTGAAAGAATCAAGAGGCTTGCTAGGGATAGGCAAAGGAGCCTAAAGGAACTGGGTAGAACTTATTTTCAAGGCATGGAGTTGTTTACGATTTATTTTCTTAAAAACCTTACTGACAGCCTCAGAATCTAGCAAGAATAGGCATTTTGTTGTCAAGTCTCTCAAGATTTCTCACACTTGAACTTGGCAGTGGGAAGACTTACTGCATTTATGGATATGCCTTTGATAACTTCATGATCGGGGGAGTTTTGGAGGATAGAATAAAATTATAAACCTGTAAACTCAGAAAGACTTAATATACTGTTCACACAAAACCACTAATAATGCACTTATGGGAAAAAAACTGTATAAACTAGCACTGGCACATGTAGCCATCTGTTGGAGCAGGAGGCTGATATGGAAAAGGGATTGAAAATATTTTTTTAATCTTTATTTTTAAATCCTGTTCATATGGTTACAGAGGAGGATAGACAACAGATACAAGTGGGTAACTAAGTGAAAGAGTATAAAAACCACCTGTCACAATTGGGAGAGTGTTTATGTTCAGACACTTTCTCCACCGCCTTTCTGGTTACCAAGGCATCCTTGGCTCGTGCCTGGCACTGGGAGCTGCCTCTCCCACACTGACACCTCTGCTGCTCCTCAGCTGTGCCCTCCTCTTTGGTTCACTGGAGGGATGAACCCTCCTGCTTTTGGATGCAGCAAGTCTGGACCCATGGAAGCAGCAGCCTGGTTGCAGTTTCAGGAAAGGCTTGCACGGCGTATTGCATTACATACCACCGTGACGAATGCAAAGACTGCAAAAGTAAAAGGAAGAATTTATTTGCCAGGCTTTATTACTAACACAGTTACTGTATTTGGGGGCATCAGTACAGAAATAGAGCAAAATGCCCCTTTAGATCAGCTCTGTTGAGTTTCTGTCTCTTTTCATGAACGTTAGAGGCTGTCAGGACTTTGGTGTGACCTTTATCTGAGACCCTGTCCTTAGGTGACTCCTCCTGACGTGTCTTGTCACAGAACAGAGTTTTGCTTTGAGGACATCTGTAGGCTTTTATAGACCTAAACCCTAATCCAGACTCTCTTGAAAACTGGACCTTTTTCTCTGCAAGGAGAGGAACACCAACTTTAATGGATTGGAAGCTCACTTTTCTGAAGATAGGCTGTGCTATGAACAGAAAAAAGAAATTAGAAATGCTCAGCTTCTCCTTACCATGTTGAGGCCACCTAAAATAATTTTCAATAATTCCTGATTTTAGGATTGTGTTTGATTCAGAAATTATGCTAATATTTATCAAGTATGAAGGTAACAGAATAAATATGTACTATATTGCAGCTCTTGGTGTGTTGGTGGTGAAAGGAAAGAATTGTGTAACCAGCTTTAACTTCTAGTATAAAATGTTATTTTCCTTGATGCAGGTAAAAATGTTTTCAGATTTTTATGCAACTGGGATTCCTACCCCAGGTCTGATCAGTTGGTCTTTCTGTGAGAGTGACTTTTTCTTCACTTGCCAATTCAGCAGACATTTAATCAGCTCATTGAGTTCAGTGTTTCAGACAAACACAGAGAATTAATGTCAGAGCTTCTAGTTCAAAAATTCTCCCATCTGGCACTTCAGTGACCTTTTTATATTCGCCTTCTTCCATATGACAGTGACAGTTGGTTTAACATCAGCTTTGACTTTGGAAATAAAAGGGCCATTTTGGGCGAGTGCCTTTGAGATGGGCTGTGGGAGGTGTATGAGTAAGTTTGTGATAGGTACAGCAAGGAGCATACCATATCCCCAGATACCATTTCCAGTCTCTGAGCACTGTTTTCAGTTGCATTTGCTAGCTCATAGCTAGCTTTGCTGGCAGTCTCTGTAGCCAATTAAAGTTAAATAAATATTACCCAAGAACATGAATTATAGTTCTGGGACACAGAGAGAGACCATCAGGAGAGGAAAAGAAGTGTCTTATTTTACAACCATTTGTTCCTTGCATCTTCCTTCCTTTCCACCACCTCCCTATTTTTTCTTTTCCCCTCTCTTACTCAAGTTCTCTTTCATCTTCTTTTAGCTGTGCCCATCAAATGTTCAAACCAAAGGGCTGATGTAGGTGATTACAGGGAGGGGTCAGTGTGTTCAAGGACCTCTTTCAAGTGTGAGCCTGATTGCACTGGTAGCTCTGGTATGAGCTGGCTGGTGATGTCGTGCAGCATTACATGCTCTACTTCCCCTTTCACACTTTTATCCGCTCCCTTATCTCATCTCTTGTTCTTCATGGATCTTTTCCCGTGTTGAGAGTTCCCACCAACTGAGCTCTCTCCTCAGCCTGTTCATGTTTCTGCTTGTGGGTGCAGCAGTCACTTGCTGACCCTCTCTTGGGGAGGATGGAGAGTGCTACCAAGAGGAAGCAGGCAAGATTTTCTTTAATATGAGAAAGAGCCTCCCTATTGCTTTGTTCTGCAAGGAAAATGAATCTGCAGATAGCTGCGTTTTTATTTTGAACAAAGCTGCTTATAATACTCCAGAACATTCCCAAACTGTGCTTTATAAGTAGCAAATGTCAAATTCCAGGGATGCCAGAATCTGCAGATGACTTGTGTTCTCAATTGCCATGGTACCAAAGCATGATAGAAAATAACATGCTTATAAAAGGTAATAAAAACTCCTATCCAGATAGGATTTTTCCAGTGAAAATTAATGGTAGACTTACATTCTAAGCAATTCAGCTGTTGAGCCAGTAGTCACTTAACTATATATTTTTTTCTTTATGCATCTCTCAGCTAAATGAAACTGCTAAGTCTTATTGTCTGTAATAATGAGATTGTTGCACTACTTCCAGCAGGCTTTGGCTCTACAAATTATAATCTATATCTTCATAACTTTTCACTTTAAAAAGCCCAAGTGCTTTGCAAACTTAATTGGCTCTCCCAGTTTCTGCTTGGTAGGGGCAGGATCACTGTTGTGAACAGAAAAATGGAATTGTGGAGACTTTCTTACCTCACATCACTCACTAATTTTAATTTCTTTTTTCTTGCTGCATGCTAGATCTTGGGTTTCCCTGTAGCTGGTCCTTTCATACTACATCTCCTGGAATGGTGCAAATGGGTAGAATTCAGATTTTTCCTTCAGATTTTTAGCAGCTTTGAATATCCAAACCAATAGAAAATAATAGATGCTTGGCAAATTTGTTTTTTTGTTGTTATATTTTACACAAGTCTATATCCATTGGATGGCTGAAGTAGTGTCTTACATTTGTAGTGTTAAATGTAAGAATTAAAACCCAGATACAAGGTATCTTCCTGAAAGATGTGATGCACTTCAGAGTAGGGTGTCTTCACACTATACAAGCATTTTAAACTTTTTTCTTCTGTGTGGTAGGATGTCTGCCAGAATTGGTTGTTCTTTGTTACTGAGGATATCTTTATTCATGTGAATAAATTCCACTGATATGGGACAGTCTATATTTTACTAAGTACCCAAACAGGTGATTAATTCTGGAGTCATTCATGACTGTTTTAAAATTCATGAACTGTAAGACTATAAATTACTTACGTGGTTTAATGGATCAGTCTCACTCTTTCAATGCTATGTGACTTTGAACAGTAAATGAATTACTCTAGCAACCTTTCATTTAAAAAATCCTGTTTCTTTGGGAAACCTGTTTCTGTTCCTCCTAATTTTGCTGACAGTGATGAAGTGAAAAAATCTTGCATTGAAACTGTATCACAATAACTACATCTGATACACCATTTATTATTTTCACATCAATTCCAAATGCAGATTAAGGAGTATTGCTTGAAACGAGATTTAAGGTGATTCAAAGAGGCATCTTTATTTAGAAATGGTTCCATGAATGATTATACTGATTTTTTTTTTTTTATTTAATGGGGCTTATTATGGAGCTTTACACATGGAGCAAAATTACTCTTGTGATTTCAGTCTCTTAACTTCAGCAGTATTCTTTAGGGGAAAAAAGGGCTAAATGCTGGCATTAAGTTTTGAGATATAAGTACCATGATGTTAGGGTGGAGGCTGTAGCCCCATGGTCCATACTGACATACTAAAGGTTCTTTACCCTAGAGCAGCCTTGGGATCTTCTCAAATTGATTGGGAGACTGGAAAGGAGGAGCAGGGGGAAAGAAATACCATCCAAGCTGTGTTGTTTGTTGTTATGTTGTCCTGAGATTCTCATCCACAACCAAGAAAGTTGCAAAGTATAAACTATGTTGTGCTTTTTGGTGGTTCTAATATTCAAGCTCTTTCTTGAATATTCTGGCTGTTTTTAGCTTAAATCAATTTAAAAACAACACAGAGAAACACTAAAATAACTTTTAATATCAAGCCACACTAACTTTTGTGGTGCTGCATTTAATTGTGCTTTACACTGCCAGAATCTGTGATAGCTCAAGTAATTACTGAAATTGGCATGAATATTCTGATTTTCTAGATAAATCTTCCTTTTGTGATTTTTTTAAAAGTAGACAAGAGCTCTTCACTTTGCTGCAAAGTGATTGTTTGTACTGTGGGTTTTAAATGGCGAAATGTCTCATCATGATGTCTCATTTTGTCTTATGTTTTTCAGTTGAGACCAAGTAAATAATTGTGGACAAATTTTAAAAGTGGGTTTATTTCAGTAATCAGAGTCAGGAGAATGTATATGGCTTGGCAGCAGAATGTGGGACAGCTTGGGGAAGTTAATTATTGATGATCCATATGTGAGCAATGTAATGGTCAGGGTGCTCATGGAGAGGTGCTTTTGTTGGAGCACACCTGAGCTGACTGGGATCTTTTTTCCATGATCTGGAAATCATATCTGGGATCAGGGACTCTCAGCTGTTAATGCTGTTGCCTCACTGATTAGGAATAGTCATTGCTATTTTCCAGATGAAATCTTTTCCCACAAGCTACTAAGTGCCTGGGCAGTTTCTGAGTGCTGCTTTGGAAGTGTTTTTCCAAAGAGTAACTTCAAACACAAAAAATGATTTTCTGTAGGACCACTCTGTTTTCGGTGTAGAAAAGCAAATCTCCTTAAAGGGGGACTGGTACTGGAGTCTAGTTTAGCCTTTTCAGGATTTTCATCTTAGAACCAAAGCAGAGACTTTGGGGGGTAAATGTTCTACATGTGAAATTCTCTGATGTGAATACCATACATATAATTCCTATTGGGGTTTTTTTTGTATCAATTGCTCATTGTCTCAGCCCTTCTCCTGCCATTTTTGCCAACATCCATTTTCATCATGGTTCTCTGAGGTGCTGAGATTCCTGCAAGGTGGGAACCTTGGTGACAAAGCAGCTATTTCCTCTCTTATTTTTCTTGTCTGGGGCCACCTAACATGCACAAAGTTGGGAGTGGTGAATAGTCCAGTGAATTCCTTGAGCCTGTTATATCTGATATGAGGTTTGGAAGGATAGTAATATTTTCTTGAACAATCCATACATGATTCAGGGTTTTTTGTGTATTCCCTGTTACAACTGTAATAATTTATAGCAGTTAAGTGTATTAAGTTGATTGGCTTATTTTTAAATCCTGTTCCCTGTAAAGAAGAGTTAAAGCATAAATGAAGATCCCATACCTCTGTTCCTCATAAATATGAGATCTGTTGGCAAAAATACCCCATCTGAGAGAGGTAAGTGTGGTTCCGTTGCCCTACTTTAAAAGCCAAATGATTTTAAAAATAGTTTATACGTCGGAAAATTTTGCCTTGAATGTAGTTTGTGGTGGGAGAAGCACCAAATCATGGCAGTAACTCCTGAAGGGGAATCACTTCAAATGTTGACATACCTTATATGATTACTTACTTATATGATTACTTGTTTTAAAGAAACGACAATTAAAACTGCTTAATGACTCATGCAGTTGGTTAGACAGAGGTTTCTTTAAATGCACAGAATATTCATACTGAAACTTTCTTCTCCTTGGTTGCGTTTTATAAATCATCACTATCATCTCATGTATGACAAAACAAGATGTCACTTGTGTTGTCTCTACATACGTTTGAGGTCAATACTTTTATTAGCTAAGGTGCCATTGAACATCACATCTTCATGTAGCACCAGTTTTTGACTTTGGTGGCATTTAAAGCATCCCAATGACTGCCTGGGCTACATTGTTTTAACTATGGCATTGCATAGAAAGGAAGGGATAATGAATCACAGGGACTGACTTCCTACATGTAATAGCTTGTTTTGCTTTGTTTTTTATTCTGATAACCAAGGTGTTTGGCTTCTGAGTGGGGAGATGGTTGGTGCTGTCCTGGTTTTAGTCATTTGCAAGTTGGAAGTTGGCTGTTACAAGATGATGGTGGGGATTTTCATTCTGCTCCAGATTCAGTCAAGTGACCTGAAGGCTAAAGTGCCTCCTTTAACATCTAATTCCAAACTACTACTGCTTCCAGTCAAGGCAGTAGTAACAAATGCTTACATGGCCCACATAAGACACATGTAGATTTTCCAGTGGAAAAAGAAAATAGAAGCAATGTTCATGGCATTATTATCTGGAGTATGTTTACAGGTGTGTATTCCAAGTATTTTCATTGGCTACAGGAGCCTTGTTAACCTGAAAGGAAGACAAGGACTGCTTTGGAACTTTTTTGTGCACATCTCCAGCCCCTGTTTTCTAGATCATAGGGTTTCAAATGCTGAGAAATGCTGACACTGATTACTGATGTGTTTGCATCCATGTTGATTAAGCAACATAGAAGTGCTGCTGTATTAACAGTAATATCAATTTACATTATTTTGAAACATCTTTGTTGGTAGCAAGGATTGCAAGAACATGGAGATGACAGTGGGAAGTATGTGGATACACGTCAGCATGTATGAGTTGTTTTAGGGGAAAGAAACCAATTAGTTTTACAAGAACACTAATTAAAAACTCTGTGTGCTGCAGCTCTTTATCTTTTCTCGCTGAAGTAACAGACCAAAATTACATAATTGTGTTAATTTAAGCCCAAAAAAGAATTATCATTTGGAATGAAGGGGGTCTTTTTCTTTTCCCAAGGAAGTTATAACTTGGTGAAGTTCTTGTCTTGGAGAAATCACTTTGGTGAGAAGAAATCCAAATCCTTGTAAGTCCTGGTTTGTGACAGTAGTGATGTCCTTCTTTAGGGTCAGCCTGGCATATGATCATTTGGCCAGATGGCACGGTGCAGGAAACATACTCTAAATTTTTAATGTAGAAAAGAAATCTTTCATCTACTGTTACAGTGGATCATAAAAAAAGGAAAAGCCAAACTCCACAAGGTATAGTCACCCAATATTTCTATAAACAATTGAAGTACGTTGAAATTCAAGACAAAAAATGCTTCTGAGAAAATGGCAAAGAATAATTTATTGGAGAAGTTTTTGAAGATACTTTGGTTTAGGAAGGAAGACTGATTTAATGGTAATTTCTTTTTTCTTTTTTTTATATTAACTGGTTTAGGATGACAGGTTTTCAAAAATTAGAATAGATTATAGGTGCTTGAATGTAATAGTAAATTATTTTTATATGAACAGTTCAGTTGACAGCAAGTTAACACTGTCTATCCTTAAACACATGCAAATGTCATGGAAAAAGTACATTGAAGATTATTTTGATGTGCCTTGCAATTTAAGGAGGCTCTCGGGTCTGCTTGCATCACACTTTGTAACTTTTCCCTGTAGCCTGAAAGCTGAAACTATTTCTTTTATTTCCAAGTAAAAGTCAAGTCTCTTATGGGTGAAAACAGAAGCTGAGGCCTCAAACACAACGCCTCACCATTGGTGTAATTTAAAAAAATATCTTATATATTGGAGCGTATTGAAATTAAAACCAGAAATGTGCATGACTGGAGTATCTAAAGGGGCTGTTCTGCTCATTTAGTTCTTTTGAACTAACCACAGCACATTTTGATAGCTCAAGCAGCAAGTGGCAGTCTTTAGAGCTTGGCAGAGTCGTGCTTCACAGTAACAAAGAACTGAACTTCTGTGCTTTAGTGTGCCATTGAGCTGCAGTCTCACATTTCAGTGCCTGGGAATTGATTTACTGATTTGATTTTCTGAGACATATGGTGATAATAATAATAACACTGTATAAGCATTATTTAAAAATACAATAATCTACCGGTATTGCATCTTTGGAAAGCCAGCACCAGCCAGTGCACACACAAACTGCCATCATTTATTTTAGTTTAGTCTCATCCAATTTTGAGCAAATGGAAATCAATGCTGCTTGTGGATATCTGTGGCTAGACTGGCGAGAGAAGTGAAGTGGCATTGTTGCCAAGAACACATCGTACAAGAAAACACAAATGTATAAGTTTATGTATGTTCCTCTTTTGCCTTCCTTTCCCAGGATCTTTTAGTACATTGTACAAAGATAGGCTTTTTATAGTTATTATTGTGATGTGGGTCTCCCTTATGTAAAATGCATGTGTTGTTTTCAGTTTTAACATAGAAATAGAAAGTGAATGCTTGTGAAGTTCAGTGCCTTTTTTGATGCTGGCTGGTGCATGGAATTACTGACTTTAAGCCTGTTAAGAGTCAACAAATGATGTTTTTTCTTTACAGATATGTGTCACAAAGATGTCTACACGGAACTGCCAGGGAATGGATTCAGTGATCAAACCTCTGGATACAATTCCTGAGGATAAAAAAGTTCGGGTTCAGAGGACACAGAGTAGTTTCGATCCATTTGAGAAGCCAACTAATCAAGTGAAGAGGGTTCATTCGGAGAACAACGCTTGCATTAACTTCAAAACTTCATCTGCAGGGAAGGAATCACCTAAAGTCAGGCGGCACTCCAGCCCCAGCTCTGTAAGTGCACAGTCCTGATACCTCTGCTGGGGCCAAATGGTGGAATTAGAGGCACCAGATAAATGTTTTCTTGCTTAAGAAGGGATTGTTTACTTGGAAACAGCAAAGAAAAAGGTCATAGCTGCTATTAAATGTGTTTTCCGTATATATTTTTTGTGTTATTAACGAAATAGGGTCAGAAAATAGAACTTGAAAAAGACTATGTTTATAAAATTCCTTTCAGATGTTAGTTAGGGTGTCTTACAGGATTTCTAAGCATTTTCCTCTCCTGTATGTCGTTACAGCTGCTATAATGTTTATGCAGCAAATTTGGCAGAGGATTGCTTATTTTTGAAGAGGGATTCTTTCCCATGAAGTTTGAGAAACCACATGAATTGCCTTTTTGATTTTTAGATTTCGGTTTTAGAGAAACAGATCAGATTTTACAGATTTGGTTTACATTTTATAATTCGCTTTTTAAAATCAAGTAGTAAAAATAACATTTATTTCCCTGTCAGAAACTCTGCAAGTGAGATAGGGAAGAGGGAAAAATAACAGAGAAGGGTTTGGCAATGCATCATAATAGTTTTATTCTCAAGTATTTTGAAAGAAACTAGATAAATAAAATGTCATATCTTTTATGAATAATACCCAGAACAGATTTCCCCCAAAAGACCTTCAAAATTATTGAAAAACTATTTCTGTTATGCTTTGGCAAGAAAAAAAATCCATAATAATATGACCTTTGAGTTGAAAACTACAGATCTAAGTGGAATGGATGTAACACTTCAAATCTTTTTTGGTGCGAAAAAATTTAAAAGGTTGATTGCTTCTTCTTTTTTCTTTTCTTTCTTTTCTTTGTTTTCTCTATCTTCTGGACATCTTCTGTCCTCCCTACAGAAGTTTGACTGAAGCCTGTCAGACTTCTAACGAGAAATGGCAAGAGATTAATTTTCTGTAGATGAGCTGTGTTTAACCCATGTGAACTTAGCGGGTAAGATGTCACGCCTCCAGGGGACTGTCCTTTTTAGAAAAGGTTACATTTAAAAATGTAACCATCTGTAGCAAAAACAAATTTGCTTTTTCATCATCGCTTGGCATTATGTAGCTGCTGCCAAAGATGTCTCTAGTGTGTTCCATCTGACTCCATGACAAGGAGTTCTTACCATAAAACTTTTACAATCATTAAGAATGGATGAATCTCTTTGCACGGGGTCTACTTGTTTGTGATGCCTGATTATTTTTTGGCACCACAACTATTAATGACTTTCTTTGGAAAAATCTTAAGTATTTTGTGGTATTAACTCACTCCTCATCTCTGCTGTTCCTCTTGGAAGCTATTACTAATTTCTGTTAATGGTTTTGACATTCTGCTGTTAACACTGAAGGGTTTCAGTTGTTTTGCTTCCAGAATTTTGAAGCAGATGTTTTTGAAACTGTGTTTTTGGCATCTTGTTCTTTTCCAGAGGGCTGGCACTCTACTGCATCCATACAATCTCCTATGATCCCAGTATTTTCTTATGTAAATGACATTGATACTTCCTCTACTATTACACTGCTGGTTAGAGCCCTAGCTAAATGTATGCTTTTGGTAATCTTCATCCACAGTGACTCACACAGACTTGCTGGGTACAGGAGGTACAAAGGAATTTCTTGAAATACAATTCTTATTTCTCAACTTCCTGTAATTCTCTCTGATTTTTATAGCTCTGTTTGGCAAACTCAGTTCTTCCTTCTGCTTGGAGGCAACGCTTGTAATTTTTGACTTTTCCTCACAAGAGCCTGTGGAATAGTGGAAGTGTTCATGCCAATGAAGAGGGAAGAGCAGTTCACAACAAAAGGTGGTGTTAGCCCTCTGCTGATCAGGTCACACCTGGTCCTGCCTGGCAGACCTGAGTTCAGCCATCCAGTGCAGAGACAAGATCAAGATGCTTTATTCCCATTCCCAGAACCTGAACACATGGCTTCAGGCAGTAGATGCCCTGATGCACATTTTATTGAGTGATGCCTGTGTGATTATTTGCAGAAATGTATCACTCTGTGGTTTTGAATTATACTTGAATTAACAAAGAGTTTAGGGTTTCATCTTTTTTTGTAGCCCTGGTGTTGTCTAGCACATGCCCTTACTACTTGCTCTTCTGATCATTTCATCTTTTTCTTCCATGTCAGCTGCATATTTTCCCTCACTGAGTTTGTACCTGGTTCTCTGGAAATTCTCCTCTTGTGTAGGTTATGCCAGTCTGAACAAGCGTTTCAGTTTCTGGAAATGTTCTTGAACATGCTTTGCCCTCTGGGTCATATGAGCTACAGCTGTGGAGTCATGTTTCAGTTTTGGCTCCGCTTTCTCTAAGTTTTATTTTTAGGATATTCTGATGGAGATATGGTACCTTCCATTTCCAGTTTCTATGCTTGGCTAGTAGAGGAACTGGATTAGAGATAGGCTTCCATTTGGTCTTTTCCTTTCCATTTGAAGTCCTCTGTAGTCATCAGGTGTGGAAATGATTCTTACAGAAGGTACATGGCCAAGGCTTGCAGTCTCCATATCACCCACTGCTTCTGCTCAGGTAGAAGTCCTTTATTTGTCTCAGAAAAATAACATTTTTCAGGATGTGACCTGAAAGTCTTTGTTTATAATGCCCTGAGGTTTTAGTTTCTGCTTGGATTAATTTCAGCAGCTTCATCCCCTCTCTGACAGGTATCAGTTTCAGTGTTTGGGAGAGATCACAAAATGCTCTGCAGGTGGTATGTTGCCCATTTTGTGTTGTCTGTACCTTTGAAATGTACTGCACTTTGTGATGAGAAAGATAAAACACACAGAGAGGTTTGGGGAAGCTGGAGCTCCACGATCCTCCCACAGATTGACACTTGGAAAATAAATCTCTTGCTTTTGAAAATGAAGTATTTTTCTGCAGTTAACGTCACACCTCGTTGTAACCTGGTAGAATTCCTTTGTAGTTAATTAGTGCAGTAGTGTACAGATAGAATTTAGCACTTTTTGTTTGTTCTTATACAACAAGCTTAATTTTTACACTTAGAATCTTTCCACCTTCTCCACTTGCTTTGAACACAAGAAGACATCTATTACAGTGATTTCCAAACTGCTTATGCTGATTGAAATTGTAGGTTATTATGGGATGAATTTTCCAGCAAAACAGAATTATTCTTTTATCAGATCAGAGTAGTGGATAACTTGGAGGTAGTGAAGTAGGTGTGTGCCTAACTGTGCATTGCCTGTCAGCCACTGTCAGAAGGGAATTTGGCTTGACAAACATTTTTTCTGATCCATCCCAACACAATATGTGTGTGTGTATATATATAGATATGATATACATGTAGCTATAGTTGGGTGTACCTATCCATCTCTCTCTCTGTCTATATCTTTCTAAAAATCTCATGCTGAGTCCTTTGTCTACAAAGGCAGGAAAATTTTCTTCTCTCCTTAAAAGAAGAAAAGGTAATACTACCTAATAAGCTGGACAAAATTAAAAAAAAAAAAAATCACAACTTAAAAAGCAAACACGTCACTCTTGCCCAAACAGCTGGTTTTAAAAGATGGCTTGACTCTAATTATCTGAAAATTTTATTTGAGATCCCTGCTCCTTAGACACATGATCAAACTCTGCAGTGCAAGGTGAAGATCTGGTGTATTCAGAGTACATGTTTTATACAGTAGAACAGTACTTTTGCACCATATGTAAATAGAATATTGCAAGCTGTATAAAGTAGCCATCTGTTTGAGATTTAGTTATGTAGTGATACACATCAGTTTGTTCTCCTTAAATACCTTAAGCTCCCTGGTGGTGAATTTAAATGCCATGCTAAGCTATATGTTCCTACTTGTCAGTTACATTTTAAAACCAAAATCAAGCAAAACACTAACCTTTTGCTAACTCAGATAAATGTAAAAACCCTAAACATTCAAATAGAAATAATTGGATAAGCAATGCTTTACTGCACTAACTCTGCTCTCTTTTTGGGAGAGCAGCCTTTCTTCTGTTTCTGTAACTTTTATTAGTTTTCAGTCTGGATACATGCAACTTTCCTCCAAAAAGTACAAGCAAAAAAGCATAAATCCTATAATGATCTTACTGACCCTGTTAGCACATTGCAAACAACTTGTGTAAGAAATCTAGCTTTAAAATAGACACTAATGTCAGGAGTTTTTTCAAAAGTTGGGCATCATTTCTGTCTGCCCAAATAAACACTTGCTGTGGCACTCTTGCCTCTCTTCCTCTTCAGATGTAGGCAACTTTCTCCCAGTTAGGAACCTGTTAATTACTAGGGTAGCTGCATCCTTCCTGCTTGGTATGTTTTATGGAGGTAAGATAATTTCAGAGTTCAGTGTAGAGGGTGGAGTTTTCTCTGCTGGCACAAAGGAAGCGTTAATAATCCTTAACCTGGGGGATACTCTCTAGATGAAAAGGCAGATAAAATGTGGCAGTTGAGCCAGCTCCTGCTCTAATAGCCTGGAGAACAAGAGAACAGCTTTAAACCCTGCACCCTTCACAGAGAGCTCTGTGGTCACTTCTGCCGAGGTTGCTCTTAATTTATGGCTGTGTGTTAAAGGGTGAGGAAGATGCAAGCAACAGAATGGGATCAGAGATTGGGAGAACTGAGACTGAGGCTTGGTTTGAATGCGTGAACATCTTTCTATCCCTTGAACATTGCCCTAGAAAACAGTCCAACTTTCAAGATAGGGTCAAATTGGCCTATTATTGTAGGTTGGATACAACCTGAAATTAGTGTGAAAACTGCATATGGTTTTGTGAAAGATGTATTATTCTTGTGACAAAGAAAACAAAATGGTTAAAAAGTAATTATTATCTTTAATTCTTGTGATTTAATCTCAGTTGAGCTTCTTGGCCTGTGTTTTACTTTCAAATTTTTCTAGCAATCAATTTATTTCTTTTGAGGTGTATAAGAAAGCAGATAGTCACTTTTGATTTTCTTTAATTTACAGAGGTACTCTGAAAATAATATTTTTCTCTTAATGATAGTTTTATATTGAAGTTTAATATCCTCCAGGTTTTTTTTTTTTTTAAAAAAAGGATCTATTTAAAACTTAGACTTGGGTGTGTGACAGTTAAGTGTGACATTCACAAGCTGTTCTGCAGTTATGAAAAATGCATGAGAACATAACCCACACAGCTTCTATAGGAATAGTCAGGTGATTTTCAGTGTAATTTTCCATTAAAGCCTTCTTTATTACATAGATTTTGAAAAATTCTGAGAAAGAGAAGTGTTCACGTGGTGATGTAGAGCAAGGATTCATACTGCAAGACCTTGTTTTAAGCCTGCTATCTCTCCTACAGGCTGTATCAATGAAATGGCCATTTGAAACAATGTGGTCAGAAAAGACAGTTTCTTCTCATTTCCTTTTTTCTTTGTTGTTTTTAATACTCTCACGTCAGTTTGAAATACTAGCTTCTTCTATTTCTGTACCCAACATTTTGGCATACTCTTTCTATCCCTGTTACTATGATCTGTATCTCCTTAACCAGAGGGGAAAAAATATCTAATCTTGGTTACTGCAAGCCATGCTGCTAAAAATGCTCTATTCTCTGCTCAGTGGTGCTCTTAGACTGATCTAGCACTGGGAAAAATGTAGGCTTATAATAAGAAAGCTGCCTAATGCAAAACTATTTTCAAGGAGAGTGAAATGTGAAGGCAGACAAAATACCCAGTGAGTTTCCTGACGGGAAAGATCTGCATTTTTCTGCACTCCAGTTGCCAATGTCCTCTTGGGGACAACATGATCTACCACAACCTGTGCTGACTTTCACAGTGACTTGGGATTATGTTCTTCAGAGGCATGAGGACCTTTCCTCCCTTTTGTCTCAGTAATTCATTGAACTTTCCCATTTGAGTTCTTTGCAAGATTTCTCCCGAGCATGAAAGGTCACTTTGCAGTGAGTTTTCCAGTTGTATCAATTTCTTGCTGCCTGGTTGTTTACTGCCTATTTAACTTTTTGCTGTTAGATAGTTCAATCTTGGTCACATATGCACCTAGGTGTTGAGGTTTTTTTTCTCAGCTTTGTAAGTTGGGGATTTTTTTTTGTAGCAAATGAGTTCTAAAGTGGAGCAACAGGCTTCTTTATGCCTAAGTAATCCCAGAGATGTTTAGTACATAGAAGGGTTGTCAAGCACTGGGAAAGGCTGACTGGGAAAGTCACAATCTCTGGAAATATTTAAAAGATGTGTATGGGTGTGGTGCTTGGAGACTTGGCAGTGGTGGGTTTGGTGGGCTGGGCAGTGTTAGGATTAGAGTTGGACTTGGTAATATTTAAAGCCTTTTCAAACCTAAATAATTCCGTGATTCTCCGTTGGTGTTTTAGAGGGTTAAAAAGCAGTAAGAAGGAGCAAGAGAAATGGAAAAGTAATAGCTATAGAAGTACTGTAAGGTTGGATCTTCAAAAAGAAGCTTTGAAAAAACTTACCAAAACACATGTGTTCAGCTAAAACCAGTATTCTTTCTTTTCCATTGAGAAATATTGTCTCAATGGATCAAATTGGGGGATTGTACCAGTTATGTAAAATACAGGGGAATTTCTTGTAAGTCTGCTGCTTGTGATGTCTGTCAGTGGCTGATGCAAGCACTTTACATCTGATGTGCTCTGCATATGTCCCACTCACTATGTTTATTTCAGTCAACCACATCCCAGGCAGAGTAAGGGGCTCCTGTGATTTAACAAACACAAATCTCTGTGTATGTATTCCCCTGTATTTTACCAGAGGAAATAAAATACTTTGGAAGAAGAAATTGTACTTAAAAGTGGATTTTGTAGATTTGATTTTAATATTAGCATTTAATAAGAAAAGCCACGAAGCTTGCTGTAACAAATAATGTTTTTTAAACAGAAATGATTGAAAAGCATAAGCTAATGTGGAGAAATCTGAATAATGAAATTCATATCTATGAAGCTGAAAAATACCCATATGAACGGGGGACTGTAATAATAAAGGAAAGTAGGCTGAAATGGTTATAATTTTCAGCAGTCATGGATTTTCAAATTATTTAGATTCCTTTATTTAGATTCCTTTAAGCTTAAAACTTAAGTTTTGAAAAGTTACGCATTTTTGCATTATTTCTGTCTTCACCTCCTTTGTAATCCAGAAATAACAGAAAATATAAGAGGTGTCTGAACTTCTTAACTTTATAGGCAATTTGTAATTAGAACTTTGAGTTAGTGTATGATATTTAATTTTTAAAAATTGAGAAAATGTTGGGGAAATGTTGAACTTGTCCCTTCGTTGTCTAAAGTAATTGCAATATGATGAGTGTTTCGGCATTTCATTAGGAAGTATCACACACATTATTTATATTATTTTATATATATTCTTTTGCCCCAGAATTAATTTAAACCAAATGCCTTCAAAAATTGTAAGCCTTCAAAGATTACAGATGCAAGGAAAAAATAATGTTCATTTTCACAGAGGGAGATCTCAGAGTGGAGAACCTGGGCATTCCAATCTGATGGTGCCATTGGAGCAGAGGTGCTGTGAGCTGGCAAGGGGAAGGTGTCAGCCAGGGGTTTTTCTGCACTTGGGGCAGGTGCTGGCTCAGGTGTGGGGTTTGGGCTGTTGGTGAGCTCATACCCAGCGTGGGCAGGCACTGGGTAAGGGGTGGGGGCTGGTGGGGAGGGTGGCAGCCCAGCCTGGCTGCTGCAGAGCAGAGCCCAGGGCACAGGGCTCTCACTTGTACCCTCAGGGTTGAACTGTCCTCCCCATCCAGCCAACACCAGCTTTTAGTTTTGCCTGTTTGTGGGGAGGATGCAGCATCTTCCAGGAGGAGAATGAGTCAGAAGTCATGACTTCCAGTCTGTGCTTCTGGCAGTTGGGCTATGGAGAAATGAGCTTGGGGCTGTAGGAATAATTATTGTTGATGATTTTGATGATTTACTGTGTGGTAAAGGATTAAAGGCATCCTGTTTCCTATGAAGATCTTAGGGCTTTACAAGTTGTTGTGACCTTTAGATTATGGTTTCCAGAGGTAGAGAATAAAAGTAAATCTCAGTGTGAAAATAAGAATGGATGTGAAACACATGTATACACCCTGTCCTTTCTCTGTCTCGCTATGAGGAAGCCAACAGTGAACTATTCACTGTTAACTAGGGCAGCATTTTCACTCCAAACAAAGCTACTCACTGTGTGTTCATTGCAGCCTGCAATTTGGGAAATACTTTGCACTCCCTCTTCATTATATGCAAGGTATTTCAGCATCTAGCAACCTTTTTTTCTGAAGTTTTTTAATGTTGCATTCATCTATAATTGGATAGCTAAATGAGAAGGCTACTTGAATAAATATTTTAGTCACCTCTATTAGTGACATCTGTAATAAAACTGTGATTAAAAAAATTCCTAAAATTTGTTTTTAACCCAGCCTTTTTAAGCACAGATTGGAAACCAAGAATATTACTGCCTTATCTATAATGAAGTGTTCCAAATAACGTAGCAGAGAAAAGATCTGAGAGTTTCATTATGACAAATTTGTGTAAGTCTACTAATTCTTGGGAATTGGATAGCAAAATAATAGGTTGTTCTTCGTATTGGAGAGAGGTGAAAGGGCTCAGTTTTGCAAACATACATATAGTATGTATGTCCTTATGCCATTGAATAGAAAGCTGGAATGCTGACATCGAGAAAAGCTGTATAGTTGCCAAAGTGCCAGAATTTTTGCACAGGACAAATACAGAATAGTTGTGTAAAGAGAATGTTTGTATTTTCTGGCTAGTGGTTAATTTGGTGTTGTGGACAAAGTTGAGGCACTAAAACAGCTTGCCTGGGACGCCCCTGCCTATTTAAATAGAAACAATTTTTAGGGTCAATTGATGTAAAACTTTCAGCCATGGCTTAGCAAGGATTTACACACAGATGTGCCCTGTACTGTAATGTTCATTTCCTTTCAAGAAACTGATGCATGAATACTTTTTGTAAATCAGACATAGAATCCCAAATGTGAGGGTACCAAGTGTACAGCTGCACATGGCTCATCCCAGCTGAACAGAACCTGATCCATGCTGGGTTTGCTTGTCTGCTTTTCTTTGTAGCATTTAACAGGAGTACTATCAAATCAGTCACTGTGTGTGATTTGTGTATTAGTGCTCACCCTTCAAACTTTCTCTCTGATCTTTTGGTTGGTTTAGGACAGGAGGATATCTGAGCCCTGCAGTCTAAAAGATATGTAGGCGATGCTGAGGGCAGCTGCAGGTCATTTTTTTTCAGTGTCCATCTGGTCTTGGAGAAAAAATAAAATTCCCTTTCCTCGCAGACAACTGGAAAATGGGAAGATGTGGGAAAATAGGATGGACTTCAAAAAAGTCAAACATTTTCTCAGAATTTCAGAATGAAAAGTTTTAGTGTCAGGTGAATTTCTGTTTTCGCAGCCTTGATTTGTTCTCTGTTAGGACTGTGTAAAAGGGGGCAAGTACCAACCTGTCACAAAGGCCAGCTGAGTTCAGTTTTAGATTCCTCACTTAGGCTGCAGATATTAAGGATACAGGACTTTTAATAACTATGTAAAATGTACATTAAAGTATGATGTAATTATATCCACATATCCACTGTAATCCAAATCGAGAAGATGACATCATTAAAGATGCTTTCCTCTATCATTTTGACCACTCTCTGAACAATGATTGATTTAATGGGACATTGTCTACTTAGACCAATGTTTTTGGATGAGCTTTAGTCTAAAAAAACAAGGAAGAAAAAAATGATTAAACAGCTTTATTAGTCTGATTTTGTAGGGCAGATTAAGGCTGCCGTTTAGATCTCTAAACATAGAAAAGATGCTTAGTTGTTAATGGTCTTTTTCCCTCTATGAAGTGATACATGTGAAAAATAAAACAGAACCATCTCTTTGATTAAGAACAAAATCCTTTTGATAGATCCAGTGATCTAAGTGTATGGTTGATATTAGCAATTACCATCTGGGTTGTTGAATAAATATTATTTTTTTCCCTATTAATTTTTTTTTTTTGTTACTGAAAACAGGCATGTCTATGAGCCTTGATAATAATATTTGGTCTCTAAAGGCTGGATCAAAGCAGTTAATGTTATGGGTGCAATGCTGAAAGGTCTTCTCTTTTGTTTTATTTAGCCTACAAGCCCTAAGTTTGGAAAAGCAGACTCCTATGAAAAACTGGAAAAACTAGGGGAAGGGTCCTATGCTACGGTATACAAAGGAAAAAGCAAGTAAGTGATGTTCTATTTTCATTTAATTTTGTACATAAATGAAGATAAGCAGAAAATATCAACTAATGGTGCTGAACATGTACTTAGATCCCTGTGAATGAAAATGCTACTGATGGCCACGTGCTTTAGTGAAAAGGGCTGAGACCACATTGCCTTTACCACAAGAAGATGAACTTCTTGTTAATCTGATGCTTTGTTTGCACTTTAATGTTGTACTATGGTCTTGGTATCCATACCAAATTAATTTCTAGGAGTAAAAGCAAAATATGATGTCAAGTAGAGTTTTATGATGGTCTGAGAGCAATGGTGAATATATGTGATAAGTTGTTCATTTTTTGTTTATCATTATTAAATAAATAAAACAACATGAAGGGAATGAATGGAATTTTGCACTACTCTGGGTTTAGTTTGTTTACAAGAGTTTATTTACAATTGTTGCAACTACTCTACCTCAAAATAATCTACTTTATACATGTAAAATGTTTTTTCAGCCACTTTAATGTCATTTGTTGCAGCTTTTTTATCCCCAAATGCCCGAAGTGCATTTATATTGCATAACTGAGCACACTTAAAATATACTTCTTCAGCTAATGCTTCCATTCAGAGTTATCCATTATGAAGCAGTGTCATGTGCCATTTGACATATTTAATGAAGTTTTCATAATCAGGTTTCCAATAATAACAAAGCAGTTCTGAAAGAGGGATTTGATACATGTGATATCTTTATTTAAAAAATTTGGTTAGTCAATGATACATGAGGTAACACTGCCATTCCAGCAGAGAATTACATGATGGTCATGGGACAGAATAAGTACTGAAAAAGTGAAAATATGTCCTAACATTTTCCAGGGTCATTAAGCTGGTTAGGTATTGAAAAATATAATTTCTCACTGAATATTTGTAGTAAATCAGAATGAGGGTTCCCTCATCTCTCAATAGCTTGCTTAGATATTGAGAAGCATAATGACAACTGATAGAAATAAAAACATGTTCTAAATGTAGAAGACATATTCACACTTCTGCCATGCCACTGTAGGTATTATCTTTCACTGGCAGCTTTCTTCAGGGAAATGCTATTATGTTGTGTTGTTAATGCCTCAGTTATGCATTACCATAAGCTCCAGACATTATATATGTGTAAGCTTTTTACTGGGGTCTGTGTAATATGAGAAAACAGCATAGATTTCAGCCTGTGCCTTATTACTAAAATCCTTTAGTAGAATCACAGTGAGTATCTGATGACAGTCAGTCCATATGTCTCAGCTTTCAGGAAGGCTGAACAAGGCAACAGAGTCACTGCATGTCCTGTCAGTCAGTGGAACAGACTGAAATTCAAAAACAAAGCAAAGCCTTTCCCTGAAGCTACTGCATTAATAGTGAACATGTAATGAAATGTAGATTGGTTAGAAATACTCATTTTAGTAGAGTTGCCTGCAAATCTGAAGGAAATACTTCAATGATTTTAATGGTCCTTGAATAATAAATTGAAATTACTGGGCACACTGCATTCTCTATTATAAACAGCTTGCTCTGACTAAATAGTGAGAGTTATAACAATTATGTATGACTTTGTCCTGTTGCTTTGTAACATCTTCTGCAAGGTCTTTACAATGTCTTCTGAAAAAAAGTATGTGTAACTAGAGTGTGGATGAGAATTCATTTGCAGAGAGTACTTCTACTGTTATAGTATTCCTTCACCTGTTTGAATTTGACTTTTTTTTTCCCCCCCCGAGAACTGAATCATTTCCATGTCATCCAGCACTTATCCAGATTCAGCACCTCCAGTCCAGGCTTCTGTTTCTTGAACTAGAGAGACAGTTGAATTACTTCACAGCAGGAAGAGGTTGTACTTTAAGAATTTGGGAAACACTGCAGGTGTTACCTGCTTTCAGAAGGACTTGTTTGTTGAGGTGATGTAACCCCGTTACCTCTTCTGTCCCTGTGAGAAGGTGAGGAATCTTTGACCTGCGTGGTATCCCCACAGAAGGAAGAGATGTACTCTTGGGGAATGTAGGTGAACAGGTGTGGGGTGAATGCATGGCCCAACAATAGTTCTGGCCCATCCCTGCAGTAGAGGATGTGCAAGTGTGGCACTCTAGGGACATGTTTTAGTGGTGACCTTGGCACTGCTGGGTTAATGGTTGGACTCTGTGATAGAGGTCTTTTCCAGCCTAAACAATTCCATGATTCTATGGCTGAGACCTGTAGCCCTGGTTGCAGACCTGATGTTTTGGTTTTGCTGAAATCTTTCCCAGGAAAAACTTGGTAAACATGAGGAATGTTTTAGTAACAGTAGTTTATGTTATTTATTCCTTCTGACAGGAGGGACTTCTTGATGTCCTTCTGGTTTGACCAGTGTGATTGAAAAGGTTTGCCTTTGTTTCACCAATCAAATTGGTTTGTGTAAAATAGTATATAAGGGAGATGCATCCCTAAATAAATAGTCATTTTTAGCCTTCTGATTCTCAGAGTTTGTGCCGTTTGTGATCTAAAATAGTGACATCGACCTGAACCTGACTGCTGCTTTTCAGACAGGTTAACTCTGACTGTTTATAGCTTTATTTTAAAATGCTACAGGAATAGATGGAGATTTTTTTTTCTAGACTAGATATGGGTGTGTAGAGTGAGACTGTGATATGCATCACTATATTCCCCTGCCTACAGACTCAGTGGGAATACAAATAAGTGAAAGAGAGATCTGTTTATTTTGGTATGGGCCCAGTTTGACTGCTGAAGGATTAAGCTCTGATTAAGCACAATGCAGAATGCAGACACAAAAGCTGGAGGTGATAATACACAACAAGTGGATTTTGGTCAAAATGTTTTGAGAATCCCTAATAACCAACTCTAATACTTAGTTTCTTTGTTTTGCTGAAATGTTTCTGAGATGTGTCCTTAACTGTAGTTGAAGATGGAAAATTTAAGATTGTATTGAGCTGTTTTGAATGGTGCTTTGTACTCAGAATTATTTTGCTCAGTATTTGTCACCAGCTGCATGTGGCGAATAGTAGTGTTTTGGTTTTTTTATGCATTTCCTGAGATTCATTTCAGCTTTTAAAATTGGTCGTTCTGCTGATCATAATGATGGAATAAAACATTCTCAATCTTAGCATACTATTTGGAGAGTCTAAAAAATGCATACCTGCCTGAAAAGACACTAAATCAGCCATTCTCTTCCTAAAATTTAAAGTAATATGTGCAGTAACTTGCTTTCAGAACAATCCTGGCTTTTTGCATCTTGGAGCAGGATAAATGGTACCAAGCCCTTGTCTTCCTATAAAACTCCTTGCTTTTCTATCTGTTTGAGCATCTGTGCTTGTATTCCAGGAAAGTGAAATGAAATGGGCTAATTCCTTTTACTGGATGATTGATTTCTCTTTCTGTAGTCAGATAAAAATGGATCCCTGGGGTGAAGAAGCAGCAGAGTGAAGAGGACTGTGTTATTGAGGAAAGTGAAGCAGTATTCTCTTAGGCTGGGCTTTTTTGTTTATAGGAGAAACAGCCAAGCAGTCATTTTTCTGGCTGACAGTTGCATCAATAGGTAAATCTATTTGATTTCATGTGTTGCACATCAGACAGGTGGTAATGAAACTCATCTTGGCATGTTCATTTTCTACTTTCATTTCAGCTAGATTCTCATATTTTACTTAGTTGTATAAAATCACAAGAGGCTGCTTAGTGCATAAAATTCAGATGACTTTGAAGGGATTCATTTCAATGTAAAATTTACAAAAAATGGGCTGAGTAATTTACTGATAACACTATAAAAATGATGCAAGTTCCATTGACTCTGTGTCTGATTAACACCTTGAACATTTGCCATACAGTAGGTGCAAAGCAATGGGTGGGCTTTGAATTCCTGTATCATTTCACTGTGTGGCTGAGCTGAGGAAGTGCTGCCTGTCTGTGTATTGACATGTGTGTCTTCCTGCTGCCGTTGACCTTCTTCCCTCTTGAGCTTGATTATAAATTTACCTCAACACACAGCAGTGGGATCTGGCTTGATCTGTGGCACATAAATGTTGATGTGGGTTGTGAATCTGGAGATGAAGCTGGTGACAGCACAAGGGAGCTGCTGCCAACCAGAGCCCCTTGCAAAGCAGCAGGGAAGCCTTGTGTTCCCCCACTGGGAGCTCTGCATATTGCACTTAAGAGAAAAACCTGTGCTTTTGGCAATTTTATGTGTTGGCGTGCTTTCCATCCTCTCCCACTGTGTTCAGTTGCCCTTCAGGGCAAAGAATTAAAAAAGGTTCCCTCAGTCAAAGTGATGTGATCTGTGACTGCTGCTTGCACAGCACGTGTCTGTGTTTTGAGAGGCATGCCAGTGGTATCTCCACTGTGATCCTGATCTGCTTCTTGAATGTCCATGTGATTTTTTACTGCACCTTTACCTTTTTGGGCACCTTTACCATATTGCATGTGCTCATAGTATTGCAAAAATGTGTAGAATTTGTAACAGCTCCACAGAGACATTTTTGTCTATTTCCCCTATTACAAACTTACATCATTTCAACTTACTCTTAATAAAGCACTTGTTCTAATGAATTCTGATCCCTATCCTTTTTAACTATTAGTATGAGAAATCAGTAGGGCATGGAGCAGAGCACAGAGCAGAGCACAGTAGAAGCTGGTGCTGTCAACAAGCATTCAAAGGGCAATCCTTCCATCCAGGCACCTCTCCCATTTCAGTTCAAGATCTGAATATTTTGTGTTCAAGGTCACTCCAACTTGTATCCAAAGATAAAATGTATTTTTTCAGGGAGCCCTGGAATTTGACATTTATCTCCATCAAAAGATGTTTTTATTATTCGCCTTAAAAATCAATAGGGAGTTCATGGTGCAAAGTGGAGAGAAATCATGCTCAGGCAGGCATCATGCTCTGTGGTGGCATTGTTTCCATGCTGTGTTATTCTTGAGGCAGCAGGCAATCTTTGAATAATCAGGGGGAACCACCTCTGTTTGTTATTGGCATGATGTATGGCAGTGTGTGTTGTGAATATAACTGACCATAATATTTCATGAATATGTGTGTGGATGGCTGCTCACAGGAAAAGGGATGGTGTGTGTGTTTTGATTTTTATATTTGTGATGCTGAAACCTTCACTGAGGATGGCTGACAGGACCAACTGCTGTTCTGACTTTTGTTTTTGAAGTTGCAGAATTTCTTTTACTTGTCATGAAATCTCTTTTGACTCTTTGATTGTTTTTTATGTTCAACCTGTTGCAAGTGCCATAAGCTTGTGATGGTCAAGCTGCCATTTTTCAGTCATTCCCCAAGCTTTACTCTGTGCCCATGTGAGGTGTTGTGTTCACAGGCTCCCTGTACAACAGTCCAGGTCACTGGAAACTTTTTCTTCATGTTATGGCCAATTTATTTAGACTGATATTTCAACATTACTCTGATTCATGTTGCCTTAATGACCTAAACTGTCTTAACCTTTTCTTTATTTCTGGAAAATTGTGTGAAATTAGTGCTCTACAAATGAAATCCTCTTTTCATCTGAGGATAACAGATGGCTGGAAAAGGAATACATATTCATGTATTACATACATGAGTTACAAAAAGGCACTTTATGGCTACCAACTAGCCTTTCTTTTTTTTCCCCCTTTATTTTTTAATTTATTTCCTTAACTGGTTTTTATGGGCAAGTTATGACATGGGATTATAAAATGTGTACATAAATGTTTAAAAAAATCTAGCATTGTAAATCTTTAATAAAAATAATTACTTAAAGTTGAATTAGATCGAAATCTAATGACAACTAGATGTGCAATTAAAATACCAAATGGTGGAAAAAATTATTAAATAGAATAAGTACTAAAGTAAGTTACTAGGATTCTAACTTGAAGATGAATCATTGACTATATTGATCACTTACCGAGTGATTTTCTCAGCATTTAAAAGAAAGATTAGGAAACTTTTTCTTCATAGTTGAATATATAAAAATAACATCTCGCTATCTGTGCTGTGCTTCAACCTGCAAAGCAGTTTAAGGAGGTGAGTTAGTATTATTATCTCACATAGCAGGGGACAAAACTGAAGAAAGTAAGTGTATTATATTACTTACCCGGGACTGCCCTGGGAAACTTGGTAGAAAAACTAGGATAGAATATATTTCTATCACATACACATGGTAGAGTTACTGGATAGTACCTTATTGGCCACGATTGGAATGGTAGGGAGAGTACTGGGATAATAATACTGGGCTAATTTTCCAGCTGCCATTGAGCACCAAAGCATTTTCAGTTAGCTGAGCAGTGGCATCTCTCAGAAGATCCCCTGTGACCATCAGCATGCACAGCTGTAGGAGACCACCTTGCTTATGAGGGATAGCCCTGTTTGTCTTCAGCTTCTCTTTGTGTGAGCATCAGTGGGGTGTGGGGAGATGTGGGGTGTGTGGAGGAGGATGGTTTCCCTGCTGCCCTTCCCAGGTGACTCCTTCCAGCAGGCATGGGTGCAGTACAGCCCCTGAAATGAGCTGCTGAGTAGTTTGAACTGATGTGAGATGTGAGGTAGGGATGAGGGACCAGGAGGTGAGCTCTTACCTGCTCCTGTTCAAGTGAGGGCTGCCACACTGTTTGTACGAGACTGCCTTGACTCCTGAGTTCCAGTGACAGCACTAATTAATAATTTAAATCCTTCATCTCTCAGGCAACTCTTTGATCTTCTGTTTTTTTCAGCCCTAATAAATGTCAGCCTTATGAAGTATCTTTAATCCATTGGCTTCTACCACGACAACGTAACTTTTGTCTAGCATGAGGTTAAAAGATGGTGGGATTCAAAAAGAGAAATTCAGGGCCTGTGTTAGTCCCTTGAGAATTTACATGATTGGGCTTTAGTAGGACTGGGCGTGGCTTTTGTAAACTAGAAATGTAAGTCGTTTTTAGTAAGAAAAATATAATACAAACCATGTTTACACTGAACTGTCTTTCATGTTAATGATTAAAAGAAGTGCTTCCCTCAATGTGGAATTAGTTACTTGTTGGTAGAATAATCAGAGGTGACTAAACCTATAGTGACTGTGCCTCTGTCAGATTTCTTCAAAGGAAATTTCTGGCAGAGCTTGGTTTCATTAGGCCCCCATGGTCTGTTTGGAGTTTTAGGTGTGTGTTTATTACATTACTATCACCACAGAGTAGATCTAATTAGATATTCTCAAGGTTTGATCATCAAACTTTGAGATTTTCCTATAAACTAATATTTAACAATTGAAAGTTACTTTTCTTCATAAGAATTAGTTTCTTGAAATTTGTATCACAAATCAGAGCATCATCCCAATGCCATCTATGGATTTTTCTCTACAGAAGTGTTCCCAACCTTAGCACTTGCTCCAGTTATGAGTGCTCAACCTCAACTCCAGCCAATGGTAAAACTCAGTATTAAATAAACAGCTTGAAATCAGAATTGGCAGATTTTATGTTAATTGACTCTTTTAAATGTGTATATTTAGAACATTTATTTCATCCAAATATATCTGAAGAACTTGAGAAAATAGTGTTATTGTACTCTTTTGTTCTCTATGTGGCATCATCAGCATTATCCCCAGTGAAGCCAATTAAGTCATCAGTTACTTTATATTCATCAGTATTATATGTTCTTAATGATGCATTAAAGCATTAAATAAATTCTAGTCTTCTCTACTTTCTCATAAATGGTCATTTTTTATAAATGTATTTATTTTGGTGGTGCTGATACATGCTGGTTTAGAAAATACAGAATGACACATTATATTAGTGGTTTTTGTAATATCTGGCTCATTTTTATTTTTTTTAAGATGCAGACTTTTACTTTATGCTGCATAAAGCAAATTGGACTAATTTTTCTTTTGCTTACGTTGCATATATAATCAGAAATTTATTAGAAGAGATTATATAAAATGCTGAATTTCTATAAATTGGAAAACAGTCCATCAGGTGCAGGTGTTTTCCCTAGAGTAAAGTAGTTTTTTTGTGATAATTAGGACTTTTTTACTTTTTCTGAAGGCTTTTCGATGAGAAAGAGAAAGTAAGTTAGTTTAGGAGGGAGGATGGCTTAGAAAATAGGAATTCTTTAGTCAATATTGTCCTTAATAGAAACTAATGAGGCAGTTGACAGGATGGGCATAAAATGATAAGTGTAATCTTTGACACAGTGAAGTGTATTGTTCTGAGAAAGGTGTGAAATTGTTTGCTTTGGACAGTGAGTGATAGAGGTGGTTTAATGAATCCTAGATGTTAAAAGAGTAAGCAGTGTTGCCTTTTCACTGTCTAAAAGTCTGCTTGTCAGTTTTTTTACTTGTATTTGAAAATAATGAAAATACTGACCATGCTTTGAAAGTTGTGGAAGACAAATGTGAAGTAATATCTGGAAGGAGTTCTGCTAACCTTATCTGATCACTTCTGAAGTCTGCAAAGACAGGTATTGATAGGTTGCGGAGGTAATTTTACCCCAGTTTCTTTTTTTCAGTGTTTCTAAGGAAATTACCATATTATTTTGACATGGCATCACGAGTTTCAGGGTGTAATTTCATGACATAGTTGGCTTGATCCCAGATTGCTTCTCAAAAGGTAGACCCAGTTCTTATGTATTTTCTAGGTCTTTTTCTTTTCTTTTTTTTTTTTTTTTTTTAATGCCTTTATAATTTTTTAAAAATCTGATTTAATTCTTCTTGGAAAGGCCAGTCTTCTCTTATTTAAGCTCTCTAAGCAGTCTCACTGTAAAGTCCAGCAGAAATGAGAGCAAATACAAGGCAGTGTCAGGAGTGTGTGGCAAAGATTAAGCAGGAGAAATTTATACTGTGAGGCAGCCCTTAGCTCATCTCTTCAGCATCATCTAACTGCATCCTGAGATTGCATCAGTGGGAGGATAATTAAAGGATGTGAATACACACCCTATCTCTTTAATTGATACTTCATCATTTCTCACATCTCCAGTTTTATATGCTCCTGTTTATAGAAAATTAATGGGAAAAAGCAGATTTTAATGACTGGGTAGTAAATGAGAATAAGGAGGCTGTCGTATTATGGAAATTACAGATTGATAGTTTGGAGATAAATTATATTAAAGAGAAGAATGAAATCCCAGAGGAGAACTACTTGAGATTAGTATGATGATTTTGATAGTGCTAAGAGTTGCCATGATGTCTGTCAAGATAGTGACAGGTGCCAATGACAAAGGGGCAATGATAACTAAAAAGCACACCTCACATACTGTGTTTAATTGTGAATTCTTTGAAATTAGTTCCATACTGTTGCTATTTGTGTTATTGCTCTTCATGAACCAATGGAATGTAGGACTATAGGTTTAAAGGAGCATAAACTACACAATGCTGCACGGTTTTTGTTCTTCTCTATCAAGAGACTCATATCCTGTTTCCTTAATACCTCTTTGATGTGTTTTTTTAATTGTATTTTGCATTGCCTTCTCTGAACACAGCATCTGTCCTGTTCTTTATCTGCAAAATGATCTTACTTTTCTTGCTTAAATTCCTCCTGCAGTTATTTCATCTGTTGCAAAATATTCAAGTTCTCCAGATATCTAAGTAATATATATATGTTAGGTAGGGTGGTGGATTGACAGAAGAATTGAAAACTACACATGTTTAGGAACTGCATGTCTGTCATCAGTCCTTCTGCTTTTAATATGGTTCATTCTCCTGTCTGAGCATGACATATGAAGTTACTTGAGGCAAGGCTTATCTTTTTCTGATTCCATAAGTCCTGTTTAAATCCAAATAAAAAAATATGTAAGGTAATTATAAGGAGAAATCCAGGAGAGTTAAGCTGATAATTTCCTTTCAACAGTGACTAGTGGCCCAAGACTTGAACTGGTGCCAGCCTGAATATTATGAGTAATTGGAAGGTGATGAGTAAACCATCTTTTGATAACCAGGGTTTCTTAACTTGCTCAGAGTCATTGTGCAATGTTCTGTATAGAGCTAATGAGGTTTTGGTAATTATAAAAGAGGAATTATGAGAAGAAGCAAGACAGTAGCCATCCGTCACTGAACTCATATAACTGCAAAAATTAAAAGCCTGAGGGAGAAGATGGATGCAGTGTTGGTGGTTGTCTGTGTCATCTTGCTTTGAAAAGTACTACATTTTCTAGGGCCATCCCTCTTGTAATACAGTAGAGAATTGCATCCATGACTACAGGAGTGTAAAGGCTCCAATGTATCCTTGATCTTTGTGGCTGTAAAGGCTAATTTTGCTTTTACAGAAATAAATAATAATAGTAATAATAGCAATAATTTTTTAAACTGTATTATGTCTTTTTGGTAGTTCATCCTCCCCACTGCTTATCATACATGGGGAGTCTGTTAAAGTTTCATGGTATGAGTTTGTTCTTGAAGAGGGTAAAGAGTATCAGCTTCATTACATTTTTGTGAGATTTTATTTGGATAAACTGAACCCAGCTGGATTTTTTTGCAAGGCCTGGAATGTAATTCACGTGTGGTGAAATTCTGAACGCTAAAAGTGAAACAAGCCAAATAGATTTTACACCAAAATGACCTGTTAAGAACTTTTGTTTCTTGGAGCACAAAGTATTTTCAAACTTATAAATGAGAGTTATTATAATCTAAAAGTATCCTGGGCCGTGTAGTCAAGAATATGCCTCAGGAACAATCCTGCCCTAGTGGGAAATGGCCAGAATGACCTAAAATGATTTCATTATGCAAACTTTGTGGCTTTTTGAAGGCTATAATAATGTGTATCATGCAGTGGGAAGGAGGTAATCAGTGTAAATTTCCATATACTGCAAGTGAAGTGATTGATGAAAATCATAAGCCTTTTTCTTTGAACAGTTTGATCAAATAATGAACAGATATTTTATAATGAAATTTTAAAATGTGTTCCTTCTTCACAAAGCTTCAGTAACAAAGCTGTGGTAGAAGGGAAACAGACTGACTCACAGAAAACTGAGATCATTTCTTGGATTGCATTTGAGTGTGAAAATATAAAGTTGACATTATGGAAGCTATGAAGTGCTTCTTACAGTGCTATAAATGAATCATTGGCACTGACAGGAAGAAATTGAATAAGTACATAATAGGAAACAAAATCTATTATGAGAAATACAGTTTCTGCTAAAATTTTGGTTTTTCTAAATTTCTCCTTCCCCTCCCCTCTTTCCCTTTCAGGGTAAATGGAAAGCTGGTGGCATTGAAGGTGATTAGATTACAAGAAGAGGAAGGAACCCCTTTTACTGCTATCAGGGAAGGTATGCACTCACATTTAGTGATTATATATGTGGAGGTTTTTTGTAATTACATTATGCTTATTCCTGTGCCATGCTATAGTGAATTGCTTGAGAATTCAAATTACATGATTAATGTAATTATGTTCTCAGTAGGAAGAAGCTTTGGTGCTTCAAAAACAAAGCCTCTGGTGTGGGAGTTCTTGTTAAAGAATGCATGTGCCTTGGCTCCTGTTAGATTTACTATACAAGTAAATCTACACAAGTACTTTAAGAGCCTGTTTAAGGTGGGGTCACACTGGAAGATGAGGGAACTGTGTAAGATGCACTTCTTACCCACAGGCAGCACCTAGCATGAAGGTAGATGTGATTTTTCACATGCATGCAGCATGAAGCAATGAGAAGCATTTCTTGATAAAGGCAATCAAAAGATCAGGGAGCACAACTGCAGGCTCTTTTGAAGCTGTGTGTCGTTTGCAACTAGCTTTTGTTTGTTTTTTCCTTCCCCATGGACTCTTTGCGTGGCTTGGGAATTATTCTTATCTACTGTGCTTGGAGATGCCTGTTAAGCTTTCTGCTCCACTCTGTTATCCTTCCTTGTCAGCCTCTCCTGGTCCCTAGTGGCAGCTGCTTTATCTGAGTCTGTCTGTGTTGAGCTCCGTTTCCTGTGCAGAAATTGCTGGACATGCCTTCTTTGTGTGGTCCTTCTCTCTTAGAAGGTACTAAAAATGAGCCTTGGTAAAGAAATAATAAACAATTTATCATCACACCACTGATTCAGACTCAGCTGAAATTGGTAAATGAACTAAAGAGATGAAACTTGGTAATGAACTAAAGAGATGAAACTCCTACAACTTTGAGGGCCCTTTTAAAATTGTACTATCAGCATAATTCCCAGGGAGAGATGAGCCAGGGAGACAGCAGAACATCAGCCCTCACAGGATCCACAGTTGGCCTTCCATGTGAGATGTGTGGCTTCATGATCATGACAGCCCCAGACACAGCAGCTGTAGCTCCCTTGCTCCTGCAGCCATCTGTCTGCTGTATGTCTGTCTGTACAGTGAGCCCAGTCTGGAGTGGGCTGGGCAAAAAACCCCCCATGTTTCATGTGATTGACACCCTGAAGTTAGAAGTCTCTAAACTACTGTGGATTTCCATCCCAAGATTGTGCATTTTAAAAGTGGCACTTCCACAAAGGAGGGAAAACCGTGGGCGGCCAATTTATGAAGGAATTTCCGCAGTTCTTCTCTGCTGCTTCATCTGACTAACAATTATTGAATGATGTGACACATTTATTCATGACAATATCTGTTTTATCTGTGAGCTGTCTGTCCCTGCAGCTGTGCTGTGATAACGAGGTGTGCAGCAGGTTATGGGTGCAGCTTTCAATATCTGTAATGCAGAGTTCAAGTTATAACTCCAGTCTGTGTTTCAAATATGTTTATTGTTCTGCTGGTTTATAGTTGATAGGGTACTGACTTAATGAGAGAATAGTAAAGAGGGCTTTCTTGTGCCTGTTTGGTGACACTTAAAAGGTTTTTTTAATGTGAGCTTGGTCCAGATGAAAGTTTATAGCACTATAACTGTCAATTGCAGTGTAATGCCTTTTCCTTCATAAATAGTGTCTTGTGTGAGCTCAGTATATGGAAGTATTCATCAGGAACAAGAACGGAGATTTTTCCCGCTTGATATATTAAAAAAAATTATAAAGGCACACTTGCGTGACAATATTTCTCACACTGTCATTGGAATGTTTTCTTTTTAGCTGTGACCCAATACTGTGACTGAAGCCACTTAAAATCCTGGATCTTTAATATTGGTGGAACAAAGGTTTTGTCTAGAAAAGATCTTGAAGTTAAAAATTAATACCAATTTGACTGTGTGGTGTCTCACTGATTATGACAGGACTGTGTGCATCCATTATATTTTTAAGCTGAGACTAGATCCAAAGAGTATTAGGATAATAAAACAGTTTTTTTCTTGACTCTTGTAGACTCTTGGTCAGGTGGGATCAAATTTGGGTTATAGGTTGTTTATGAGGGGTTTTTTTTTTGGTAATTGAAATCCTGTCTCCTTGATAGTGAAATTCCCTTCAGGAGCTGTCAGTGTAAGTACAATGTTGTATATTTTATATCATGTAGAAGTCACACATACCTGATATGTAAGATGGGAAGGGGAAAAAAATCTATATTTATTTAGGCTTTGCCTTTCCTATTGTTGGTTTTGATTTTGTCAGAAACAAATATTAGGACCAGAAAAGCATGGGAAGCTGTATCACTAATGCAGTTTTCAGAAGGTGACCTCACTGATGTTGTGCCAGGCCTGTAGTATTTGACAGTAACACTGTGGCCACTACAGCCATGGGCTTCACTAGCAGGACCTTAGGAAGCTGTTCCTTTCCTCTTGGCAGCATCTAATCCATCTTGGACATGCTGAGTTCTGTAATGTATCCATGGCTGCTGTCTGCTACAAGGGTGGGGGGAAAAAACGGAAAAAAGAAATGTTTCTGTGAACTCTGGAAATTATCTGATATGGAAGAACAGGAAGAATGGGACACTGTGTTAAGCTGTTTTCTCTTGATCTTTGATGACTAACTGAGGGCTCCAGTGCTATAATTTAGGCTGGGACAATTAGAACAAGGATAAATACCACTGAAGATGAGCTCAACTTCTAATATCAGTTATTTGAGGAATAGTGTTCTCCTAATGGAAAAATGGTGGTATGAGCCAGAGGTCTGTTGGAGGGCATTTCTTTCCAAACTCTTTCATAATGGAGAAACCAGGCAGCTTTCATCTTGACTTGTTCCTTATTTTCTAATTTTCCACCAGTGCAAGGCAAATTCAGGCAGAAGTCTAGTTAGCTTTAAATTAAAACTACTGTTAGAAAATTGTTTAACATTGCTCATGGCTCCTTGAGTAAAGCAGTGAAAACAGCATTTCTGCTCGGTGCTCCTGAGGGGGATGCTGTGTGATGTTAATTAGGGGGAAGTTACAGGCTGAAATCCTGAGCAGTGGTCATGCTGAGGGAATGTTGTAGCTGTCTATGTACAGGGAAACATATTGTTACTATTGAGACAGCAGCAGAATGAAGCTCAAAGTAAAACAAAGCTACAAAGGGAAAAGACTAAGAGAAGTGGGAAAATGAAGGAGATAAATATGGAATGTGTGACTGTAGAGACAAGCACTAAATTGGTTGAAACAAAAAGTGGAAGGAAAAGTGAAAAATAACTCCAACCAAACAAAAAACCCAGTAAAGCTGCATAAGGAAAATCATAGTTAATTTTAAGGCCTGGGGGAGGTTTAGCTGAAGGCTCAATTAAAGCTTATAAAGTAAGTTTGCTTTTACAGCAGATACAGGTTTGTATCTTCTACCATCAAAGTTACATAGGTTTAAATGAAAATAGGTGAATGTGGCATATGTATTGGTGCTGTTCAGCTCTCTATTGAGTTTCTAGAACAAAATTTAGCCTGTGCTAAATGTTCTTCCAACTTGGCCTGAGTCAGATGTCCCAGCTTATTGTATGCAGTATATAGGATGTTTCCCTCTGAATTTAATTCACTTAGTCTGAGATAATCTAATTTACTTTTGAAGAGTCCAAGGGAAAAAAAAAGAAGGTAAAAAGGAGAAAAAAAGCACAACTGATTTGGTGTATATATCTGAGTGAGATATATCTATGAGATTTTTTGATAACATGTATATGAGTGATTCAGGCCACCATATTACTGTTGTGGACTAAATGTGCCTGCAACAGAGATAAGAGACACTGTGGAGTCTGAACATCATTTACATCCTATTTGCTCATTTAAAATAAATTCAGTAGTATACATATTAGCAAATCACTTGTTTTCTGTGTTGGTGCAGTTGTGGTTTATTCTTTTACTGTAATGCTTATTATCAACTGTTCAGAGATGGCTCAGCATCAGACTTGAAGTATTATTAAACCCAGGGCAGCCAGGAGAAAAGTTCACTGACCTTAATTTTTATCTCAGATATTTCATTCCCTTAATTTCCTGCAATATCATATGTTCATCTAGACTAAATACTGAACTGTGTGGAAGATTCTAATTCTGGGAACAGCTTGATTTACAGTTCTGTAGTTATCTTTTTTTCATTCTGGGTAATAATATTGCTTATATCCAGCATGACAAAGATTTTGTTTTTTGGATACGTTTATAGACAAACATCTCTTGGCTTTATCAGCACCTTGCTTCTGAGGTTATCTTGCTTACTGTGTTCTTTTCTTGGGTAACAAAATTCTTTCTTCCCCATCCCAATCATGAAAACTTTTTTGCATTTGTTTTTCATTTTCCAACCTTGGAAATATTGCTATTTACGATAGCAATAAAACTCTATTCCAGTGTTTTGCTATATTGTAATGTTTCATTTCCCATAGGTCTAGATGGTGTTTCAAAGCATCATCCAGTTTTGTAGCTGTTTTTGTACTTTGTCATTTAAATACCATGATTGGGCAACTCTCAGTTTGTTTTTCTTCTAATTAATTACTGTATTTACATGTTATAATTTATATGTGTTTGTACCGATTTGTGTGTCACTTTTAAAAGTGCTCATGTGACAGTCTCTACATCTTTGATTTGGCAGTTTCTCAGATAATACTTTTCCATCTACTTCTCTGTGAAAGGCTGTGGTCTTAATGCCACATATGGATAGCAGCATGCAGAAATACCACAGAAATGCTTTGGGAGCATCTGCTGTCCTGCATTATAAAATTACAAGGAATACAGGAATTGCTTAATGACATTAAAAAAAAAATGTAAAGAGCAGTTTATCATGCATAATGAATAAGTTTATTTTGTGAGTTGTGGGAGAAAACTTAGTGCATCTGAGTGCCAGTATAAAGCATGGAGGAGAGATGCTTAACTTTTGGCCACAGAACATCTTCAGAAGTTTTCAGTTGCAGACCTCTTCCATTCTTATCTCACTGTGTGGTAGGAGTGAGTCAAGAGGAGGCCGCCAAGATGATCAGAGAGATGTGAGGAAAGGCTGAGAGAACTGGATTTATTCCATCTGGAAAACAGAAGGCTTCAGTTACCTAATGGCAGCCTACAAGAAAGACAGAGAGGGACTTCCAACAAGAGCATGTAGTGATAGGACATGGGGAAATGGCTTTATTATTCTTTAAAGAGCAGATATTAAGAAGAATTTCTTTAATGTGAGGATTGTGAAGCACTGGCACAGGTTGCCCAGAGAAATTGTGGCTGTCCCATCCAGGACATGGCCAGGAAATGTTCAAGGCCAGGCCAGGTTGAATGAGGTTCTGAGCAACCTGGTCTAGTGAAAGGTGTCCCTGCCTATGGGGGGGGAGCTTGCTGATCTTTAAATTCTCTTCCAAGCCAGGCCATTCTATCATTATAATAGAAAATAAAAAATGAAAACCTGAAACAGTCTCTAAGAAAGAAATGAGAGTTCACATTTATTCCCCAGGATTTATATTATATATAATACAGGTTATATATTATATTTTGTATATCCTAATATATAATATATTATTTCCCAGGACATACCTTCTTTATACCAGACAGCCTCTTTGAGGCTGGAAGGTTTTCTGAGGCCTACTTTTCTGAAATTGTCAGGCTGGAGGGGATAAATCATCACAAAACTTTTATCTTTGGAACAAAGAAGTGTAAAAATTGATAAGAAAAGAATAACAGGGAAGATTAGGAGTTTGCCAAGAGAAAGCTCTTACCTGAGTGAATGTGTAATTTATTGCCTGATGTTTCTAATTGATGCACAGTTGAAAACACTGATTTGTGTTAACCATGCTGCAGGTGATATAAAGCAGCTGAGCTTTTGTATTATCCTGGAGAAATAGCAGATCCTATATCCATACTGTCTAAGGAAGAGTGCCAGAAAATTGTATTTTGACTCAGTAGGGATAATTCTTGTGACCTCATCCTGAATTATAAGCTGAGTTATTGCAGTCACTTCCCAGCTCAGTGATATGTAGCCTAATGGTCTTTACAACACTGAAGTCAACAAATGACCTCATGGCACTGGTTAGATAACTCATGGTGATAAGCCTCCTATTCACTGTATTAGAGTAGGTCTGGAAGGCTGCATGTCATAGGTCAAGGGCACAGTGAAACAATATCTGCCTATATTTTTTAAAGTCACTGGTTGATCTACTGGTAGAAGGTAAACGTGAAAATTGGAATGAAAATCCTGTCTTCATCTTCCAGTAAAGAATAATTTATTTTTTTTTTAACTGAAGGTAAATCACCCACTTTTATGAAGTAAACCTATTCATTTTATTTCGTATTGGTTTGGGTGGTTTGTTTTTGTTTTTTATTAAGGAAGCTTTACAACTGCTTTCTTTTTAGTGATAGGAGTTTGGAGGACTTTCAGGTTTCCTTCACAAAGTCCAGTCAAGAAATTTAAGTTTCCGTAATTGAAATGCTTAAAAGCCTCACATTTATCTGGCTCAACAAGCTTCATGTAACTTCAAGAGATTATGTTTAAGATTACAGAGATGTAGCTATTCTGAGCATGCATGTCATGAGAGTTACTGTGGGGGGGTTGTGTCTATGTTTTAGGGGCTAAGCTCACTCTCCTCCAAAGCCACATTGCTTTGGAGCATTTAAGTAAAAAAAAGAAAGGGGCAGTAGCTTGGCTGTAGCTTGGGGAACTTTTTCATTGCCTGCAGAGTTGGCAGAGCTGGTGCCTACTGCAGGCTAAATAGCGACGGCTCAATTAACTGCAAAGTCCCTGCAAAGCCAGTTGAGCTTGGAGTCATAACAGCTTTGTTTTTCAGTGTTGTTAAAAATAAAACATGCAAGCCATGAACCTCTGGGACTCTGTGTTGTTGGATATTTAAGGTCAAGAATATTCAAAAGTAAAGAAACCCCAGCAATGTTTATTTCTCTGTCTGGTCTCTTTCTTTTATCGTCACCCTGTGGGTTTCCTTGAGTTAAGAGTCCCCAAATTAAGACAGGCTGGGCTTTGAAAACTACAGTACATTTGGAAAAGGATGTTCCTGGGATCTTTTTCATGAAATGAAGTCAACTTTTAAAATTTCCAAGACTTCTGGAAGTTACTTATTAAATCCTTTCACGTTGCAGAGAAGTGTTTACTATTTCTTCTTGAACATTAATAATAGAAAAATTGCTTTTCATTTCCGGAGGTTTTTTTCTGATGGTTTTTTTGATAGCTCATATTTTCAGCTATGTTTCATTTGTGCTTCCTCCTGCATGTGCAGTTGTGTATGTCTGAGAGACGTGTGTTAGAACTTTGGCAATGTGATATGGAGCTTGGAAGCAGCAGGAGCTTTCATCTTTACTCTGCTTTCCCTCCTGCTGTTCTCTCCAACCCTGACTGGCTGCTAATTTTTTTTACAGACAGTACTCATTTGCTTTTCCCTGAAAGCAGTTGGACAGGCTGGTGGGAGCAGGTGAACTGAATTCCTTGTCTTCTAAGATGAATGAGAGAGAGCTGATAGTTTTCTAGTCTCATATACAGTGCAAGTTATGATGTTATTTTATCGTGCTTTTTAGTGTGTCCATATTGCACTGTGCCACTTACTTCTTTTTTGTGGACCAAATGAAAGCTATGTGGGGTGGTCAGAAATGGTAGAGATTGAAAAAGTCTGTCCTTTTTGTTTCTGTGTACTTGGCTGTTTACAGACTGAACACAGTCTTTCCTTCTTTTTCCCTTCTGTTTCCTTTGTTGTTGTTTTTTTTAACCATCTAACAAATTAGCAGTTTTCTTAATTAAAAAACCTTCCAGAGAGCTGGGATTACATAAATATGGCATAAATTATGGTGTTTCCTTTTGAGAATCATGTTATAAATTTTAAAATCTATAGTGAGCTTCCATCATCTAGGAAAAGTGTCATGCTTTTCTGAAAAGTACAAATGCAAATTCCAAATTATCCTGTTTCATAGAACTAGGTTTGTTCCACAGAATATTCCATCTCCTCTGTCCTCCTCCCATTCCCCCTCCAACATTTTATCTGTGGCCTGCTGAGATGGAATACGAGTGTATCACTTGAATCTTTATTCAGTACTTTTGATGTTCAGGCTGTGACCTTGTGGCTTTTGTTCTTGAGCACAGTTCAAGCAAGAAAAGAATGGGGTGACACTTTAAAGATTATTTTTTTTTAATATGATCATTTTGCCATCATTTTCCTCATCCTTGTTATGTTAGCTTAATGGCAGACCTTTCAGGCTCTGCCCTACTTCCTCTGAAGAAGTTGTCCATGCACCCTCATTGCTCACATGGAAAATGTTGGACAAGGGATGCTGTGCTAGTTTCAGTGCTGGAAGGTTGCAAATCCATTAGTTCACAAGTGCTATTGAACCCTTCTCAGTATGGCTTTTGCTTACAGTTTCCTCTGACCTGAGTTTCAGGGCTCTCTAACTTGGTTTTTTGCCCCTGGGGCTTTCTGCTTAGGGCAGATTTCTTCTGCTCAAAAACTGCTTCTTCTCTTCCCTGTTTAATGCAGGAGTTGGAACTGTTGCCTTATAGATTCTAGTCTGCTGCTCTTGTCCCTGATAGTATGACAAGAAGGGTAGAAAATACTTGACAATCACAGAATTTGGAGGCTACAAGAAGGCTGGCAATCCTTTGGCTTTCTTGTTTGAGTGGAAGTTGTTGAGAGCCTTTTTATGCTGTATGCAAATTTAACGTCCTCTTACAGCACATTCTGCCACCATATAAGGTAGATCTAAGTTAATCCTTTTCCCATCCTTCTCCAACTCTCCAATCCTTCACCTTGTGACCATATTCCAGTTGGAGCAGACTGAATTGGTAGGACAGAAACCAGCTTCTTAACATGAGTGGAGATGCTAGCGAGTGATGGCATGTCTCAGCTGGAACTGCTTGGAGACCCTCAGGCTCCCATCCAAGTGCCAGTATCTTCCATGGCCACCTGGTGAAATAAAAACTTGATATCTCCGATACTGAGGCAAAGAAATGTCTCCCAAACCTAGCTAGTTCTTCTAATTGTTTTTTATTTGTTATGTCTCCCTTTTAAAAAAGGGGTGATCTAGACAACAATATCATTTAGCCTTATGGTGAAAGTGGTGACTTCAAATCTGCACAAAGACATTTGTATTTTTCAAGATCTCTGTGTCTGTTTTTCCACTGCTGTGTCCTGGATTTCAAAAATACCAAAGCAAGGTGGCAACTTGTTTGAAGCAGTTCAGTCAGCTTCAGCTCTATCCATGGTCTTTGTTACACATGAAACTAGTGGATGACTGTTGTATCTCATCAGAATTGGTTTCAGCTTTGGGTAAAGTACATAATAATCACTTTAGAAGGTTGTCTGGTTTCCTTGTGTTACAGCTCTCCCCCTTGAAGGAGACACACCACTACATATATGGAAAGTGTATGGGTGCATATGTGTATTGTGCATTCACGTGTCTCCTGTATGTTAAGACTAAGAAAAACAATTAACCCTGTCCCCCGAAGAACAAAATCCTTTGTGAAGGGTCACATACTGTCTTTGATCAACCCAGAGAAGGTCTAATGTGAGTTGGACGTGTACCCAGCTCTAGATAAGTAAAAATGCTTCCTGTGAAAGTTCTCCGTCTTCATCACAAGTCATGTTTGAAACATGTCTCCATTTTCCTGCTACTGTATGCAGTCATCATTCATAAACATCATCAGAACAGCTTTGTGTGTTTCTAACTCAGAAAGTTCATGAATGAATTATCCTAAGTCTCCTGATGTGTATCAATAATTTAAAAATTGTCTTGGTTCTTCAGACACAAATGTAACAATAAAGATGTGCATGTGTTTCTGCTGGATCCACAACAATGCCTTTGTTTTCAAAGCTTTTGTCCACAGCACAATAAGTACTTTTTCTTCCTTAGAGAAAAATCCAAATTTGTAACTTATTTATAAAATTAAACACCTTTAGTCTCTTTACAGATACAAGACACAGTTCTGTTTTAATATCTGACAATTCTCTCCTATATCAAAGGGGAAATGACACTTATTTTCAAATGATGGGGCCATGACATAAGCAGAGACCTGCTAGTTGAGAAGACAGGCAGCAGCCTGAGAGGACGAGACTACTGCACTATTTTGTTTTGCTGCTTTTTATTCCCATCTTTTGTGGTAATGATTCAATTCTTCCCTAAATATGTTGCGTATACAGGGAAGTAAAAAATCCCAACATGGTAAAATACTGTGTATAGTTCACAGCAATTTGCTGAAAATTTTAAGCATGAATTGTTTCTAAACTTTGAAATAGGTGAGAAATATTTACAACCACCTACATCTTTGTAGTGGCATGAAACATGGCAGCAACCACTGTAGTCATTAAGAAGCACTAAGACCTTTCTCATAGGAAGGAAAAGGTTAGTTATAATCAAAACAGTGAAAAAAGTGAAAGTCAGTTATATTCAAAACAGTGAAAAAGCAAATACATCTTATTTTAAAGTTATATATGCGAGACAAAATATATTGCTTTCTTTCTGTTTCTTCACAGGCTCCTTTTTTCCTTTGGTCTACCTGCTGTCAGATGCTGTAGGCACAGTTGTCTCTGGGTGAGACCATTCCTTCGGGAGATAGCAGCGCTCTTTTTTCTCCTTTGTATTTTTCCATAGCCTGAAGATGGTGTTGAAAACATTTCAGTTCAATTTTTCAGTTTTTGCTGGGAGAGGTGGGAAATTATCTTTCAGGAATTATACAGAACTGGAATACAGGCTTCATAATGGCGTCTCTTCCAGCATGGGTGGAGTTACTGCTTTCAGGCTTTATAATCAATATGAAGAGAGTAGCATTTTAATATTAGAACTTGGCCTTTACTGTCTTTTTCAAAGCAATGAAAATGAATATCCACATTATTTCACTTCAGAATGTTCCCCCTGAGTAAGCAATATCACAAAAGAAGCTGATAATGTGTTGCATTTTTCTGCTGAGATGAAGGGAAACTGGATGGTTCAGAGACTGGTAATAGGATATGTGACCTTCCACCTCTGACCCATTTACTAAAATATAGGCCATGACAGTGGAGTCTAAAAGTCATCAGTATGAGATATTCAGCTGTAGAATCTGGAGCTGTATTTCTGAATTTTTGAGGTCTGAGCCACTTGTCACAAACTTCCACAGCTTCCCAGCTGGCAGCAGATTTAGCTGGAGCCAACTGAAAAGTGAACTTAAAACAAGATGAATGGAGGAAGCCTTGTAAATAAGGACATTTTAAGTGTGCTAAACTCAGTGATTTGTGTTTCTGGTCTGATACAGCTTGTTTGTTGTGTGTATTTTATGGTGCGTATTTCAGAGTTCCCTTAATCACTCCAGAAGTGGTATATATATTTGACTTTTACTCTGGGGTGTTAGGAAGGGGTTAATGCAAATAAGGATTCTGTCCTCTGGATTTTGCATTGAGGAGCTGCTCAAAACTGGAACTGTCAATGACAGGTGGTTTATATTATTTAACTTTTTGCCTTGGACCTCACGTGGAAGCGCCAAACACCTTTTTTTTTTTGTCTATAAGCAACTTAAGCTTCAGGTTAGTTCTTTTAAGCCTTAGTTGTACAGCTCAGGTAATTATATCCACAGATCTTACTCAGCCTTAATTATCAGCTGGTTTTTCCTGAGCAGAGGCAATCAAGAAAGTCAAGAGGGTGGTAGGAATGTACCATCAAGGTGGCTTTGCACACAGGCTGATGGCAGTGCCAGTGTGGCTGAAAACATTCTCCCTTCCCTCATATCTCCTAGAACTTGAGAGGACAAAGTACTGTGGTAGGTTAAATTCAGCTAATTGGGGGAAAAAGAAGTAAATCAAAACTGCTTGCAAACTAAGAAGAAAAGCTTTTTACACATTTCACATACACATTCTCACTCACTTCCCTTTCCCCCTATTTCTCTGAAAGCCAAGATACATGCTTGCTCTTTTGTGTGCTGGGAAGGCTCAAAAATGTGTTTAATAATGGCAGGAACATTTTCATGCAGGCATTCACTGGATTGTGCAAAGGTTTTATTAAGAAAACAATAAGACGTAAACCCAACTATATAGCACGTTATTCTCTGGACAAGATAAAATTTGCTTTTGTTGTTTCATCTCTGGTTTTCTCAGTGCAGCAGTGCCTCCATTGCCTCTGCTAAGAAACTTCCAGTTCCTGAAGGAGCATCTAACTCAAAGCAAAACCCAACAGGTTGCAGGGCCACTGACAGAAAGCTGTAAAAACTTTCCCACTTCTCCAGGTTATTTTATCTCTATGTATTTCTGGTTCTAAAAGATATTTTTCAATTTGCAACTTTGTGTTTCTCAGAAGGTCTTGGTTATAAAGCTGACATGGTTGAAATACTGGCTTTGCATCAACGTTTCTAACAGAATTAGCATTTGAATCACTTGAGGCCCTATTCACAAAACAGAGGACTATTTGCATAATCAAAAATGCTTTATTTTGCATGCCAGTGGAGAAGCTGAGGGTTGTAGCTGTGGCTCACAAACAAAATTCAAGTGATCGCATTGATGTGTGTCTGAATGCTTCTGTCTCTCAGTCTTGCTTGCACAAATTAGTACAAATCTATATAAAAGCCAAAGAAAAGGTTTTGGAGCAATGTATAGTCTCCATTAAAAGTCTGATTAAGCAGGGTTTGCATAAGTTATCAGTGTAAGGATTAGATGGACTTCCTACTCTTCCAAATATGAGTGAAGTTTGGGTCCCTTGTGCTGCTGGGTTGTTGCAAGACAACGGATGTCTTTCTAAAGATATGCTCAGTAAAAATTTATGAGCTTGGAAATGGCTTCTTGTGCCAAGGAGGTCAAACTAAATAACCTACAAAAGTATATATCTGTGGACAGTGTGTTCAAGACTTTACTACCTTTCTGTCAGATTTCTGCCAGCAGTCCAAGAGGCTTATGAATTGCATTAACTATAGTTACATCTTGCCATCAGCCCATGCATTCATGTTTTTCATTTATTTTTATGGCTGTGGACAAGAAGGTAGAATGTCACATTCAATTACACGTGAATAACTCCTGATCACAGTTCAAAGCAACTTCTAACCTCTCTGAGGCAATAGGAAACATTTGAACCTTAAAAAAAACCCCCTTAAATATTAGGAGATTTTATCCCTTTAATTTTTTTTAGACTGAATTTCTGATGTGTTGTTACTGTTGAATCAAGTTCTTTAGTGAAATTCTGGTGTGTGGTTGTTAAATTCAAATTACACCTCTGGAGTAAAAGATGTCTCAGATGCATCTAGATACTAGACTAGAAATTCCATTAATCTCTATTCCTAGAATTTTAGGTTTCAAAATACTCCAGAGTCTAAGTGCATCATTAACAGAAGTACCTTCTTTTCTGTACATTGCTTTGGAGCAGTCAGCAAAAGGTGAGTTTAGGCTGGTTTGTACATCTCTGTTCTTTGCAGAGTTTGCTGTTTTTCTGGTTGACTGAAGGGCATAAATTTAAAGAAGTTGAGTTTCTCATTCATTTGTTTTAATTACAGAGGCCATTAACCTTGTAAAATCATTGAGTTATAAATCTACATCTTTGAGAATTATGTAAACAAGTTTATAAAAGCTTCTCAAGTGAAATGAAAGCCAAAGTGTATACAAGGACAAGGTTTTATTAACAGCACTTGTTAAAACCCAACAAAATGTTGCAAAAATACCTCCAGATAATCATAGACTCCTTAATGACAGACACTGCTGTGTTTCCTATGATGTGTAGCACTCACTGCATAGTTAACATCAAAGATACTTTCAAGATATGGCTATTCAGCTGTAGTTTCTTCTCAGATAAATCTTTCTCAGTATTTTAGGTGTAGTTTATTGTGGTCAGAGAACATTTGGAGAGGAATGTGTTTTAGGTATCTGCCTCAGACCAGGTTTATCTGTGGAGATCTTGTCAGTTTGTTTCAAATACCAGGCTGTCATATATGGGTTTCCAAACCAGCTATGGGAGAGGCATTTTGATGGACCTCACAGAGTCTGTGATCTGTCATCACTGGGATAGGGAGCCATAATTAAAAATGAATGTGTAGGGTTCCTGTGCCTGTTTTATTGACTGAGCTTTCCTTTTTTTGTTTGTTTGGTTGGTTTAGGGTTTTTTTGTTTGGGAATATTTCTGTTCTGCTTACATAAGGCTGGTGCTATTTGAAATATTGAATGTTGTGAATTTAGGGAGGATGTTCAGCCTTGTGAATGTTAGCACTTTGGCTGCCACTATTTTAATATCAATAACTGAACTGGAATGTGCTCTTAGAGTTTTCAATGCAATCAGTTCTTGATTTTTAGCCAAAGCTTTCTGGCATGTGTTGGAACAGGGATTTAGTATTCCTTATTTATCCATTTCCCTCAGAGGTGCAGTTTATTGTTGCAGGGTGTCTGATATAACATACACACTAACTAGCCATGCTGAAGGAGGAAAAAGATTCATTAGTGCCTGTGAGTACTTGCTTCTGTAATTCTTGTGGCCCTTTTTAGATCAGAATGTATTTGTTTGGGAGAAAATCTTGGCCGATAAAAATTTGGTGGCTTTGTTAGGTTTACATGGCCTGAGGTGATAAGGCAGCAAATTGCTAGTAAAGAGCTCCAAGGACTTCACAGTGCTTGAGCTGTGTTTTCCAGCATACTGAGATGTTCTCACTTCAGTTGTAGAAACTAAAAATGTGTCTGCCCTTTTGCAGTATCTCAAAATGCTGTTGCAGATAAGCTGTCTTCGAGAGTTGCTTGAAAAAGGGTTCTTTAGAGAAACAAAACATTCCAAAGACTTTCAGAGGTTCAGAAACTGCTTAAAAGCAATTATGGCTTTGCCATATTCCTGAACCTTGGCCTTATGTGCATGAAATTGTTCCTTGTGCTGAACTTAAACTTAAGTACAGTTGCACTGAAGAGTCTGTTGCTTGTGTTGGGCAAGTTTGTTTGGGATCAGTTGGTGAGATGATAGCGTTTCATGTTGGAGCATGTGATAGTGCTGCATTTATAAGGAGATTATATCCAGTAGTTTTGTGGTGTTCAGATCCCATACTGGCAACATACAGTCGTACACTGAGTGATCTAGTCCAGACTGTGCTTGGTCAAATCAAATTAACAGCTCAGGTTTGATGTTTCTCCTTGCTTGGTTTTTGCACGTAAAAAGGAGCTCATCAGGAGGAGTTTCTGCTACACTTATTGATTCAGCCACTCAATCTGATAGTATTTTACTAGCTTTGTCTTTCTAATTGAAAATGGAAGTTATAAAGAAATACAATTTAGGCATATTGTTGTGCTCCTTCTGAGGAGCACTTAGTGCTGCTTAAGGTGCCCCACTTGTTTTCTGTTCCATTTCTCTTCAGGAGCAAGAACCTTCATGCCTTGTGTTTGGTTAGCAAGTCACTTTTTTGTTTAGCTATAACAATAAGCAAGAAGGCTTTAAAGAGACAAGTAAAGGAATTGTCTGTATCTCTAGGCTCATGTGCTATGTGGGATGATGAACCAAGATTTAAACTCCTCAATTCTGGCTTGTTAGCTTCTCCTGAGCCTATGAAATCTGCTTGTGAAACTGGCTTTTTAGGTACCAATTTTCATTGCACAGGTTTTAACCTCTGGCTTTGCATTTAGCTTTGGGTTTGGATTTTTTTTTTTCCTCATATTGACAGAGTCATAAACTCTTCATGCATTATCCATGCATTTTTGTCCCCTTTTCCCATCTGTATTCCCTCTAGTCTTCTTGCTTCCCTTTCTGCCATGCTCTGGCAGCCTGGAGGAGACTGCCCCACCAAATTCTTGGCACTGTCCATACAGCGGGTAGTGGTAAGGAGGAGGACCAGGAGAAATGGAGGTTAAGAATAGATTTTGGTGTGGGGATTACACCAGCTGTCACAGTGAGCTTGGAAGAATGCAAATTCAGGGCCATTCAAAGCAACAATGGGACAGAAAGCAATAATAGGAGGATGGAAAGGGTTGATGACTTTGACTGGCCTCAGTCAGGAGCCTATGGCATGGAGAAAGGGAATCTAATTGGACAGGGCTAGCATTTCCCCCCCTTTTTGTTATTAGCAGGGGTGAAGGGGGAGTAGCAGAAAGGGAGCTCAGGATTTGGAGATGCGTTCAGCCAAAACCAGGTTTGTGATTGAGATTTTGGGGAAACTGTTAGAATTGTTCTCCTGATGACACTGTCTTATCTATAACTGGTGTTGTATTCCAGATTTCTTGGCTCAGACTTCTGTTTCTGCCAAATACCTAAATGTCTAAGCATGCTCAGGGAGGATGGAGTCTCTGGAGGATTTTAGCTCCTTAAGTGCAGCTTTAAAGTACAGTTTTCCATTGACTGGATGTAAACTTTGAGAAATTGGACAAATTTTCACAGAAACTAGAAAAAGCATTTCTTTGACCTGAAGTCTAACTTCCAAAGGCCACCTTTCAATAAATGAGTTCAGAGAATTGTTTGAAAGAAAGGTCAGCAACATTAAAGAGCATATTTGTTCTCTAGTTCTCTCTTGGAAAAGACCTGATCTATTTTGACTGGAACAAACACTGTTAGACAAATTGGAAAAGATGAGGACATTTGTTTAAGTCTGTTAAGGCAGTAGCGTCATTTTAGAGGAATGGGTACTTTAAGAAGCAGGGCTATCAATTTTGCTACTGTCATTGTTAATTACTATGATTCTATAAAAAGATTTTTATCTGGAAAAGCAAACAGTAAATTGCTGTAATTATAACTGATGACTGACACAACAGGATGGAAGAACTGAGTATATTTTCAAGGGGGCTGGATGTTTTATATCTGTATGTAGTAGACAGACAAGCTGTTGAGTTGTCCTTTAAAAAAAAATTCTTACCACCTGCAGTGTTAATGGGTTATGCTCGAAGATCCTTTTAATGTGTTTTCTCACATTTCTTAGGAGTGCTTTAATTATGTCATTGCTCAGAATGGCTTCCAGTGTGATTTAGATCCACAGTTTGATTCATGTCATGCATCTACACAGGTAATTTGGAATCTACTTGAAAATCATGGGTATGTTTTTAGCAAAAGTAGGAGGATAGAAATCACTACCTTACCTACTAGGTCTCCTCTGAGCATCACTTAACTTTTGCATCACCCTGTCACTGTCAGCTATGGCTGTCAACTCTGTGAAGCTGAGACATTCCTTCAGCTCATCTTTTCTGTTCTAGCACCTCTCCTGCACTCTGTGAGGGCCATCTGCTTTATAAAGAAACATACAGGACTTGCTATCTTTTGCTTAAATGAAAATTTTTGTCCTGTATATTGCATATTTCCAACTTGAACAATATCCCCAACCTTTCAATAAGCCCATGCTGCTCTAGAGAGTGACATGATAATAACAGCTCTCCACTGTAAATGTAAATTTTTAAAGTTTGCAGTCATACTGATTTGGATATAGTTACATTCTGGGGTGAATAAAGCAAAAATCCTGGGGCTCACAGTTTTTCTGTTTCCTCTCCATTGCTGGCACCTTGAATTTCAACTAACTCTGTTGATGGGCACTGTGAACTGCAAGAGTAAATGACAGTTCAGTGATGGGGTGAGAACCAGGACAGTCCCTAGAGACCACAGGCAAATGCAGAAGGAGGAGAGTATATCTGCTCCTTGTGAATTGATAGGGCCTTTACACGTGAAAATAACACCTAAAACATAGTTTCAGATTATGTGCTTGCAAAGTGGATGTCCAGCACCAAAGGGCTTTACTGGTCGTGGTAAAGCATGGCTATCCATTGCCAATGTAATCTTTCAACTAATTTAATCTGGAAAAGAATTTAACCTTCATTGATTTTGCTGCTATTGTGTCTGCAAGCTTGCTTCATCACTATTGCTTTTTTCATGGTAGAAATTAGTTTACAAGTTACTTGAGGGAATATTGCCATTTTGTAATCTGCATGCTTAGCATATTTTTGGATGAGAAAGAAAATCAATTACAAATCTTGTAAAAGGCATCAAAGCGATCTAGCCTGAATTAAGGTCATTTCCTGTGCTTAAAAATGTTTTTAAAATGTTATAGATATTATTCATATTCTAAGAGCCTAATAGTCCATTGTTTTGAATTGCTTTTTAGGGCAAGTTACACAGTGACTGGATTTCATTTGCTTTATTTTGAAATTTTTGTTCTTTTCCAATATACACTCCAGGTTTTTCTCTTTTCAGTTACAGAACAGTATTCCTTATTTTCACTGTGATTGATTTTGTTTACTACAATAGTTGAAAAAATAATTATTTGCTGGCTTTCTACTGGGTCTGCCTTTCTTTAACATCTAAACCATTCCACAAGAGACACAGCAATGCTTTGAGCATTCCAGCTTTATTTTCCACTTACGGGCAAAAAGGCATGTTGAGCCTCACCCACCCAGAAGAAGAAAATTGACATGATCTTTTAAAGACTCCTGTCTCACTCCCTTTTTGAAAAATAGCAAGACATATGCCACAAGCCTTTTTTTTTTTCTGCTGCCTGAAGTGTGTGCTGACAAATGAGTCTGCTTCTTGTGCAGTTGGTTTTTTTTTGTTTGTTTGTTTTGGTTTTTTTTTTTTTAATGAAGGAAATGGCCCACTGAGAAATAGAGCAAAAGTAATTTTTTTCTAAAATAGCTTTTCTGTAGAATTCCTCATTTGTAAGTAGTGGCTCAAGTATGCTGGTAGACAACTGAGTTTCATGTCAATGCAATTTAATTATTTCCTATGATGCCTTTCTGTCTTCTGTGTACAAAAAAAAATTCAGTGCAGGTACACAAGGTTAAGTGATTTCTTGTCATATTGATGCATTGGTAAAAGTGAGTAACAAAATGCTCATTTACTTCAGCAGAGCATGAGGTTCAGTGCTGGTACTTGGTTATTTACTCCCTTATTTGGACAGTGTAATACTAGTATTGCAGATGCACCGTTTACAGCAGAGGATCTTTATTATGGTTGCAAATTCAATCATTCAGAAGTTGTCAGAATTAAGATTACCTGTGAAAACTTAATTTGGTCTCTCTACTTCTACTGCTCTTTCCTTAATTACACAACAGTACCGTGTTTGCTCCTGCTGTGTGATCTCTGCCTGTGTCAGATGATGATCGATTAATTTAATTTAATGTTCTTTATGGGTGGCTCTAGCTATAGGCACCTACTGTGCATTACTAAAACACAGATGGTTTTGAAAATTTCTAGAACAGTCACTCTACTCTGACTACTTAAATATTTGTTCATCTTGTCAGCACCCCACTTGCTGAGAGTCCTTTTAAATGATGAGTTTGAGATGACTTTCAAAGTACTTGCATAACATTAGGTAATATTAGTGTACAGGGCTGCTTGGGGTTCTGTAATAATTGTGTGCACTCTGTGGTTCTGATAAGTGTGAATGAAGATCAAAAGTCAAAGTGTTCAGAAAATGAGGAACATGGTCTTATTATCAGTTTGAGTGACTTAAAGTGATGCTTAGTCCTGATGATTAGATCAGGATGCTTAGATCCTAATCTAAGATCCTTAGAAAATCATCCTGATGCTTTAGATTGGGATGATTTTCTTCTGTCTTGGACCTGGAGGAGTTTTCAGCTTCTCTGACGAATGGGCAAGATCCTTCCACTGCTTATTCCATCTCTGAAAAAAAAAAAATTAAAGACCTGAGAACAGTTAATGGGTACAAGCACACAAATTGGCCATTGCAGGAGAAGTTAGGCTGTGAATTTGCAGTTTGTCAAAGTGTGAGATAAATGCAAGATGTGAAGCAGCTGTGAACTGAAACTCTGGCTTATCTCATGATAGTGACATCAGGGATGTGTATCAGAGTTTGCATTGCAGCAGCCCCCGTAATTGTAGTCCATCTCTGTTAGGAGCACTTGGCCTCGCATTCTTTATTTTAATTTGGATTTTTGTTTAATGCTCCAAGTGTTTGAAAATGCAAGTGGAAATCTATATTTCATTTTCTGGTGTTGTGTCTGCACTCCAGTGTTTCATTATATTTGCTAGCTCTCATATGAACACATTCTGCTTGGACTGAAACGTTAACTGGTACTTTGAAGGGTGCTTCTCTCTGTAGACTGAAACTGCAGGAGAATGAGGAAAACTGCCAGACTCTTTCATTGATTCCTGCTGAAAGCAGTGGGAATCTTGGGTTCTTGTGTGGACATCAGTGGAGAATATGCACTGGTGTCTGAAACTCTCGTGTACTTCCCCCAAAATGTGAGTGTTTGCCCACCCTGTGCTCTGCATCCTGTCCCTTTTCTGTCCTGTCTGTGCTCTTTCCACTTCCTGCGTTTTTCCACCTGTGAAGGATGTTCCTTTGTCCTCTGGCTTTTCTTTCTCCTTTCCCAGCTGTCCTAACTTCCACTGTGGATCACAGTCCCGCCTGCCCTCTCCCCTTTTTGGTATTCCTCCTTCCTTTCACACTGCTGATAGTCAGGCTGACCCAAAGAGACTATTTCCAAAGCTTTAACTTTACCAAATTTAGAGGAGTTTCACAGAGATTGCAAAGGTGTGTGTTTCTATTTTAAAGGCTTCTTTGTTCCCACATTTGAGTCTCTACTCCAAAACCCTGGGTTGAGGGGTTTGTTTTTTTTCCAAAGAGAAAGTTATTCCATGGGTTACAAAAGTTGTTACTAAAGCCTGTTTTTGAGAGATGGGAGGAACTGTTTAGGTTGAAAACTTCCAAAGTAATCCTAAGGTAGATAAATACTTAAGTGAAGACAGTGTCTGAATTTCATCACGATAACAAGGCTAAAAACCACCGGTGATGGTTTTATAAATAGATTTTGTTATTAGTCCTGGTCACGCGTCATGCTATGGGTGCATCAAAAAGTAATAGAAATGTTCCTGCTTTCACATGCTACCTGCAATATAGAGTTGTTTTCTGTAAACACTGCATATTTTTGGTTTACCCAGTTTCCTCTTGAATACTGAAATGGATAGGGAAGCCAAAATATGACTGGTGGTTACAAGATAGGAGTAGAATATTGCAATTGCTTTCCAAAAGAGTCTGGCTTTAATAGGATGATGTCTCATTATTTTTAGCCTCCATCTGTACTTGTGTTGGAAGAGCACTGGGAACAATACACAATGCATACATTTATATCTGGAATGTAATGAAAGAGACAGTCATTTCATATGGCAACAGTCTTCCGTATGACTGTTAAAATAATATATTGTAGTGCTTTTCAGAGCTTATTTGATCAGTCCTTCCAGTGTTTTATTCCAGTTCAATAGGCAAAGAGATTTTAGCAGGTTTGTGACTTGCCTTTTGTGTAGGGGACTACATCTGTAACAAGAACCTTTGAAGTTGCCTATGTGTTGTAACACACTGACTTTTTCTGTATTTCTTCTCTAACAGCATACTATACTTTCAAGGAGGAGCAGCAAAACAAAATTCTACAAATAATAATAATAATAATAATAATAAAATTGGTTAAAAGTTCAAGTCACTCATGTAAGCCTGAGTTGAGGCTGTGAGGGTAAATAAGCCAATTTAATCCAGGTAGTCCCTCCAGCAAAGTGACCTACAGTTGAAGGATTACCTAGTCCTTTCTTGCAAGCATGTAATGTTTGCTTTCTTAATGGCAGACTGTCATTATTTTGACTTAATGAAAGCTACAGTAAGGACCATTTGTTAAATCTAGAAGAGACTCTCATGAGGTGGGAATTAGTTGTAAAGAAGGTAATTGAGCTAAGCTTATATAATAACCCATCTAAAGTTTTCTGTTCTGCTGGTTCTTCTTTCTGTAGCTCAGAAGTTCTTTTGCAATTTCTTATGAAACTTCCTCCTAGAAAGTTTTCCAAGCTGAAGAGTGACCTATATATCTTTATTGCATCGTGACCACTAAGACCAGAGTGGAAGCTGACCAATTCTGTGTGTTTATAGGTAGGCAGCTCTAAGATCAATTACTTGGGATTACATATGTTCTGTAAATAATGATCATTCTGCAGAATATATCCTGTGGTGAGAAGATGGGAAGTTTCTGGTCACTGTGGTCTTACCTAGGATGTACAGTTTTCACTGGATTGAATTTTGTTATGTTAGGGTTCTAGGAAAGCAAAGCTATTTGCTCGTAGTAAATCATTTCAGATGGGTGAACTGGAAAATAGCAAAGTGTAGATTTGGGGACTGCATTTCTGAGGAGGAAATTACTGCACATTTATTGCTGCAAAACCAACAGAGTGCTGAATTCCTGTCTCTGTGGTAGAATTCTAAGTAACACAGAAATTCCTGCTGTGTGGGAAGTGGATGAGAAGCATGAGGGACATTCTGCTCTCAGGCCAAATTTTAAAAATTGCTCTGAAAGATGTATGGATTGAAAATAAGTTGCTGGGAGAGAAGCAGAAGTGTAGTTTGTGCAGGCAGCAAGACACATTTGAGCATGTTTGTTCAGAAAACATGATTATAAGAAAAAACCCTATGAATGTTTTTTCACTAAGGACATCTTTCCAGGAGAGCTCAGAGACTGATCCCAACTGTGTATGTGAGGAAGTTGGCACCCTGACAGAGAGCACCGTTGTGTCTGCAGAGTGTGGCAAGCTGCAGAATTTTAAAGACAAGTTGTTTGGCTCTGAAGCACAGCAGCTTACTTGCATTCACAGATCTGTGTGACTGACTAGAATGTGTGTTCTTTGGCATCTCAGAAATCCAACAGGGCAGCAAAGATGCACAGTTGCATTAACAGCCTTAGAGAAGTGCAAGCCTCCATGGTGTGCAGTCTTGAAAAGTCCCCTGATGAGAGAAATCCTCTCAGAGTGGCTGTGAGAAAGGGTGAGCACTGCATGTGAGTAGCAGCATGAGCAATAGTTAGCACTGGTGCATGCTGATCCCACAGGACACCCCAGCTACTGAGGAAAGCAGGTATTTTTGTATACTTTTTAGAAAAATGTTGAAAATGTGGAAATATGAGAGACCATTATCAGTTGTACATTATTGCTGCAACACGACACAAAAGAACGTCATGAGGGCACGGTGACGAGCAAAGCAGAAAAAGGGGGTCGAGTTTATTTACAAAACTCAATTTTATCCATTTCCAAAGGTGCCTGTGGATTGGAGGATGAAATCCCACCTCCCAAACCACACTGGTCAAGACAACTGTCAATCAACTTTCTCCGCCTACCTAAAATATGTAAACAACGAAGGACAGTTAGGAAAACAAAGCTCTTGTTTATAGTAAAATGTGGAAAAGTAACAATTCTGACTCCAGTAAGAAAGACAAATTAGAAGGCTTAGAAAAATCCTCAAAACCAGGGTGGCACATTATGGTGCACGTTTTTCAGCATGAGGCTGAGTTCTGCTGCTGCTGAGAAAAGCTTCCAGGTCACTGAAATAATAGCCAGTTGGAAGATAATGGGTTTTTCTTCTGTCTAGGGCCACAGTGGAGATTTGTAATTTTTCACAAAGTGAGAATAAAATGATAATCAGGTACTGAAAGACTGAATGGATGATCAAAGGACCATAATTAATGTTGGAGCTTAATGTACATGTCCAAAACGACTGTCATTGCTAGTGAAATGTTCTTCCGTGTGACCTGGTAGTCAACAGTAACAGCTGCTTTTGTTGAATTTATCGTACAGCTGTGAAATATTACTTTATGAGGTATGAGGATAGCCTTTTTCAAAACACTCCCAAGCTGAGGCTGATCTAAAAGTCACAAGGCTTTGTTAATGGAGTGTCAGGCTTGAGTTGATGCTGTAAACCCCGCAGGGAGCGAAGCACTGATTTACTGATGCTACTCAGGTTTTGGGTAAGAGTTGGCTGCAGTCCATCTGGCTTGCCTTGCTCATGGAGTGAGTGTACTTTAGAATGCAGCTCATCTGGGAGCAGCAAGAACCTCCTTGACCAGCACAAGCGATGTGGCAGCTTGCCAGGAGCTCATAATAGATGAGAGCATCCTCTTGTTGGAAGTGAAGCCTGTGATGATTATTCAAGCGAATGCAATGTGTTTCCTTTAAGTATGCAAATATGGTTATTAGCCCTTGATGGAAAGTGTGGAGTGTTGGTACATTTAGCGACTCAGATCTTGAGCTTGTGTAAAAGTCACAGAAATTATCATCTGGGATGTTGGTAATTGTGGAAGTATGTCAACAATTCGCCTTCCCTGTAAGAATTTGCTGTGTGGGACTGTGCAAACACAGGTGACAGAACAAGCACCTGGCCATTCAAACCCATGTAATACTTTGTCCAAAGTGTTTTAAAAATGAATTTTAACATGCCTTTCTGCTGTTCCTCCTCAGAACTCTGTGGAGAAATTAATTAAAAGTGCTGCCATCTGTTTATCTTACATTTCCTACCAAGGGTAAAAGAAGAGTGCCAGTACTTTTGAAGCAGTATTGTATAATTTTGTTATTAAAAATACATGTTAAGAATACAGTAAGTACTAGTACATTGGTACTAGTGAGATGTGGCAATGCTTTTTCAACAACATTTTAGTCTTTTTAGCTTAAAAGAAAAGCAACTCTGTGTGAAATCCGTGTGTAATAATCACTGGGTGGAAATGGCCTTCTCTGACAGAATTATTTTGTTCTAGAAGTAACACCAGGCACAGCAGCACCTGACTTCTCACTGAGCTCCAGTAGCAGCTGCATTGGCAGCTTCAAAGATAAAGTCAGCCTTGTCTCAAGTTGATGCTGACAGATTCTCTGGACTTTTTTTTATTCTTTTGGATGTGAATTTCTGGAGTCTGTCTTTGAATTAGTGGAGTTCATCCAAAGTTCCATTGCCTTCGAGTAAAACCTTGCCCCAAAGAGGAGGTGTATAGGTCATTTGTTCTGAAAAGCTGTTTTTTTTCTGGGAAAAAAACCTCCATATTATGGTTCATATTTCATTTTGTTTTCAAAGTATTGTATAGAAGGAAAAACAGCTTTCCTATTTCAGACAACTTTTTAGTTCTCTTTTTAAAACCCCCTCCCCCCCGGTTTTTTTTTTTAAGAAACAAAACACTGTTTTCACAAGACAGGCAATCTTAATGGTAAGTCCTGATAGAAGAACATGTGGGGTAATTCTCTTACTTTCACCAGTTATGTTTGTTTTCTCACAAAATTCTCATAAATTGATAGTGTAATTGCTTATTTCTGTGATGCAAAATTAGTGCAATTAAGATGATTTTGCTCTCTGTGCTATATTACCTACTGTATTTCACTTGGCCTAATGGAGAAGACAGAAATTCCACCCTGCAGGTGTACTTCTTGTAATATATGGCAGATGCTGATTACTGAGGCTGTAAAAGGGGAGAATTGGATATTAGAGAAGATAAATAAGAGCGGGGGAGGGGATTGAAGGGGAAAGAGTATTTGCAAAGACCTCGAGGTAAGCTGCTTTCAATGTACTGTTTAAGCTTTAATGACCCGTATAGAGATTCTAGCAACAAAGTAATGGCCAACTAGAGGAATTAAAGGCCTCAGGTGATGATCTGAACAGCAAAAGCTGACAGAGGTCATAAATACTGTTACAGTTCAACACAGGCTCTGCTAGGAGGAAGTTTTTTTTTGTTTCCAGTGTCTGTGAATGTATGGTCGTTCAATAAGGTTTGAGGGAAGAGCTGGTAAAAAACCCGTTACTTCAGGTGAACTCTTATTGGTGTTTCCCAAGGTTAAAAGTTCTTGCTTCTGTTAGAACGTACCTTTCAAAGCAGTTTTGTCTTTAGTTTCTATCCATACCTTTTTCCAGTAGCAGTTTCTCATCATTGTCTTTAAAACAACCCCAGCATATCCAAGTCTCTCTGAGCTTTAGTTCCAAGAAATCGTCCAAGTTCTAAGATGAGGATCCCATGAAATTTGCTCACAGCTCTCCCCTTCCAAGAAAGGCCTCTATTTAATTTGTGGAATATTAACAGTTGCTGGACATGCACTGATCAAATGTTTAAAACTCTTACCTGTATTAACAGTAGCTGTTTTATAGCTCAGTGGCAGCAAAATCAGAGCACAGGAAAGACTCCTCTGTTCTGGCTCCCTAAATAGCATGAGCTGTGAAGTGCAGGCCAAAGCAAGCTGTTTTGAATTTTTTCTTCTCACCTCTTCAGCTTGGTTGTAGGGTTGCCTCATTCTTGGTCGTAGAGCTTCCTTGCAGGTTTGCAGTCCTGTCTTCATGATGTCTGTGATGATACTCACTTTGAAGCAGGTTTATGGTATTTTCCTCTTTGCTGTCTGCCTTCTGCCTCGGGTGAACTCCAGAGTTTGATGCTAAGGATGCTTGTGGAGGAGCACTGATGTAGCCAGATGCCATGTTGCTTTTGTGTTTCTTCCTAGAGTGATTAACTTGTCAGATTGATGTCTCAAAGACCAGTATGAGAGATGATATGTACTTATCTTAATTCAAAGCCACATGACCCCTGGGGTTAGCTCAGCCTGTTGGAAAACCCTGAATAGGACAGCAAGGGGTAACAGTGCTGTGGAAGCTCTGTAGTGTTTCCTTTCTGCACAGTAAAGCATTGAGACACACATTTGGTCTTTCATTTTTTTCCTTGACAAAAGTAGAAGGGTGACAGAAGAAAGTTCCACATTATTCAGTTTAGAAATATGCCACTCATTTGCATGTCTTTGTATCTATTATTTACTTGCTAGGGTGACTGATAGTCCTGCTCAGATGTATGCATGAGATGACAAAGCACCAACGACAGAGTGACATTGGTAACAACACATGGCTTGTCAGCATATATTGCTAAAATATGCCATGTCTTGTGGAACATTAAATATGTAGTATGGAATGAACATTAAATATGTATTAGGTTGTAAAAAAAAATTAGTGAAGGAAATTACCTGAAAGTTCACTAGATAAGTATTTGTCTTTTCTGAAGACATGAGCTAGTACCATTAAAAAATATGGTGAGAAAATACCATGTATTTATTCTCATGGGCTAATACAAATGATTCATTAAATCTCTGTTGTATTTGAGAGAAAGGAGGATTATTACTTAAATCCCTTTTCTTAGGCTAGACACTGCACTTAATTTAGACAGCAACTCTGTTGTGTTGGATAGGAAAGATTATGTTTTGAAAAGACACGTATGACTTTTATCTAAGACAAAAAAAAATACCTTTGAGTGTAGGAGTGCTCTTGGTGTCTGGTTGCTCAGGCATGAGTGATTCACTTAGAGGAGGCTGTGTAAAGAAAGCATCTCTTGCTCCAGCTCATTTTGGCCTCAGAGTGAGGCTGAGTTTGACCAGCAAGGTGGAGAAAATAGCATTGAATGGGAAGGTGTGATCTTCAAAAACTGGATATGTGGAACTCATGAATATAGAAGATATTAAAGTACAACTATTGGTTGTCAGGTTATGGAGCTCATTTAAGCCACTAGAAAAAGAGAGCAAATCAATATAAAACATCTGGATACTCTTTAAGATAACATGTGTGTTTTGCTTTTCAGCTTCTCTTTTGAAAGGATTGAAACATGCAAACATTGTGCTGCTTCATGACATCATTCACACCAAGGAGACCTTGACACTTGTGTTTGAATATGTGGTGAGTAAAGTGATTGTTTGTTCTAGGTGTTGTCCAGAGTGTATTGAATTTTATGGAAATGCTCTCTTTACTATCAGTGATCTATGAATCAGGCCAAAATAACCCTTTGCTTCATTCAGGAGAGTGATGGCTGTAAGAGATTTTGCTTTGTAGTGGAGTCACTAAAAGTGGAAAGCTGGGCTAAACCAGATTCAGAGATGTAGAAATGCCTGCTGGGGCCCTTGAAGGATATTTTGCTGCTGAGTTGACTTTTCAAACTTAACTCTGCTTCCTAGTTACAATTTGTTTATTGGAGCTTTTTCTTTATTGATGTGATCAGGTAACTTTAAATAAGTGAGAATAATGTAGGGAAGAACAGAACTGAAATGCTTAACTGAAATACTCCTTAATGAAAAGCATATATCAAGTTTAAATTGCCTCTTTTTTTGTGATTGGCTTGTGCAGAGTGTCTTTTATAAGCAATGTCAGTAAAACAATGTCTGGTACATGCCATTTAGAATTCAGGATTTTTTTCAATTTTGCCATGACTAATGCTTTAACTATTAATTAAAACTTCAATTTACATAGTAGGCAGTGTAAGGATCTAATTGTGTTGAGAGTATTACTTTCCAAAGTACTGGCCTTGGCCTCCTAATTAATCTTTTTAGTTTTTCTAAGACAAACATATGGCATTTATGTAGAACTACTTTAGCATTTAGCTGTGGAATTATGCAATGCACTATCATAATTAGCCTCCCAGTTTTCACAGATGGGTCGAAGAGCATGTAATTTAAAAGAAACAAATGAGTTTAGATACCATCAGATTTTCAGTATAAAATCAGTTATTTTATTGTAGTCTGTAAGACACTGTGTTTATAAAGTACAGTGATTGTTAGCATTATTCTAAATACATCTCTCCTTAAGACAGGAATTGTTTTGTGTGTTTCTCGGGGGCAGGCCTTAATTTTTACATGATAATGCACACAGCATCACAGAATCTTGTCTGGAGAAGCTGTTCACCTTGTTGTGTATTTACATAAATGTGTTACACTGTGAGGGTGTGGGTATTCAGCTGCAGCAGCCTGCAAAGGAACTGATACAGTATATATATATATTTTTTACCTCAGGTACTGGAACAGCAATAAAAATGTAATTAATTTCCTTAAAATCAGTAATTCTTCTGCTCCTGACTTACACACTGAATTAACATAGGAAAAGCCTTGATACTTAATTTTATGTAATGGTCAGTGTAGACTTGCTTGCATATCTTTACATGAATACATTTTGCATTCCCATTTATCAGCAGCTGTATTTAGCTGTATTCTTTGGAGCTGGTTGAGAAATTAGATGTACACAATATGTTTCTGCCTAAAATAGATGGGTTTGCCTGTTATAATTTCAGATTGCTGGATTTTCCATGTTGCTTATTACACTGATGGAAGTTTCTGGATTTTATATGCAGTAAGGTTGTTTAGGCAGGTTGTTTAGGATGGGCTGTTTATGACTGTCTCCCAGGCATGTACAGACACAGATTAGACTTCATGCAGTGGCACATTCTTCTGGATTCACTTAGCTGTTTTTCAAGAAGGGACCAACCCTGCTGGTGGTTGCACCTTTTGGTTCCCATGGCATTTGGTAGCCATTGAGGATTCACTGTTTGAGAATCTCATTTAGTAATGGTTTCTAGCAACTGATCCAAGTAATATTTTAGTGTTTAGGCTGGTAGGCAGCCTCTCAAAGGTGCTGCTGGGGAAGAAAGGAAAGGTACTTTATTCTCTCCAAACAGCCTAAAGACTGTATAATAATGACATTGTAACACGCCCATGTGCCTTCAGATGACAGAATTGCTTAACAAAAGTCTGTTTTCATTGTTTGGTAAAGTTGTAGTCTGATGAAATAGTGAATGCTATCTGATAATGCTTGAGAATGCCCACATAACCTGAACTGAATTCTTGTGGGTGTGCATGATACAGGTTTTAATTGCATGATTGCAAGAATCTCATTTGTTCCTTTGGTTGTAAAGCTTCCATTCAGTGCATAAGGTGAATGTGCAGAAGCAAAAATTACAGTTGCCCATTTAAAAGTACAAATTTTGGCTGGTTGAGTATGCAATATAGCTGTGTAATTGGTGCTACTGAGCTCTGTATCTGTAATGGCTGGTTTATTGTTATTTTAACACCTGTATGTGGTTTAGCTCAATCATATGAGTAATTTGCACTGAAAGAAATAAAAATATTCATGTGATTAAAATTACATGATGGTGTACGTTTTTGAGGGACTGAATCTTAACCTAAAAGGGATTGAATTTGAGTTATTTCATAGAGGGATGTCATGGAACTGATACACTATTGCCATTGATCACTACTGACCTTTTCAAACATAATAAAAGATGTTTGACTGAGCTATCATGACTAAATTAGGAATGAACAGTTACTGATCTGAGGGTTCTCAGAAAATGAAAACTTTGGGTTGCTAGATTGGTGATGATTCCACTGGGAAAATAATACTGGTGAAATGTCTGAGGTTATCAGAGATGTTTGGTTTCAGCATTGACCCTGAAAGAGTAAGATGAAATTGAATTTCATGTAGCATCTTTCATTGCAAAATGCGTTATGGTATTAAGTTAAATGCTGAAAGCAGAACACCCTCTGAAAGGGAACATGGCAGTCATTAAATTCTCTGGGTCCCTCAAATTAGCTTTTTTTTCAGTACGTATGGCTGTCAGATGAAAACATGACAGAGTTTTTTAACTTTAAGCTTGGTGGTCTGCAAAGCTGAGAACAGGCAATCTTTAAAAATTCTGTCTGATTTGTTCTCCACATAAACATTTTGGTGGCAGATGTGGAGCTGTACATTTATGTGGAAGAAGAGTAAGGGAGCTTACTCGTTTTGAATGAAAGAACTTAGTCAAAAGTAGTTTAGAATACAGTTTATTGTTACAAAGGCATAATTTCTGTGTGTTGTTTGTTAACTCTTACATCAGTCTATTGCAAAGCATGCTTAGAGCTCAGATTTATCAGTGGATGTCTGAGAGCCATTGTTTATTACCTGGGGAGTTTTGAGAATGAGCTGCTTGGAATTTCCTCTACAAAACTTGAATGGCTGATACTCTTTCATGTATAAATGGTAAAGAAAATGATGTCTGTATAGTTAACTGGGATGTGATAAGCAAGACCTGAAAATGAAATTTTGACATGCTTTGCATCTGCTGTCTGAGGCTTCCCAAAGTAAAAGGTCAGTTCAGCTTTACAGTTCAGTGGAGGTGTGCGACTGTTCACACAGGTTTTGTTCCCTTCCTCACCAGGCTCTGTGTTAGTGTTTAGCCTGTTGGTTTAGGAGTTAGTTTAGGTGGTCTTGTGGGGATGGTGGCTTTAGTGCAAGTGTCACTGATATGGCCAGCTTTGCCCAAGGAGGTGGTGAACTTTACAGGTGAGATCTCAGACATATCTGAGATCTCTGAAGATGGCTTCACATCTGTTTGCTCTAAAATGATTATTAGGCGCTACCATTTGCTGCTTCACTTGTTTATTTAGAAGGAAGATGACTGAATTTAGAATCATTTAATTGCTGAAATGCAATCCTAAGCAAAACGTATTTGCTACAGGCTTGATAGAATGATAATGAGGTTTTTAGTATTATGCATAATTATGTAAGTATATTATTATCAATAAATGAACCAGCAGCTCGTCCTATTCCTGGTATGTAAAAGTGAGCTGGTATAGCAATACTTTACACCATGCTTTCAATATTTATGAACTGGGTTTGCAACAAGAACAGATACTTATAATTGGAAGGATGAGTAATGAGCATTATGTCTGCCTCAACAGTGAAAAAGCTCCAGACTAATCTAATAATGTAATTTAAACCCAAGCATTTTCAATTGCCTTGCCTATTTTAATATTTGTGTATGTTTTTGCTTCTAAAAATTACTTCCCATTAAAGAAGAACATTTAATTTTCATTGCTTCATTACAGCAGCTAAAATAGGCTGTTATACAATGAGTTTACTTAATAAAGTTCATTAGTTACATTTCCCTTCCATTTCCCATAAGAAAAAAATTGGTATGAGTTTCTCATTTTATAACTTACTGGAAATTGACATATATACTCCTTATCAGAATTAAGAATTACACCACTGAGGTTTTGAATTTGTCTTGGGATGAATTTGTCTTACATAATACTTGCAAGGTATAGTGTAAGAAAATGGGCAAAATTAATTACCTGCACGGACCAAAATTTTTTCCATTGAAAAATTTCAATTTCTTATAACTTTTGATAATTTGGATTGAACACTATTATTGTTTTTCCATTTCTATTTATTTTACTAGGGAGAAAATGCTGAAACTAAAGGTATGATGGCGTTGATATTTTGTGAAAACAAACCAAAAAAAGCCACAATTTCTTAGTGGTAAGAGAGCAGGGAAAATCAGTAGTGTCCCAGAGCTGTTTTGAGCTCTTATCACTAGGATCCTTCAGTGATGGGAAATATGCAGGGAGAAACTGGGCACAAGAAGGAAGGAGGAGTCTTCTAATCCTTGACTTAAAGTGAAACTTACTTGGAGCCTGAATGACAGTATTTTGGTGTGAAAGTGAAATGATGGGTGATTTTCTTCCCTGTTTGAAACCGAGGTGCCCGTCCAGCTGTGGTAAAGAAGAACTGAAAGCTGGTGAAGCTCTGCAACAAGCCAGGTGCCTCCAGTCCCCCTTGCTTACTGTGAAAGTGCTTGTCCTCCCTGGCAAGGAGCAGAGTCACTGAGGGCTCTGAGTGGAATTTTGTAGTTTCTGTTTACCTTGACCAGGGAAGGAGCTCTCTCCCCCTGTAGTTTAACCCTGCCTTGTGCCTCACGCTTGCCTTAAGTTGCATTGCTTAAATTGCAGTCAAAAAGGTGACAGAACAAGGCTGGGAGTAAACAGAGAGGAAGGAAATCCTGCTGTGTTGAGAAGAAGCAGTAAGGGAATACTGCTCTTGGGAAAGCCTTGTTTTTCAAGTTTTAATGAGCAGATCAGAGACAGCTGCTGATGGTGTCCAAGTATTGGCTGGAAATGCAAACAAAGTGGGCTTCAGGAGGGAGGGATTGAGGTGGGATTTCAGAAGGAAATTGTTTGTGCTTTGCTGAGAGGTAAATAGTCTGCCAGACAGGAATTGGAGGAAAGAGGGAGTGAAAAATTATATTTAAACTTAAATAAAATTACTCCTGCTAGGCTAAGAAGTTTACAAGTCTAGCAAGGGCAGATGTTACTCACGCAGTGTCCTTGAGCACATGGTGTAACTCTTGGGGATGGTGCTGTGCAGTACCAGCAGTTGGACTTGATGGTCCTTGTGGCTTCCTTCCAACTCGGCACGTTCTGTGATTCTGTGGTCCTGTCTTTGCAGGATTCCCAGATCTTGTGTAGACTTCATATGGAGGGTTCATGTTGATTAATAGATGTACTAATAAAATTAATCAAGATTTCCAATCCAACAGGCTGGAAGACTGTGTGTATCTGAATGACCAATTTTTGTACAATTTAATAAAGCTTGGTAAATATTGGTTAGATGGGCTGTGCATCATTTAATAATTAGCATCTATTATTTATTCTTCTTTTTATTAAATATTAACATTTGTATTCAATGTAAATATTAAAAAAACCCCACCAAACCCAAAACAATACACACAACAAAATCAAGCATAAGAGACATCTAGAGCTGAGCTAATGTATAGAATATTGATAGATCTCAATTCGTTTTTCCCTAAATTATGGATAAATATTCAAGTGTCGTTGCAGTCCATTAAAAAACACATTCATGTAGTAAGATGCATGTGCATAGTAGACATGCCAGTAATGGCACTCTTCTTAATCCAGGTAAGGTCACCATCCTAAAGGGTAAATTTATACACACAAGAAAGACATGAATCAGCTGGAGACCTGAGGGGGAAAAAGACAAGAGTGAGTAAACATCAAGAATAAAGCCTTCTAAGAAAAAGTCAAAGTAAGTAGGGCTCTTAAGAGTTGGGGATAAAAAAAGGATGAGACATTTACAACCTTTAAATATATCATAGAGAAAGTCAGTGACCTATTTCTATATGAATAGTAAAGAGGATAAAAAAAGAAATCTGAAATTACAGTCAGGAAGAGAAAGATTAGACTCAAGGAGTGCCCCTTTCATGCTAACAATAATAAAGCACTTAAGAAGCTACTATGGGGTGATGGTTTGTCTAATACTGTCAGTTTTTAAAGAACAATTTGGGCAAATAATCAATGGAATCCTGTCATTGATAGTAGATATAGGTAAGATTATTATTTTTTTCTTTTTTAAGTCCTTTCTATATGTATCCTTCTGCATCATAATTCTCATCAACAAAATATGAACCCTTTTAGTCTGGCAGTGAAGTTAATATGCTGTTGTTTTCCCGTATCAGGAACTGAAGAAAAAATATGAGTTTATTTTACTACTTTAAAAATCATTTACAAAAAGAAATTCTTCTAGTTGTGTGCTTTTTGTTTTTTTAGTGTGTGTTGGTTTTTTGGTTGGATTTTTTAAATAATTAATTATTTCTATGTTATAGATTTATGCACACCTCTATCATCAGCAGTTGTGGTGGCATCCCACATATTCATTATCTTTTTATTTCTGTCATAAACTGGCATTGCCTCGTTCCTCTGAAGTGAAACCTGACAGTACCTCAACTTGCACTAGGGACTGCCCAGTCTAATTAAACTTTTTTTCCTCAGTCTCTCTTTAATAATATGGGTCATAAGTCTTAATTCCTCTTAAAATGTGAAGCTCTGATTTATTCTGTGTAGACTGAAAAAAACAAACAAACAAACCACCAGTCCAGAACTTACTGTTTGGAGAGTGATGACTACCATAATTCTAAGTCTTAAAAATAGATTTTTCCTTCCTGAACAAAGTATGTAGCTTTGTACTAATTTAGTCATATTGATAAAAATACACCTATGCAATCTTTAAAAACAGAAACTTGGGGTGAGCAGTTCTGGCAAAATAAAAGTAGTAAAATCCTGAAGTCAGAATGAATAAACCAATAATTGCAGGTATTTTTATATTTATAGTTTTATAATGTAAAAGATAATTAAGAAATGGTGAATAGGAGGAACCAGGAACCAAGCCTAAGTAATAAACAGAGCCAGTTCTTGAAAGTTAAAAAGCCCTAGTAATTGTTTGTGGTTTACTACTTTGAATAAAGCAGATCTAATTCATGGACGCATCATTTTTCTTCTGTGGCTTGCAGTCTGAACTGAGTTTTTCCCTATAAAATTTTTATTACTCTTACAATCATGCATGGACAGTTAGGATTAGGGTACATGACAGGAAAATTCACTCAGCCAGAGTGAAGAGAGGTCTACGTAGGATGTGGAGGTTTTTAAAGGAAGGCTTTGCACTGGTCCTTTCCTGCCCCATTGTTGCCCAGCACCCAGCACCATACAAAGGGCCCTTGTGCCAGGTGAGCTGTGTAGGTACAGCTGAATTTTCCATGGCCAGCACCATGCCAATATTAGTGTGGATACTTGCCTAGAGTAGCTGTATGTGGATTGTCAGCCTCCCTCCCATGTATGTGTTCTGCTCACATGCTCCTGGGCCAAGTACTCTCACCATGAGCCTGTGGGTATCTTTCATGCTCTAACAAGAAACATTTTTGTATCTTCTACTTTTTATTATTTTCATTTTTGTTCATTTGTTTATTTGTTGGATGTGCATGTCATGGGCAGTGTTGTGGAAGCTCGGTGACATAACAAATTAGAGAAAAAGTGCACATGTCCATCCTTGTGGGCACATGTGTTACAGCTGGCAAAAATTGTCCCAAGTCTTGTTTTTGAGGTCTCTAAGTCCATCACGGTTTGCACAAGCTGATGATTTGATGCTAGGTTTTGATCACACTAAACAGGAATTCCTGCTTATTTTTGCAATGTCATTCTTTTGTTCAGATAATCTCGCTAAATTAAGTGGGTTTTGTCTCCCTAACCTGATTTACTAAGAACACAAAGCTGATAGAATTAAGGTGGACAGAGAATAGAGGAGGGTAAACTGGCATCTTTAGAAAACTGTATTTTGTTGAAGATCTCTTAGTTCATTCAGCACTTCTTTCCTTAGTGGTGTGTGTTTCACTTGTCTGTAAGGAACCAGATTATTCTCTGTGAAATGAACAGGGGCTTTGTATCCATAAATAAATTTATCTTTTCTAGTAGCAGCCAAAAATCAGACGACTGTGTATCCCTTTTTCTCCATAGGATTTTCAGCTATGTTTCTATCTGTATTATGTACTCCCCCAGCACCTAGTCTCCTTTTCTATATAGTACTGTTCATGTATTTTGAAGTATACTTTGCTGACAGTGTGAGAGAAATCCAAGGCACTAAAAACATCTGTTATCAGAATTGTTTTCATTATGAGTGTCTTGTGGGGCAGATCTTCTTCCTTGGATCCCTAATATAGATTCTTCCCCTGCTGCTCAGCCCAGCTGGTGCTGTTGCCTGCTGCTGTTTTGCTGGAAGTTGCTTAGGTATTACCCAGAGATACCTTGTAGGGTATTTTTTTGTTAGCATGGGTAACGCTGTGTCATCTCATAGAGGGAAAAAATTGAATTATAGAAAGCCACAGATATACATGAAAATGAGAGGCTGTGACACTTTTGAAGGTACCAGTGACATGAAATAACTTTAAACTGTGGCACAGTAATCTGCAGAGTGCTTAGGTTGGAGGATACATGCCATTTAAAAGGAATTAACTTTTTTTCTTCTCCCGTCACTTTAAATATTCCCGGTATCCATCCTTTTACTGGTAAATTATATTATCGGTTTAAGAGTTTGCTGGTGACAAAAGGGAAAGTATTTTAGCCAGGAAAGCTGCTGGGGCATAAATAATGTGTGCTCTCCTCTGAGCAGAGAGGAATGGCTCACAACAGCCTCGCTGCCTCGGTGGAGCAGCACAATCTGTCCTGCTGCATGACGGCATCGCCGGCAGCCAAATACTCCCAGTTCTGTTTTAATGGGAGGGTCCTTACACGTTGCTGGTTTTACATGATGGGAATGGGGTTGGAAGTGCTTCCTGTTCCATTCACGAGCCCCAGGCTCTCCCTGCATTCCAGCTTGGAAAATGACAGCTGAAACCAATTAGGCAGAATTATGGGACGCCTAAGTCACGTGGAGATGTATCAAGACTGAGGAAGAGGAGGGAAAGAGAATGTATTGCGTGGGAAGTAGAAGTGACTAATTTAATTAGAAGAGAATGACAGTCGTTATTATTATGGAGAAGGGTGGGCAAAGTAGAGATCATTTCATGTCACTAGCCGTGCTTTGAAAGGAAACATCCCACCCTTTGTCTGAACACATTTGTGTTTGGTAGCAGAGTCTGATTTCTGAGCAGGATAGCTGAGCAAAACAGTTGATGGTAAAGTGAAGCACAGAGCATATCTGAGGACATTTCTAGCTTGTGGTTTACTCATCTATGCATAATTAGAATTCCTTCAAGAGGAGAAGGGGAGTGTCATCGAGATTTGTCTTTTTTCCCCCCTTTGTTTGCATACTCTCTCTTTTCCAGACCTAGGATGTAATGTATATAAACCTTGCTTCAGCTGTATAAATATCAGCCAGAATTCTTTTCCCTTCAGCAGAATGCTTATACACAGTATGCTCACAAACATAAACACACATGTATCTACATATAAACCAGAGTCTCGCTGAATAAAAATGACCTTCATACAATTATACACTGCCCCAAGTTTAAATCAAAACCCCAGTTCATCAGTTCATTCTTCATGTGACTCTGGAAGACAGTATTTCATGAGTAAACCATACTTTTTGTAGAGTTGCCATGGTAGTTGATGGTATGGGGGGAAAATGAGTGAAAAATATTACAGAGAGAGCCTGAGCAAGTGTGCATTTTCTTTTTTTTTTTTTTTTAATCTTTGTGCGACTGTTGATTTTTTGTTTAGACTATGAGCAGTTACGTTGGAAAAGTAACTTAATCTCGCTCTCATTTTCAGGTACCTGTAGGAGTTGTGATACTTGTCTCTATCACAGGGAAGAAAATATTTGCAATTAATTTCATTTTGGGTCAAAAATGGGCATTGCCTGATGTGCTTCTATATTTAGTTTGGAAACAAGACTAGGTGAGCCAGCATTGCTGAGCATGGGTTTTCTATCCCCTATCCTAAGAAGCACTGTGCAGTCTCTGGTCCGTCTAGAAATTGTTCCATCTGGCCCAGGAAGGGTCATGGATTTCTTAATGGAGGCCTTGTTACTTGAGATGTGTACTGAGGGAAGGATTTGTGTTTTAATGTATTGAGAGAAGGTAAATAAGAGTCTGGACAAAGCCTTCTCTAGAAGGTGTAGTTGTGCATGCCAGAACCCTGAAGTCAAGGTGCAGCCTTGGAGCAGTGATCTTCTGGCACACAGTAGTGAAATACAATTATTTGAAGGCAAAAATGCCAAAGTCTGTCTCAGGTTACTTATATTTACTTTTACTTTCAGCCAAAATGACCAAAATATCTTGAACTTCTATCTGGAGGACCCTTATTTTAGATATTCAAGCTGTACAGTATGAATTTGGGATTTAGGGGATGGGTAGTCTTTGTGCTGTGGGTACCATTGGCCTATTTTGAAAATTGCCACAAATTTGGTCAAGTGATAAGCTTCAGAAAAATCATAAATTGTACTTGAGAGCTATGTCTTTGAAGATTCCTCCTCTCTTCTCAAAGACTTCAGTCTCCCGCTTCAAATATTGTAGCTATTGATTTCTGTTTCTGGGGAAGCCAGTAGTGGGAGGAAAGCTAGAGTTGTTCACTGAAAGCATAACATGTTTTGCAGAAAACATTGTTTTGTTGTGAAGTGGGAAAGTGCAGCTCTTATAATTGGAGGACCAAGATAAAGATGATCTGGGAAAAGTCCTTTTTTCACCCTTGTGGAAGTGCCTGTTGTGCAGCTCTGCAGAGGGTAATGTGGTGAAGGCATGTGACTGTTGTTGAATTTCTCTCATTTTTGGTGAATATGGGAACCAGGATGTCTTCTGAGGTTCCTGCCTTATTCAAAGTATCATTTCAAGACAAGTTAGGTAATACTGCTGTAGAGAACTGGGTTCCACCCCTGCTGTATTGTCATCACCAGCTGAAATTGCTGTCATTACAGATTTCTGCTATTCAGCATGAGATTCTCAGTCTCCTTTGCAAAAGCATCACACATTTACAGCTGTAACTGAAGCCAGTGTTGCAGAGTAGTTGAGAAGAGGCTCTGAGCCAGGCATGAGAAGGACACAATGATTAGATGGATGATTCCTTTTAGATTTATTGTTAATATCTATTTAAATATTACCTAGTCATTTGATATTCTTTTTCAGGTCAGCTTGCACCACAGTCAGTAGCAACATATCAGCCTCCCCATCTCTGGAATGAGAACATCCAGACAGTTCCTTCTGCAAAGTTCACCAGGTGTTCTTAGCTTAGGACAAACCGTCTTTGCAATCAGAGACAGCAAAAAGGAAGAGGGGGTGTGTGGGGGCAAGGGATGCATCTGAATACCAGAATATCTTTCATTACCACCACAGTCAGTCAAAACACAGAAAACAAAATAGTGACAAATACTCTGAAAAGTCAAACCTAAAGTTCTTTGAACAGAGTTGCACAGTTCAGTGATTCTTAGAATTTTTTTTTTTTTGTCTTTGCTTCAAGTCGCTAGCTGATAAAAGGAAGTAATGCCTTATGCCTCCTGCACTGCTATGAAATTAGTCTATGTTTGTAAAGCATGTCAATACTATAGCAATAAGCAGTGGAGGAAAACCTGTGAGATTATTTCTGTCTTCAAAGTAGTAAAAAAGCCAGACTCTTCAAGCTGTTTGAGAACAGAAGAAAACCCTCTAACCATAAAACAGCACAGCTATTTTTTAATCAAGTATCTTCTTCTGTTCAGTGAGTATGTCTAATCCTGGGAAGGGAAAAAACGTATGTGATTACATTAGACCTTTTAGGAGTTATAATATACATTTAATGGAGAAACAAATAAAAGGTTTGATAAACCTATTAATTCTGGACTTTCCTAGCTTTTGATTTCTTCTCTATAGCAACTTGATTTATCTCTGCTTATTATTTTTTGTGTAGCTGTTTTGGGCAGAGGAGTGCTAGTTGAATATTTGTACATACAGATATGGGTAAACTGGTGGAGTGTAAAGAGCAGGAGCTAAAGGGCTTTTGAACATCAAATGTTCTGTCAGCATGGTTTTACTTTGGTGATTTATGTGTGTTGGGGGCGCACAGTATGGCTGATACAACTGTTAAAAGCTAGTTTGAAGCAGAATTGGTCCAGCCAGGTCCATTTGGGATCAGGATGTGTGCAATGACTTGGAAGTCTCTGCACTGCATTCCCAGTATGCTGCTTCCCTCTGAGACAGTGCAGAATGGACTGATAAAGGTACATTGGTTGGCCTGTTTCTTGTCTTTGTACCTTCTTTCAGTACAGTTTTATGTTACTGTATCTTGGATTTTCCTTTAGGGTGTGTATTTTATTAGACCACAGTAAAGACTCCAGTCTCAGAGTGTGCCAGGTTGTATTTGCAGCCACTCTTCCACTTGGGAAAGCATGTTGTTTTCCACCTTGAAATACATGAAGAAAAATACTCCATATATATAGTACAAATTCCATGGAATACCATTAAAAAACTGCTTTCATCCAGCTTGCTCCCTTGTTTTCTTTTCTAATGCTTTCCTGAAACTTGCATTCGTGTTGTCTTCTTCAATGTCAGCTGTGCACACAAGCACTGGAGCAGACACTTTGGCTGCCAAAAGGAAAAAACAGGTTTAGAAAGAGCTGTCTCTGCAGCACTGTCAGTTTTCCTGGCTGTACTAATGTTTAATTCAATGTGCATTCAGTCCCTACCTTAGAAAAGGAGAGCAGCTGATGCTGCCTTTGCTTTGCTGCCACCTTTTTTTTTAAAGTGTTAGTGTTCTCTAACATTATAAGTTGCCTCCACAGTTCTTACCACAAAGTTTAGTTACTTTTATGAGGACTCTTAGTTTTATAAAAGCAGATTGTTGAAAGATTTGAACAGAAAATGCATTCAATTTCTCTTCCTCATCTGAATGAAGGTTTGATATATATTCCTCTGTGTCTGTAGTGTGTGTGTAGGGAAAAAAATAAATGCCAAAAGACTGCAGTTGAGAAATAATTGACTCTGTAAGGTTTATGGGATTCTGAGGCTTTTTATACAGGATAGTTGTGGCTAGAACAAATTTTGTGTCTTGGGTGTGAACTCTCCTATGTATCTGCATCACACTGCAGAAGAAAGTTAAAGAATGCCTCCTGGTTTGGGAAATGTTGCACAGAGACACCATTCTGCTGCGTGGAAGGCAACTTTTGTCCAAAACTGTCACTTTGAAAACTGCCAGTATTTAGTTGGGCTGTTGTGTATGTGAGGCAGGTACTGCCAAGCAGCTTTTCAAGGAATGTTGGATGATTTTTACCAGATGTGTTCAGAAACCAGATGTGGAAGACAGAGTCTGAGTATGTGCTGGTTAATCAAGTGCATATTTTTGCTTTTTTTATTCTGAACATAATTCCAGAAGCTGACTTGCGCAAGCACATTAGAGAGGCAACATGCCACTTGACTGAAAACATGCTGCTGCAGTGTAGAGACTAATTCAGAGAAAAGTGTTTCCATAGTAAAAGCTATAAATATTTATTCATTAAAAATAACATTAATCTATACATTGCAAGCCTTCTTTTTTTTTTTTTTTCTGAAGAGATTTCATGCTATGTTTGCAGGAAGTATAGGTAACTATGAAGTGAAAACTTAGGTTTGAATTTTCCATTAAGTTCTTTTCTAAAGTATCTTCTAATGCTGGCTGAAAATGTCCATAGTTTGTGCTTCTTTTTGAGCTGTAAAGTACCATTCAGTACTCTGATATGCAATGCCTTTCAGCTTTATTTTCTAAACCTTGAACCCATTTTAATCTAGAATCACTATAAAATTATATTTAAAGGGCAGTCTTACAATGTGAACAATGGGAGTTGAATGTGAGATTCTCCCTTTAGGTTCTTCTTCTTGTGTCTTTGTTGATGGTGATACTGTCCTTACAAGTTTTAGAATGGTATTAAAATTCAGGTAATTAATCCACCAAATGCAGGGTGTTGGAAAAAATATTAATTTGCATTTGTTGAATATTCATATCAGTTATCAAGGCCGTTAAATAAAATGAGTGTAAAGGTAAAATGTGTATTTGCACGTGTGGCTGAAAAAAAAATCTTATTTTCCATTTGTTATGTCCACTTCTAAGTAGAGGGGTATTTATTGCTGCAGTCATATGGATATTAATATAGTTTTCTCCATCTGACTTTCTTTTAGCACACTGATTTATGTCAGTACATGGACAAACACCCTGGAGGGCTTCATCCAGAGAATGTGAAGGTAAGAGTCAAAAAGAGCACACATTCAAGGCAAATGCAGTAGCAGTTACTTTGCAAAAAATGTCATGTCAGTTTTCATAGAAACTGATTGCTAGCTAAAGGGAAAATGCCTGGCATATGAACTGTATTGTTAAATATTTGTTTTCTTTGAAAATAATTACAAGTTCAAGTATTTGAGCGTTCCTGCAATAGAATTTCTGAGGTTTCTAAAATTGACTCAGAGCCAAAATGTGGTAGTGAATGCTGTTAAGAGTGTTGGTAATCCCTCCCCTCCATTCAAACATTTGTTCTGAAGGCAATACTGCCCTTAAACCCCAAGGTAAATATGCTTTAGGCTGTCAGTGCTAGACCTACAGTTAGGTGAGTTAGTGTGGGTTCATAAGTTTAAGGGAATTTTAATTAACTGTATTAGCTGAATGTACTGCTTTTTATATGAACATATGAAATCTTCCTTACTCATTTTGCTCACTTTCTTGGACGAGATCAGCATTTTCATAGCTGATCTCACTTTGGGAATTTTTTTCCTTCTAAGGTAGATCATCTGAGAATCATCACACAGGAAGGAGAGTTTATTAGCAGGGTTTAGTGGAGAGATAGATGAGTAGAGATTTGATCCAGGTACTATTTGGGAAGTCAGCCAAATGATTTTAGCATCAAATGGAAGCCAACCAGACATGCAGAATGTGTTGTGTGTGTATAGATCACTCAGATGCTATTTGTAACAATTGTCTTTTCTAATGCACTTGGACATCAGTCTCTTTGTTGTTCTACTTTTGAAGTGTTTAAGACTTCACTTGTCATACTGGGAACTTTATTCCAGGATGTAACTTACTGAAATGTAGATGTTCATGAAAACTCTCTCTCTTTTCTGGAAAAGACAGAAGGCCGGTTTGGTTTAAAAAAAGAAAATTATTTAAAAAGAGGAAGTATTTTTTCTTCTGCAATAGCTGATCATTGTTGCACATCATGTAGCTTCATTAATTTTTTGTGTTCCTTGAATGAAAAATGGCATCTACAACATACAAATTTAGATAAGAATTACTGTCATCTAAAAAAACCAAGGAAAATTCCTCCCTATTGCATATATTTGGGAAAAAGCCCCAAAACCAACACACTCATCCACCATGAGTGTGGCACTAAAGGCAGTGAGATAGGACCTATTTTTCCACCCCTGAAACTTCTGAGCTTTCTTCCCTGCTCAGTTTCCTAAGCAGAGTTTCAGCTGTTGAATGTGCTTGTTAAAACAAGGGAGTTGAGTTTAATTTCCTCATCTGGATACTTTTATGTTTATTTCTCTGAGTTTTGGGATAAATGAAGACTGGCTATTAAGATTCCTTGTGCTGCTTCAGATTTGTAAGTCTTACTCCAAGGCTGCAGTGCTGTGTAGCCCAAGGTCTGATATGCAGTAGCTGTTGTAGCTGTAATTTTTCCCCACTAAAAAAGACATAATAATTCACATGATTTTACTTCTATTTCATCAGGGCCCAGTGAGCTTCTCTTTGAGGGGGATGGATATAGACAGATAGTTTGGCTTGCTAGAACGTCTCTCCTCTAAATCCTGAGATACCTCTCTTTAAAACAGGAGCCTCAGACAGAACTGCATTTTTTTTTCCTTACTTTCAGATTTTGCTGCATGTATTTCTGTGGCTATCTGTACCATCTAACAGTGCTCAGCAACACCTTTTAAGCTTATAGACACATTAGAAATATTTATTTGAGTAGCTAAGTGTACTGATGTACTGCTGGTTCAAGTTTTTTAAATTTCCAATGGATTATTAATAAAAGTGGGGGGCAGCAGGGGGGAGAAAAGAAAAAAAATTTGGAAGTTGGAGCAGATGAAACTTCAAGCAGCAATCTCATTGAGCAATTAGCTTTCTTTTCTCTTAAATAATATTGATGAAAATCAGTTATATATATTTAGTAGACTCGCTTGCCAGGCCACCAACAAAGGCTAGCCTTAATCATGCAGTAATTGCTAAAACCAGCCATGATGATTTGAGATCCTACAATTTTAATGAATGAATCAGCCTGCTAGGGATTTTCAGTGTGATACCTGCTCTCAAAGCTAAATTAAAAATAGCCCAAGAGAGTGATTTCTTCAGCTGGGAGGGCAGAAGCCCAGTCACATATGCTAAAAATTCCCAGACCTTCACCAGCATGCCAAACTAAAAGCTTGTGCTGCTCTTTTGTTTCAGAGGAAGTAAGATAGTTATTTCATAACCATTTCATTTTCTTGCTTTGTTGTGCTGTACTTTGTTGACTTATGCAACTGGGAATCTGAGACTTTGCCACCTTGTTTTGGTTTTAGCTTCTGGACAAAGGTGTCTGTTTGGATCTGCAGCTGTTTCTAAGGGTTAAGCTGAGCTGTATTAATTAGCCTTCTCTCCCTGCCAGCCCCTTCTTTCTAGAGGTCCTTCAGTAATTTCACTTTTAGTCAGACTTTTGGACACTGTTTGTTCAAAATCAGTGGTTAGGTGATCCCTAAATCCATTTTAAAAGCTTCCAGTTGAGCAATTATATTCCAGTAGCAATAAATTAGTCTCGGCTCTCTGGGGCTAACCTGTGGGATTAAGCCATTGATGCTCTCCCAGCATGACAAAAGACCCCCTGCCTATTAATTCTGTACTTGAGGAAAGTATTGCCTATTGATGGATATTCCTTTCTGGCTTGGTGCCAGTTATTATAAATACAAACCCACATAATCAGGCATCTTTCTTTTTCCAAAGAATATGTACAGTAGTTCCTGTTAAACAGTATTTTATTGGAAGGCAGATGCAAAACCATTACTTACTTACATCTTGGATTCTGCAGGTTATCTTCAGCTTAATTATATTTCTGAATTTGCTCTGTATTTGCAAGCTAAAGACAATGCTTGTTCCCTCAGGCTTACTTTTAAATGTAGACTAATAAATAGAATAAAAATCTAAATTACTTTGATGGACACACATATTGTTGTCCCCTCAGGTATTGTGTTTGACATTGCCTTTCTTTGTGGTTTTAAATAGGCTATTTGCTGTCACTTAACTATTTTAAATAAAGACTAAGCAGGATATTATAAATATGTGGAAGTATAAAGAGGAATGTCTCAGCTGGCAGTTGTAGAAGTCCAGGGACAGTATGCTTAGGCAAATAAAACAAGATTGCTTCCCAAAGTATTAGGTTTATCATTTTTATTGGTATGTGTGTATTGACACATAATGACTTCAGGATTTTATAATTCATGGGTGGAGGCACAAGTCCTACAAATAACATCAGGCTTTAAACCCTTCAAGGAGTTTGTGTGTGACACTGAGATGTTGTTTTGAAAATGCCTATCCTTGGTGATGTTAAACCAGCTAAATGTTAAACCAGATGTTTCAGGTAATTCTGTTATTCTGATGACATAAACACAGTCATGTGCTTATGTCATCAGAATAACAGAATTACCTGAAACATCTTCATCAGCTTGAAGGGAAATTGGCATAAAGCAGTTGTTTTTATCCATATATTCTGCAAACTCCATCAGCTCCAAATATACAATTATTGATGTCTTTGCTAGCTAACAAACTTGCATGTCTGCCATTTATTTATGACTATATTTTCATATATTGTGTACAGTGTCATAGAGATGTTGAGGAAAAAGGTAATCAGTTAATAAGTCTGTGTGTAGTAGGCATGGTCTCATCTTCTCTTGTCTGGTTTAAAAGATGTCTTTCTCAGTTTTCCCACAATTTAAAGCAAGCAATAAATCTTGAATACATGGGCCCCCATATAATTATGTTTCTGCTGGAAGCTACTGCTACAGCCTTGTCCATGATGGGAAATAGGAATTGATTTATGTGTGTACCGTGTGGTGCTTGCCAAGCTGCAAAATGTGCTATTGCAAACTGAGGTACCAGATTTGCTCCTGACTCCCCCTGTGCTGCTCCTCCTGTCCCAGACTACTGAAATCTGTACTCCTGGCTTTCTTTCCTGCAGATGTTGCAGCCTTTAGAGATAGTCCATACTCAGTTGGAACATCTGGACTGTTTCCTGCAGCAGGAACTCTAATGGGTCAGAGCAACTAACTGACCCTACCAGTGATTTTTTTTTTTTTTTCCTTATAATCTTCATTCTGATTTATGTCCCCTTCTGTCTGGTACAGGGCTTTCTCCACCAGTCTTTTGTCTTACCTTCTTGGTTCTCCTGAGCCTTTTGTTTGCAGCTGTCCATAAATGGTTTTTTAAATTCATAATTTAAGTGTCTTTTTATTTGTGCATTTCAGCATGGCCTGTGAAAATGTAACTGTTCTTAGGTTCTTCTAGTCTTTGAAAAATCACCTTTATTTTAACTGTGCCTTTTGCTCCATGTTATTACATTCCCAGTAATGCACATAAATTCATCTTTATGCCTTGATGCATTTATTTTATAGTTGAGTTTGTTTACTGTAACTCCTATTGTAGAATAAGTGGATCAAAGGCATGCATCTGTCATGCCTGCATTGCTTGTTTGCATCCCTGCCTTAAAAATAAATCTATTAATGAAAGTTGATTTGCTTCTTAATTAGCGATGCTGCCTTGAGATAGCTGAAGTCTTTTGAGAAAAGCATCCTGAATTTTTTCTCTCTGCCTTTTTTCTTCTGCTTGCAGTGTTAGAGGTAATATTGATTTGTGTGAGCATTTGACAGAAAAAACCCATCTTTGGCAGTATAAAAAGACACTTGCTCTGACCCACTGTTCCTTAATCCATGCAACACCAGCCTGAATGACAATGGGCTGTCAACCAGACAAAATTATCTCCTGTCTCTTAATTGCTCTCAAAATCTTTTACTTCAGGCAGCTTGGAAGCCTCCTGTAGTCTGCTGTGACCAGAGGGGGAAGGAACTTCCAGTTTGTTCTTATTCTATCTAATATTGCTGTGCTGATTTGTTCTTCTCCCTGGGTACCTTTTCTCTTCCTAGGGCCAAAAAGTGTTCAGAAGAAATAGGCAGATCCTCTTGTAGAGCTTTGCATGCAGGCAACAGGAATATTCAGCCTTTTTCCCAGGAGCCTTCAAGACTTCAGCTCTCACCCATCTCAGTTTTGAGCCTTCCTTTTGCCTAGGAAGCAGGGCACAGCAGTCTTCTGTGCATAATGGATGGATATTTTTGAAGCAAAACCTCAACAAACTAAGCCCTACCCCCACCAGAACCTTTTAAAATGGGTTTTATCAGTGCAATACTGAGTCAGGGTGTATGGCAAAATGTGGATTGGGATTTGGGCGCTTAGTTTCCTAAGGCAGCCCAATAATCTCTGCAAAAATATGTTTCTGTTTCAGCAAAAAATATAATTAGTTGTCGCTGTTGGACACAAAACATAGAAGAAAGATCAGAAGGCTTTATTTACAATTTAAACAGCCCTTTTATAACATGCTGTGCTAAAAAGCCATATCATTGGTCTATAGAATCAACACCTCTCTCCATTGGTTAAGTAGCAAAAACAGCACCTGGGAGAGGAGTTGTTGTGGGAACTTAGAAATGTTTATGAAGTTACAGAGACTGTCCTTGAAAGATGAATTCTCCCAAGAATTCTTCCCTTGGGAAGAAAATCAGCCACTGTCAGGCTGAAAGCCTTACAGACTCAGAAATATCAGGGCCACATCTAGTTTGTCTTAAAACTTTAAAAAATATTTTAAAAGGTATGTAATAGATGGTAATTAGTGACACATAATGGGATGCTGCAACATTTTTCTGTGCTAAATGCTCAAGAAAAGGTCAGTTGACTTTATAGCAATACACAGTTAAAAAAACCCCAGATATGATAAAAATATTGAATTTATTAAACCAAGGGTTTAGTGGTGCTCTCCCTAACATTGGATGGAAAATGTTGAAATACACTGATTGTTATATGATATTATCTGAAATCTCAGGAACTTAGTCATTTATGGTATTCGTGTGTTCCTCGCTGCACTGCAGCACTGTGAACATTGTCCTTAACTAATGGTTGCAGTTTTTAGTGCTCAATCTGTTTTTGTCAGATGAGTAATTTTGGCATTTAATGACTAATATGAAAATTAATAATCTGAGTCAAAGCCATAGGGTAGTTGTCATCTGATGTCTTCTGTAAGCATTAATATTTATCACTGAACTGATTACAGCTTTGGGATGGTCTGAAGTAGAAAGGGTAGGGAAACATTCAGAACGTGCAAGGATTAGGCAGCTCCTGTGTCGTTTCCATATGAGGCTTATTGCACTTAAGTGAAGCTGCTTGAACTTGGCAGTAGCAGAGCATTTCACACTGGCTCTTGCTAAGCAGTAGCTATGTTTATTAACAGCAAGATTCAAACCCCTCTGCTTGTTAGAAAAGCATAATATCTGAAAAGCAGGATAAAAATGCTTTAGGTTTTAGGCTGCAGTTGTGTTATCGCTTGTTAACTTCCCTCGCCTGTTTCTGTTTTCTTTCCATTGTGTGATTGTATCAACATCTGTGGCATGGACAGGAGCTTTGTGTTCCCCCTTTTCTGTGGGGAGACATATGTTGGATTACGTGGCAAATTCTGCATCCTCCTGTGACAAAGACGTGCCATGGTGTAGGGGAAGCTACACCTGTGTGTAACTAGAGGTGGCCAACCAGGAGGTTGAGCACCACAGACATAGGTGCACACACAGGACGTGGGCAGCCAAACTGGGGTAGTAGATCCAACAGTGATGAATTTTCATGTCACTGACTCATTGGGGTTTGAAGAAAACAGTGTTTGACTTTGAGGTGAAAACTTGCTGTGGTGGTCCTTTTAAATTTATCCGTTGTTACTGGGAGCAAATCTAAACTAATGTCATGCTTTTGAAATCTTTCTCCTACTCACTAAAACTGGTCATGCTGCTGATGTGAAGTTGAATTAAAAGTGTATTTCAGCAGATATGTTAAGTAAGAAGTGATGCTGTTTAATGTGGTTGAGAAGGTGTTATTTTTCATTCCTCATTCAGTGAACAGGCAGGTGTGCAGCAGACAGAATAATGTTATGCCTAATTAAGGTTGTCTTCTACACATGGCATTGAGAATTGATTATTTAAATTAGACTTTTTATTTATCAGACATTAAATATGGCATCAGCATTTCACTCTACTTCATGTCAGTCTTTTCACTTAATGGTTTGATAATATGCACAACTGTGAACAGTTAATGAAGAATCTTCATTAGCATGTAAAAATTCATGCTAGAAGAATGTCACTTTCATAAGTGCTCTTGTAATTTATTGTCTGTATGATCTTCATGATTCACATACAGCAAGAAAACATGTATACTGTAGGGGGAACACTTCAAAATTTTTAAAATAGGTGAGGCAACAATTGCCACTCTGACCTACTTCAGCATGGAAGTGAGTTGATGAAAGGTAAAAAACAGATGCAATTGAACTGATTTTTACTTTTGCCATTCAGAAGAAAAAACCTGAGTCTTCCACTTACTGAATATTAGCAGATGACTATAACTGATCATGAGGGAGTGTCTTTATACTCAGTTAATTAAGCACACCTTCCTCATTGCAAATGACTGTCGTAGTACCCAGAGGGGAAGAAAAATGATTAAAAGAGCATCAAAGAGAATAGAAGTTAGCAAATTAACACATTCCAATCTCCTTCCTTTGCAATTCTGCTGGAAATAAGTGGAAAAACCTGTATATATACATTTTTTAAGTGATGATGCAATGCACATTTCCAGTGGCTGTATCATATGTGTTTCTGTGTGACATTGCCTTGGTAAGACTCTCATGTAAGGAATGCAGGAGCAAGTTAGAGGCCTTCATAAATGCATTTTGGAGTGGATTGTTTTAAAATTCTTTTGGAGAGAACTCAGTTGATTCCAGGAAAGACAGATAGGAGAAACCTTTTAGTGAGATAAATCCTATGATCCTGAAAATCCCGCAGATTTTTAATAATTTTTTATTCAGCTTTTCCTTATTTGTGGGGATGCAAATTTGTCTCAAGTCAATACTTTGTTCCTGCAACTTCTGACAATTTAAGCAACAGAGTCTACAAAGCTTCAACCTAAAAAGTGCGGTATTTCCCCAGGTCATAGAAGGAAAAAGTTGGATTTTATCTCATGGTTATTATCCTGGTTGAGAAGAGGGAAATTAATAGAAAACCAAGAGCAATAAAAAAGATTGTGCTTAGGTTAGATTTGCTTTTGACACGCCAGCAGAAGTCACAGAGGGACATTTCTCATTGCTTCTGTGGTAGTGCATATTACCAGGTAGTTTTTCCCTAATGTTAATGTTTTAAAACAAGTAGTTCTAAAACTCCAGTCTAGTGGGTCCTAATGGAATTGAGTCCACAGCCTAAAGTCTGTGAGGTGGCACTGTAGTGATTTATTACCTCCTTTTACCTTTTTAAATAGCCAGTAATTTGCAGAAGCCTGTACTGTCCTCTGGATGATAGGGAGAACTTCACTGGTTGCACGCGTGAGATGGGATGCCCCAAGTTTGGTTTCTTTTATTGGTATTTTTAGATTTGATGGCCTATTAAGACTAAATATGATTTGATTGATACTGAATACGCACTTGGGAATTCAGATGATTGCATGATACCCATGAGTATGCTTTGATACACAGAGCAAGCACAGGAGCATTTGTGTAATCAGTGATGGGTGATAATAAACCTTGTGTGGTATTGTGTATTATTTTTCAAAAGTAACTGTACTAATAAAGCAGTATGAGCTTGGTGAAGGAAAGACTCATTAATTCAGGCTTGCTTTCAGCTTTCTTCTGAAATAATGTTAACTCCTGATCCAGATTATCTCCTCTTTTTTGCAGTCTTTTGCTGCTGAGAGAGCAGAACCAAGAGTTTTGTGCATTTTCTGTAAACTAAAGAGTTGTTTGTAGCTTTCTAGTTCTGTGTAGCTTTCTACTTCTGTATCCAGGGCCAGGTCCTCTATTCCCACAATACAGCATGAATTAAGGGAGCTCAAATAAAGAAAATAATTTGGAAATCCCTCTTTGCCATCACGGAAAAAGTTAAAAAAGGCCCCCATGGGCATCATTACTCTGTCCTCTTGGCAAGCATCCTTTCTCTCACTGGGGTCCTCAGTGCCTCAGCAGAGTCTGTGTGGAAATGGTACATTTTCTGAAGAATCCCCCTAGGCACATTGTGAATTTCTGCTTTTCACTTACCCCAGTATCCTTTGCCACAAACTCTCTACCATCTCTGGTAGTGGAGGGCAACTGTATGGAGTCATCGAGTACTTTACACAGATTACTTGTACATGAGTGTTCCCCTTCATCATTAGACTGGAAAGAGCTTTCTGAAACTGAGTCAGGCAGTGTTAGCTGCTCTCAGTCCCACCCTTTAGATGTGTTTTGCATGGCCTGTGTCAGTGTCTAACTTAGAAGCTTTTTCAGAGGCCAGCAGATAGTAAAGCATTCACCAGGCAGCCCTTGGATGCCTGCATGTGAGGCTCTGGGTTGCACACTCACCCAGACTCATCAAAACACCAGGAAAGCTGGGCTGTTCATCCAGAGAGCTACAGGTACCTCAGAAAATGTGTTTTAAAACTACTACGGGCATTTGGTCAAATGTTGCATATAGCTCAAATGACTATCCAGGTATTACACTTGAATGTAGGTGCTAACTCACCCCTTTGTGCAGTTGAGGGCTTTCCCTTGTAAGTTTTAAGAGCTGCTAATGTTCTTTTAATATCACAGTCCATAAACCCTGAATTAGCTTTGACCTGCATGCATTTTTCTCACTGACAATGAAAAGTCTTCATTAAAATATGTTGCTCATTAAAGTGAGAGCGGCATAACAGTCAGGGGAAAAAAGGTGATTTTTAATGGTTGTAATAAATAGGCAAGACTTGAAGCCCCGAGTGTTAGGGGTTTTTTTTGTCTGAACATAAAGTGTTGAGCTTCCTAATGTTAAGCTTTGCTGAAAACCTGGCTTCTAGGGACAAATCCCTGTCCTGTTTTCTGTATTTTTCAGCTCTGACCACAATGACCTTAGTTATTTTGTGAGCCTAGTTTTATTACCAAAACCTTTGCTCTTACTAATAAGCTGTACACAAATGATGTCTTAGCTTGTTTATTGCAGGTTATTCAGTACCTATACAGCCTTGTGTATGACCATGCAAATATTAAAATTGCCAATATAAAGGCTGAAGAGCTATGAATCTGTGTTGTTTTTACCATCACAACCAACCTGTTGAAATACTTGTTGAATTTGCCACTGACTCCAGCTGCCATCCTGGGGCCTTGGGAAATGGCAGTTCAGTTGCTTGTTCAAAACCCCCTGAAAAAACCCCAGGCTGAGATTTCATAGTGGTTGGAATTGAGTGAGGTGGAGGAAGGAGCAAGTAAGATGAGAGTATGATCGAGATAGAAGGTATGTGAATTTTAGACTGGGTATATGGGTAAGGATTGATGGTACCTCATCTAGGATTCACTTTTGTCCTTGTGAAGGTAATGCAGATAATCTGGAAAAAAAACAGGTTTCTTGGAGAAGGCTTTCCTCAAGATCAGGAGAGGGAACTTGACTGTGAGAAGGTAGAAGTGCTTTGTGAGGAATCAGAAACAGTTTTTTCTAGTTCATATTTTCTTTTTGTGTGCTGGGAAACTGTTGGAAGTGGAGAGGCCTCCCTTGGTGTTTTCTCATCCCAAGCAATCACAAAGGGCCTGTGCTTTGCAGAATGCTTTGCTGCCAGATGTTAGGCTTGTGTTCACTTAAATGTTTTCACATTTAATAATACCAAATAAAAACAAAGGGGAAGAGAAAAAGAGAAAGCAAAAAAAACAATATCTGAGTTTACCCTATAATGAATTCAGGAAGGTTTTTTTTCCCCTTCTATTCCATGAGCTTCCTCCAAGGAGGTGTGAGTGAATTAATTAACTTTTGGGGAAGTACTTAATGAGTACAGCATGTCTACATGTCTGGAATAAAACTACATTCCAAAGCTGTCCTCTAGAGCAGATGTTTATTCCGTTTAGCTGTGAAGTTGGTGGGCATTTTTTTTGGCACATTATGTCAAATCACTTGACTCTGCACAAAAGCCAAGTGAAAGACATTAATAAATATATTTTGATTTATTATAAAGATTACAGTGCTGTAAGCTACCATGATAATTGAAATTTCTTTGCATATTTAAAAATAATGTTTGAAGTTAAATGCCATTGATTTAGCCAAGCAAACTGGTTATGTTGCACATATTTTTATTTTAAAAAATTACTTTGAAGTAATTTAATAGAATTAAATTGATATTTTCAGGCTGTAATGAAAGCCATTTCTGCTTCTTGCTCATATTAAAATAGTTTTTATGTACCATGAATTCCACTTTAACCACAACTCAAAAAGGAATGTGCATGTTACTTATGACTTTCCTGCTATTCTTTGTTTCTGTATTTTGCTCTTAGGTTTCCTCAGCACATTGTTAGACCCAACTGTGGCAAGAAGGTGATTGATACAGCTCTTTGTGCCCTGGCTAAATAACTAAACACAGAGTGCATTGTGTCTGCACTCAGGGAAAGAATGAAATGCAATTAAATTCATTTCACCTTCAATAACATGACATTTCTGTTTCTTTCATGTCAGTCTTTATTCTCGTCTGTAATCAGATTTTGTAACCCTTTTTATAATGTCTCTTCACTTCAGTAATCACTGAATAGGATGCTGGTGTTGCAAGTTAATTAGAAATTCTCGTGTGCCTGAGTTGACTTTTCCCAAATCTTTGGAAGATGTTTCCACATCTTCCTAGAGAGCACATTTTGCTGTCCCCTGAGCTGTGAGGCACAAAGTCCTTATCTGCTCTTGAGTCCTCTGCGTTTAGCTTTGGAGGGGATTTTTGTGTTCACATCCAAAAACTTAAGAAAAACTAAAGTATTCCTTAAAATATATCAGCCGAAAGGAAGGGTCTCTGCATTGGTTTGGGTTCTCCAAACTGCCAAGGAAACTCCTGGGAGTTCATTCACCCCTTGTGTTGACAAAACGCTTGGCGATTAACACCTCCCTTTGCAGCAAGTGTCTGAAAGGATGTGGGAGAATGATGTGTGAGGGAGATGAAAAGGGGAGGACAAAAGATCTTCTTCATCCAGCTCTTTGTTCATAATTGTAAATTACAGAATACACAATAGTAATGCTTGGTTTTAGGAGTAAGCATTAATAGAGTCAGGGAAAGACTCTAAGAAACCAGGAGACGGTGAGTTAGGTTTCTGTCTAAATTTACCTTAAAGATTCTTGCAAGTAGGTTTCAAAGTTGTCTTTAGGTTCAGTGAGGGTTTTTATTTCCTAATGAAAAATACATAAGAAACTCCCATTAAAATAGACTTTGAAGGATAAAATCTATTTTACTTGCAGATAGCCTTGGGTACACAGGCATTATTGTTATACTATTAATTTTCTTCTTTGTTTTAGCTTCTTTGTTCCATCCCCCAGCCTTATCTCCCCATCCCTATCCACCCTCTACTGTTGTTTCCTATAATTAGTGAAGATACACATCTGTCTTCAGGCTACCACCTAATCTCTAAGGCCATATGGGTAAATGGAATATAATTATAATTTGGTAGTAACCAAGCCTTCTGCACATGGTTGTGTTACTCTCATTCTTTTTAAACCAGTCAGATTGAATCTATGACATGGTAGGGCTTGGAGGCTGGGTTTAATCCTTGCAAAGTAAGTATATTTCAGATGGAAATTTCATTGTGTTAAAAATTTGGGTGGGAATTAGCCAGTTTGGGAGGAATTCTGACACAATGTTACCGCAATGTGCAAGCACCCTGCATATTGTGAAGAAATCACCTGTGGTTATATGCAAAATATTAACAGAGGTCATTTTTTGTCCCCCTCTTTTTCAGTTATTTTTATTTCAGTTGCTGCGAGGACTGTCTTACATCCACCAGCGTTACATTTTGCACAGGGACCTGAAACCACAGAACCTTCTGATCAGTGACACGGGGGAGTTAAAGCTGGCAGACTTTGGTAGGCAAGCAGTTAATTACAAGTCTCTTATAATGTTGTAGGAATGTCAGACAGATGGTTCCATTGATTTCTCTTCCCCCCCCCACCCTATTCCTTAGACACACCTTCTTCATTGTAGATAATTGCACATTTTTCTCCTGAGTGAAGAAATTGATTATGGTCAACAAAATGCTTGATTAAAAGGGAGCAAGTGAAAAACAAATACCTACTCCACCTCTCTAGGAAGATAATGCTGAAAGTATTTCCATTTTATTTACCATGACACCTCTGAATTAGAATTAAAAACCTGTAAAAAGAAAAGAAAAAAGGTAGAGAGAGACCTGAGGAAATACAGACTGTATGAAAAGCACAATCACTTTATGGAAGCAGCTCTAGGGTTGTGGAGATCTGGATTAACTTTCATTAAATGGTCATTGAAAGAGACTGAAGGACACAAGAATAAGTGTTCCTTCTGCAGAATAAAGGACACTAGGATCACATGGACTGCTTTCAGTACCCATTAGTTCTTTCTAGGGAAGCCTTATGTGGAGTATAAAGTCAAGATAAATTATCCACTGAAATCTTGGCCTTTGGCCTACTTTTAAATTTTTAAACCATTTTCTAGTGGCTGCACCAAAGCAAGTACTCTTTCCTCTGAAAACCATTGTGGATGCAGATGTGGAAAACAGCAATGTTTTTCTTCAGTGGTTTTCACAAAAGGTTGTAGGATTTTTTTTCTTTCCTGTAAGTCAGCTTCTCAGTTACTGATTCCAGCAGTACTTTTAAAATAAGCTGAAAATGTGACCTATTGGCTTTTTAAAAATGTCTTTTATTTTATGACTGCTATCCACATCATGCTTCACATTTCATACAGCAGCAGTAATGAGGAAGCCTTGTGTGCTAATTGGCAATTTCACTGTTAATGTAGTCATGAGGTTTTGTCTTTTAATTAGTATTACTGCAATTAACAGCTCAGTGTGCATTTGCCATGCTGGAGAAGGGAACAGGACTTAAGGTGGACACAGTCCACAAGAACTTGATTGGCCTTTGGATTGTAAGGCAATTAGAGAAATAGTATTAGAAGCAATTGTCTCTTGGTTTATATATGAATTTCTGTTGTCATTTTTCAAAATTTGCTGATTTTTTAAATAAATGCTTAAAAACCCCCCATTCCTGCATGTTGCATTTTACTATGAGCTTTCATCTCTTAAGGATATGAAACAGGTGTATCATTCAGTGTTCTTGTAGTGAAATATGAGTTACTCTATTGAAGGTGTTGTGCTGTTTAATAGTTTTGTTGTATCATTTATATGTATAGAACCCTATGAACTTAATCTGACTTCCAAGTATCCCCATATTGTAAATCTTTCAGACAATTGTAACAATGGTTCTCTAGCTTTGGTGGATGCTGAAAACCATAAAAGATCTCACAAACTCTTTTGTGTGTAAAATGTTTCCTATGGTGTAGGGGTGGGTTGCTGAAGCTCTGTGGCTTGTGTGGCTGGGGAGAGGGAGGCTACAGACTCTTTTGCTGTGTTTCTAGGAAAAAAGAAAACAACCAGCACTACTAAATGCATTGCAGGAGGTGTGAACTGATCAATGACATGTCCCACTAAGACATAAGCTGATTCTGTCTGGTTGTGTTGCCATAGAGCAGAGGACAGATAGAGCAGAGGTGGGATGCTTGTTCGTGCCCTGCTGTAGTAGGAAATGTAGCTATGTATCACTTCTGATGAAATTATTGCCTCGTTGTGGCACCAATCTAAATATCCCAGTGATGAGACATGAGACAGGATTTTCACAGCTTTGTGTTGGCAGGAGTTTAAGGTTGACCATTGTGTATGATTTTGATAGAAGGACTAGAAGTGTATAAGTACAACCAGAAAGAAACACACAGTGGTAGAGACATGAATGTGTAATATTGTGCAGAGGATATTTTTTCCATTTTAATTTTGCCTTGACATAACAGAAACATCTGCGTAATCTACTCTTATACACAGAGAGAAGATTATATATCTCCCTTTTTTTTTAAAGCTAGATTTTCTTTCATGGCTCATGACCTCATAAAACTGAAAACCAGATGGGTTAAATTTCTCTTCTGAGAACCAAGATGAAAAATTAGAAGTGATGGGGTTAAAGTCTGAAAGGTCACGACCTCTTTCACTGGAAACATGAAAAATGAGAGCACACCTGTGTGCTCTCTGTGTGCCCCTGTGCATATTTACTTATTTAAATGCTATATTATTATAGCCCATCTTCCACCTTCCCAGTATGATAGACTCTTCCTAAACAAGATGTAAGATACAGTCCTATTTCTCTTTATGTTTTTCTCACACAAATGACTGATTTGCAGTAATGTGCTTGGAAAGGAAGTCGGTTTAGATTGCATACTTGATAAATTACATGAGGAGCAGTGTGGAAATTAGAAAGATGGTTGCTTTGCTTTCAAATGCACTCAAGGCAGGAGAGAACCTATCAAGAAATCAGTGTCTGTTAGAGATAGGATTGACTTTGCTAGCATAATAAATATAAAATCCTAGAGCAAAGGCCTTTTAGTCTCTAAGGACAAGACCTTCAGATTTTGGTTATGTAAGTTTACTAAATAAATTGTCATCATGTCTGAAGTTTTTCATTTGGCGTCAGGCTTATTTATTCTCATCACTGTAGGATATCAAATGCTTAAAAGCAGGCTAGTGGATCATAGTTCTTGAATAAACAAGGTAGAAGAAAGGCTATTCATGTTCTGCCAGTGCCTTGCACTGTGGCTGAAGCAGAATCTTTGAAAAACTGTGGGCATGTGTTTTTTCTATAGCAGGACTCCCAGACACAGATATTTCACTGTGTGGGAGTGTCTTTGTTCAGATGAACAGCAGTTTGCTTTTCTGTTCATTGTGCTCTAGCTGCTAGGAAATGAATGTTTATGAGTAGACTCAGCAGTCAAATGAAAAGGGAGAACAGAATATAGAGGCTTTATCAAATTAAAAATGGATGAGCTATAAAAAATGGCATCTTGAGTAATTGTTGCTGTGAAAAATAGTCCTTGAACACCATACCTGCATTCTTTTCAAAATATAATTAAAATTCCAAAGGAAAGTAAAGTGTATTAGGAATGCTCATGGAATGGAGTGCAAAAATTTTTTTTGATCCTGTCGTTTGAACTTGGCTAACTGTCTATGAGTTTGTTTATTTCCCCTCCTGCATATGTCAATCTTAAGTATAAATAAAGTATTTTAAACCTCTAATGAGTAACACCATAAGAAATTTGCCTCAACAGAAAGACTAGTAATCCTCAGGGGCACCAGCCCCCTGAGCTGGTAGAGATGGACAGGGAGCAGAACAGAGCCCCTGCAATCCAGGGGGAACTAGTTACTGACCTCCCATGCCATTCAGACACTCACAAGTCCATGGGTCCAGATGGGATTCATAGCAGAGTATTGAAGGAGCTGGCAGAAGAGCTCACCAAGCCACTCTCCGTAATTTATCTTTGACCCTGGGTAGCTGGGGAGGTCCCAGATGATTGGAGGTTAGCAAATGTGAAACCCATCTACAAGAAGGGTTGCAAGGAGGATCTGGGGAACAACAGGCCTGTCAGTCTGACCTCAGGAAGGGACCTGTAAGCATCATGGAGTCCTAGGACAAACCCAGGGATCACACCGTGTGCCTGAGTGTACTGGGAAAGCCAGCTGATGTCATTGTCAGGCTGCTCTCTGTGATGTTTGACAGGCTGTGGATTGAGGGGGGTTTTCCCAATAACTGGAGAAAGGTTATTGTTTTACCCACTTGCAAGAAGGGCGAGAAAGAGGTGGTTGCAGCTTGGTCAACCTCTGTCATAGAAAATAATGGAGTGAGGCTTCTTGGAAGTAGCTTCTGTAGGTGTGAAGAAAGTGTTTGCCAGTTTTAATCAAGGTAAATCATGTTTGATCCATGGGATTGCCTTCTGTAATGGAATGAGGAGCTCTGCAGTCTCTCAGTGCCTTAAGAGGTGGTTGCCAAGAGCATGGCAGTGCTCTTTACTTAGGTGCACAGTGGGAGGATGAGGGATGATGGTCATAAGCTGAAACACAACTGGCTGTAAGGAAGGAAATGTTTGGTATGAAAGTACTTCAGCACTTGAGCAGTCCAGAGATGTTATGAAATCTCTGTTTGCTTCCCTTACTGGCCTAAGCCTCGAGCAATCTGACAGATTGAACTAGGCAAATTATTCTTCTTGTGTGGTTTTATGACTCAGTAAATACTGGGTTTGTTTTGTTTTATTTTTTAATGATTGGATACTGATATTTAGTTATTGTATATGATGATATAAATCAAGATCAGCTAATCAATTATGTTTGTATGCAGATTATCAAACTTGATAAACTAACATCAAGTCCCTAAATAGCTGACAATAATCAGGTGAGAGGTGGCCCCACCTTCTGTGTGGGACTTTCCAGGAAGGATTTACTCTTTTTGTGCCTTGTTTCTTTTTCTCTGAAAAGAGCCACTAGCAGTCTAATATTCTGACACCTCCAGGAACAATGTGGATGTTTGTTCTGATCATAGCACAATTACTCTTAAGTATTCTTTAGTTAAAACAGTCTTCTGCTTTCTGGGTTGAAAAATACATAATTATGCTTGTTATTAGATATTTTCTGATAAAATATTTACATAGCTCTGAGGTTGCATCACCTTTTGATGCACTTAGAATATCATCAGGTTATGTGTGTTGAGAACAAAACATTTAGACTTGATTAGCATGTGACACAGCAAAAGCACTTCCAAGTCACTAGTTGGGCCCTTGGCTTGCTTCACCTCTGAGATGATCAACCTGCTGCTGGGGTTTGTTTCTCAGGGAATTTCTTGTTTGTGAATCTTCCCTCTTCCCTGCAGCTGCCCTTCCCTTTAATCTCTTCTGTTAGACCTGCAACAGAAGTGAGCTGCAAGAAGTGGGTGAATGTGAAATTTGAAGACCTGTTTGGTCTCTGTTTTGGATTGTGCAGTTATTGTAAGTGCAAGGACTTTCTGTGTAATCACATCTTTTAATTAGATGTCATTCTTTTGGTATGTGTACTGCCTTTTTCTCTGTGCTATGGCTCAAAGACACGGTGTATAAACTATGCAGGCACCTGCCTAGTTAGGGTATCCATGTAGCAGGCATACAAATGCAAATACAATTTCAAAGTATGGAACAACGGGTCTAGAAGTGTTATTAGCTTGAGTATCATTTGCAAGGAGAGGAAAACTCGATGATTGATAATTTTCTAAATTAAAAAATTTAGAAAAGACTTGAATAGATGCTTCCCTCCTTCCCAATCCCTGCCCCAATTTTTGGTAATTTTAGTCCTTCAAAAATATTCAAACTGCAGTAACACTACCAACAAATTGTAGCGTTGCAAGGTGAGTGACACAGAGCATCAGGAACTCAGTACTTTAATGCATTAATGCTTGTTTCTGCAGTATGGGAGTTGCTCTTTCTCATCTGTGGGAATGAGCTTTGGAGAGGAAAAACAGCATGACATCTTCATGCAAATGTCTTTCATTTAATCTCTCAAGTAACACTGACCCTGAAGCTTTTCCTGACTGCTTTTTGTTGTCTTTGGGGATCTCTGGATGAGTAAGGATCTGCAGGAGGTCTGTATTATGGTGAAAGTCCAGCCTTAAGCTTTTGGAGTTTTGTTAATATAAAGTCATCTGATGTAGTAAAAGAAGAAAGTCAGTGTGATTCAACCGTGCATCCTTCTAGATACATAAAATGATTAATAATAGATGCCAGGAGCAAAGAGACTGGAGGATTATAATAAAGAGAATTTTACTCAATGGAGTTACAGTTTGAATCTGCAGGTGAGTATTAGAGTGGATGTTTCTATGCATTTCAGTATAGATGTTTTTGTGGAGAGCATGACAGGGGTATGTCATGAGGGACAAGGTTATTCCTGTGTAGCTTACTGTTAAAATTGCTAAAACTATGTTGACAAGTTGAAAAAAAAAAGTAGGATTTTTTTTCCCTCACAGCAAGAATCCCACAAGGGTTTTTTTATAATGTACTGTATAAAATTCATATGAAAAGCTGAATAGCATAAAAGATTGCTTGCATGGATAACAGCGATGTTTTTCCTGTGTAAATGTTCCACAGAGTATCAGTTCTTAAAGATGCTGATATAAGGAGCTGTCTCAGTGCCCAAAGAGCTGGTGTTATATTGTTGGTGAAGCGTGATGAAATCAGCAAAATTCCTCTGGGAGTGCCTCTAGTCATCCAGGCTGGCTCCCTTTAGTTGCCTGGCTTTGTGAGCCTAAGGAACATTGCAGCCATTTGGGGTGAGATGTAGGAACAGCCTGGTCACCCCTGAGGCACAACACAGCTCCTGCCCTCCACAGCAGCCCTTCTGCAGGCTCTAGAGAAGGGCAGGAAGCTGTCTGGGTTTTGGTCATCAGAGGCTGCTGCTGCTGGTGAAGAAAACCAGTTTACCCCAAACACGGGTCCACAAACCCCTCTAACACCCTGCCTGAGTTGAACATGGAAAGAAAAGACATTTCTTTTCCATATTCCTGTGGGAGGTTGCTGTTACTCGAGGTGCAGCCGGTTGCTTTCTGGTAACAGCCTTTGAAATCTGAAGAACTGGTTCTTTTACCCATCAGGAAGGACAGTAATGGGCTTCTCTGAGGACTCTAGTTGTATTAAATATCAAGAAAGGAAGATGACTTCAGTGACAGTGTTGTGAGGAAATTGAAGGAAAGGAAGCGGGAACCTGGAAAGCGAACCCCAAACTGCTCAAACCTGAGTCAACTTGCAGAGCTTTATAAAGTACAGTTATTTTTGTAATGAGCTGTAAATACCTCGTTTTCCATAGAGAGCAGAAGCTGCTGTTGCTGTTTACAGTGGCAGCTGGGGCTGGAGCAGCAGAGCAGACTGTGTGTTTGTCCTGGAATAGCCTTGATGGCCTGTTACTGAGTATCAGGGTAAAAAGTCCAGAAAGCCACACTTTCTACATCCAGGCAAGGTAAAGCAAGAGCTTAGGAGCCGAGCTGATGGGCAGCTGTGGCACCTTCAAATCTTTTTTCTTGGAGGAAAAATAAATGTTGTAGGCTGCAAAAGCTCTGGGCACTGTGGACCCAGATACCTCTGACAGGCTGCCATGTAATTTATTTTGTTTTCTGAGGATGATAGGCTTTCCCTCTACCACCAGACCTTCCTTCTCAGTTTCTAATGGTATAACTGGCTGCTGTCAGGGAGTTGCCAAAGCTGCATTCTTCTCTTTCCCTCCTAGGAGCAAGGGCTTCATATGCTATGCTTTTGACCTTCTGTTGTGATGCCCAGACCTGTGATGAAATGGGAGATGGGTAGGTGGCAGAAAACTTCCAAACAACAGCAGTGCAAAGGGGTAGATCTGATTTCTGGCATTTGGGCCAAAGAATTGTTTCAGAGGTGAAGATGCAGGAGAAGGTGTGGTCTAGTGCTGCTGGAAATGTTTCTTTCTTCTCCCATTTATTTGCTTTGTTGTTCTCATTATGGATCTTCATCTAATTTGCTTCATAGATCTGATGATTTTATTGAGGTACCAGTTAAATCTATACAAAAAACTAGTATGTGAGAGTCAACACAGTAAGAATCCCTTATTGGGAGAAATTGGGTTTTGTAGTCCATGAAGAAATAGTAGATTTGGCATGGGTTTGCCATCTGGAGACAGCAATTGCAAAACCTGTAGGGAGGTTCTGTATTCAACTAAGACTTTAACTTCTCTCTGCCACTTGTTAGTACAAAGTAGAGCTACTTACTGAATTTTTGTCTATGCCAGTCTTCACTGATTGCTTTTTAACAATTGAAATGAATATTTTTTAAATACGAGACTTTTCAGCTTTTACTGAAGCAGATGGTGTCACTTGAGCCCTTCCCACTGAAAACCACTGTGTAGGATTATTGATTGTAAAGGAAAATGTTTTATTTTTTAAAAGGCATGAAGGACCTGGAGATTGGTGTGACTCATTAAATGGGTCCCCTGTTAAACACATCTCAGATTGCTTCGGGTTCAATGCAATTCTCTATTGTTACAACTGAGAGTTATATCAACCCTTTAAATAGGAGGAAAGCATCTTAATTATCCATTAAGGGTAATAAAGGAAGTTGGTTATGACACCATTAAAACAACTGCAATGAAAAATCTGTTTCAGTATTTTGTGCTTAAGAAGAACATGGGATTTGAATATCATCTGTACTGCAGCTAACTCAGTGCTGTGTTATTATGATAATCATGAATTTTTTTTTTTTATTGCCTTGTATTGCCCACTTAAGTGTGAACTAGACTGTTAACATGACAGTGGCACAAAAGACATGGATAACTGTGATCTGCTGTCTGTACAAAAGAGATCCATCCATCCATCCACATGAATCAAACAAATATTGTTTTATTTTAAAAAAGCCTTATTCAGTCATGTGATGGTGTTCTCTCAGTTTTATTTGAGAACACTTTCTCTTCCTACAGCCCTCCATATCCTTTTGATTATCGTGTTTACAAGCATGTGTATTTAAAATATCAAAGTTTCATTAAAACTTTATTGTTTTGAAGCTTCTTTGCTTGTTTCTGTTACAGTAGTTACAGGGAAACAATACTATAGAAAAAACTACTGCTCATGGTAAAGTTTTTTGAATATAGCCCTCCAGGTAGCTCCCATAGTACTCTCTATCTTTGCTTTCTTGGTCTGATTATGATTTTATTTTATGTTTCCTTATTTAAGAGAACATACTGTATTATGTAGTGAGAAAATTATGCCGTTTGAAAATTATTTTAATGTCATTAGTGTGTTAATAGTTAGGCAAATTTATTTTACACAGGAAATAATCAGCTATGTAGATATTAAAGGTTAACTGGGAAAGGTGTGGATTAAGGAAGAAAAATAATCACTCAGAAAAAAAATATTGATATGCAAAAAAAAGATTACTGTGAACAGAACTGGCAGTTCATTAAGAGAAATGTGCCTTTAACACAGTCTGAAATAATTCCATAATTGAGATTGCATTTTAAAGAAACGATGGCTCTGTAATTTATGAAATCATTTGTTTTGCCCCAGACAGTTTAAAACCATACTTTTCTGCAACACAGTCACTTTTTATCCAGGTAATTCTTAATAATTTATGCCTGATTTTTTTCATTCCTTCTGAAAGACACAGTGCTGGTTGTATTAATATATTCATAGGTGCATAATTTGTCCTGATATAAATTAAAATCATGCTTGCAGGGCTACCTGCATTAAGATGAGTTTCCCCTGCATCAGTTAGCCTTGATGACAGCCAGAAGTGATCAGGCAGTTCTTGTCTTAGCAATACTTTACACTTCTCCAGTGACTTCCATTTCTAAAAACTGTACAAATAAATGATAACTCCAAGTAGTTACCCTTATGTATATTACAAATAACCATGCTTTGCTTGACCTTTTGGTCTTATAATTTGAAAGACTCAGCATTAAAAAAAACTTAGAAGTGGGAGAATTAGGAATCAACAGCTTTATGTCTGGGTCATGTGGGAACACTTACACAGTTTTGCACGGGGAGAAAATGGTGCTGAGTAACTTTTGATTTACATTGTAGGAAGAATGGCAAGTTAGAGCTTCACCTTGTTAAAGGTCCTTGTTAAAGGTCAGTTGTACCACCTTAGACTTTTATGGCTCATAATACGTCAAATTGTATAGCAATTTTTTTGTGGGGTCACTGGAAATAAGGTAGGAGGAGATTTTCAGATGTAACCTCTTTTATTCCCACCCACAGCCATGATCCTTCTTATTGCAGCAATTTTTAAGTCACTTAGGCATCAAATTTCCTTGCTTTTGTGACTATATTTGCTTTTAAGCATATGTCATTGCAATATTTTTAAGTTACTTCTGGACTCTTCCAGCAGGCTGGAAATTTGGTTCAACTCTGACCTGTCTGTAGAGCTTAGGAAAAAACTAACTAAATAATAAAAAAATAAAAGTGGGGTGAGAGATAAGAAAAAAGGCAGCGGATCACTGAAATGTACTTTCTAAACACAAATGCCTAATGTTAGCTTGAAATTTTGGCAATCCTGTGCCCATCCTGTCTTACAGTGCTCAGGATTACCACCAGCTTTGCTACACAGGTTGTAGCTGTGATACTAAATAAGACATGCTTACCTGTACTAAGAATTGTTTCAGACCTTGACAGAGTAAATTGTTTAAATAAAAGCATGGAATGCTTCAATAACAGTGTGACAGCAGTAGTTTGTCAGTGGTCAAAGTACTAACAGGGATCCTTTGCTTGCAATCTACAAGTAATTTTTTTTTTTGAGCACTGCAATCAGAAGTACATCCGTTGTCCCCAAGTTGAATAGATAAAAGAATGGCTTGGTTTCAGAACAAACAAATTTTCACTTGTTTTATTTGTTACAGTACAGGGTTTTGCAGTTCTACTGACTTGGTAGGCTTACATCTGTACGTGAAGGACTAGATTGGGTTGTATAGCTCCAGCTTTGCCATTCTGGCAGTGGCATTGTAGTGTTCATTATCACTTTAGAGAAAAATGCTGCATTAAGAGCAGTTGGGTTTTAACTACGTATTTCCAGAACTGTACTGTTAAGGAATAGCCTTAATGCTGTTCTAAAGTAACTCTTCTAGAAATGAAATTGTCAGCTTTCATTTCTTCTTTTTCTTTGACAAAATTGTATTAAGAACTGAATAGATGGCTCTGCAGGAACATGGATGCCTTATTACTGATGCAAAGTCAAATCATAATTTAGACGTAAGCATATTGGAATGTCTCTCACATAAAAGTTTTCTTGTAAGATTTGTGATTCAGATAATTTAAGATGACATATACATTAAATGAGTTTTGAGGAGCAATTCAATTGAACAGGTGCATCTGAGACTCAAGAGATTTCTGTTGTTAGATGTTGCTTTATAATATTGCATTACAGAAACAACAGTGCTTATACAGATTTTCTTAATGGCCTCACTCTTGAAAGCAAAGTGGAAACAATTTTGAAAATTAGTGAAATCTTCAAGTTATTTTGTAGTTCTTTTGTTCTTTGTATTTAAAAAACCCTTTTATATATTGTAGATTTTTTTTTTTCAGTTTTGTTAGTTTTGCACAAATGTCTGTTTTCAGATCATTTTTTTCTGACTTAAGGCTGTGCAGTCAGATGTGGCTTTAGATGCTGTGAGTGAGTATGCAAATATATGTACTACTGTGATAAGACATGCAAAATGTACTGGAGTTCTTTGGTAGGACTCCAAGACAGTGTTTTACCTAGTAAGGGAACATGCAAGCTGTGAGATATCACAATGTAGCAGTGACAAAAGTCAGCTAAATATTTGTCTTATCTATAAATAGTCTGGCTTGGGTACTGGAAGCAGCCTGGACTAAATTCCAGGAGCTCTAGAGAACAGTTTGTGCCAGGCAGGGCAGCTGTGGTTTGTGAGCTGAGGGTGGATGAGGGACCAAATGCAGCTGCATTCTGCAGCAGAGGATGCAGAATGCTGAGGGGGCACCTTGGCTGGAAAAGGAGGCACGTCAAACCCACTTGCACTGGCTCTGCAGCACAGGGCGAGGATCTGGTGGATATTAGCCATGGAATTGTGTCATTTATGCATAATCCTTGTATTGTAAGAGTTGGTGGTTTCTGCACCCACGGGTGACAATTTTTCAAATTCACAGATTCCGCTCCTGAGGGGTAATGTCAAATGGGAGTGTTGTTTGATATATAAACAAAATATTGTTAGATCTGCTTTCCAAAAATACTGTTTGTCTATCAATGTTAACATTGTTCAAATACTTGTTTTTCCATGTAGCCCTGTTCTTGTTAAACTACTTATCCTAGATGAGTTCAAGTAAATTTGCAGCTACTTGATTAAGCTTTTAATAGCTGACCATGACTTGAGATATGCTCTTCATCAAAGTTGTCCAGATACATTCCAGCTAGATAGGACATGATATATCAGCAAAACTCATCCCACTGGAATAAATCACTCCATAGAAAAACATCCCAGTAGCCATGCTGCTGTTGTTGCCTTTTGTCCAGCGCTGCATGGGTTCACTTCAGGAGGTGTGGACCCCTTCAGTAGGTAGAGAGAGCAGTACCTGGCATCACCTTGTCACTGCCAGTGTTGTATGGTGAGTCAAGAAACAAAATTACCTGAGGGTAAACGACTTGGATTAGATGTTAGAATATAAAACTGTCCATGAAACTTAGCTTTTGGGTTTCTGTGAGGATGACTGTGAATCACTACAGTAGCACCAAATTGTGCTTATTAAACAGCTCTTCAGCTGTCAGGTTTAATACAGCATGAAACTAGAAGGACTTTAATGGTACTGATGCCCTGTATACAATTGAGTTGCATCTGGTATGTGTTCAGTTCTCTTTGCACCTGGGTAGAGGGGGAGGCAGTTTGTGTACGTGATGATTTTCTAAAAAGATAACTCTTGGAGAGGAAGCATATTTATTTCTTTACTGCTGTGTTGTATTTAACCTGTCTCATGCTGTACATCAATGATCACATGATGAGTTATCCTGGTACCAGTTGAAAAGGGTTGGTTCATTTTTACTTGAATGCCAGATGGAGTCATACAGAAATGATCCTTGCTGTCTTCTTTTAGTTGTAAAGGTAGAGATCACAGTAAATTGTTAGTTTCGTACACAATAGCCTGCAGTAGGTTGTTAACTTCTGTGTTTGGGGCTTCATGGACTACTACACTTCACCAAATGGAACATCATAGCTCTCAGTTTGTCTACATGCAACACTGTTCTCCTGAATATCTTTTTTTTTTTCCTCTTTTCTGGGTTCCTTTGATTTGTTAGGGGATGGTGATGAAACATTTATACCTCAAAACTGTGTGAAAGTGGTCTGTTGCCTTTCTTGTCTTCAGCAAGTTCATTAGTCATGTCTTAAAATTCCACATGTAAATTATTACTATTACACAAATAATTGTCCAGTATTGATTAGGCTCATAGCATATTACCCATCTTCTCTTTTCTCAAGGAATATTAAAATATAATATGCATTAGCTCTTATTTTCAGTGAAGAATTATTTTCTGCCTGTTTGTCCTTTCTAGAACTTCCTCCCTGCCCTCTGCAGATCTTTCCAATTTAAAACCATCTGTTCAGCAATTGTTAACTCTTTGCTTCAAACCCAGTAACTTCAGTGTGAAATGAGTAAGTCTGACATTTTCACTTACAGCCTTATTAGCACAGTGGTGTGTTCCTGTTGGGGCATTTATGGAGTAGAGAACATCATCTTCTCACAGACTTTTTGTGAAACATCAAATTGTTACGTAAAAATCCGGAATCTGGAAAGCAAGACTTAAATCAATCAGCTGTTAAGGCTATTGTGGGCATGTGTACCATGTCCATAAGGAATCCAGGTTTTTTCTGTAATGCAGAAGTTATCTTTGATGTGAAATTGCTTACTGCACTTGAGTCTTGCTAGCTTTTACATCTAGGTGACTGTTTATAACATTGATACAGTTTGTTTCCTTTTTTTTTTTTTCCTACCCACACTGTTACTTTTCTACCTCCAGACTAGTAGAGGCACTTTGAATATATTCATGCTGACCCAGAATGCCAAGGGGGTAGAAACATTTTCCTGGTGTCAAAAGTGGAGTGTATATTTCTTTGGTATTTCTGTACCACTTTTTGCACAGTACCCAATTTTTAGTGTGTTTTTTTTCCTGCTCATGGACAAGAAATAAATTTTTCAGTCACAGTATATGTTCAAAATCAGTGTGCCTTTTTTCAAAACATATCAGAAATTATTTATAAGGATTGTAAAGAAAAGAAATAAACAGCTTTATAGCTATGATAGCTTTCAAACAAATTAACCAAAGGAATCTTATAATATGCAACCAAGAGCTGAGCTCTTCCTTTTATCCCTTTTTTCTATTCCTTATGATCCTTTGGGAGGCACAGGGGGCAGAGGAGAGAGGTTATAATGAAAAAGATGATGCTGGATTTGTTGGAAAGGGGCAAACACTTCTCACGAGTGCTGGAGTCATTCTTTCTGGTAGCAGGAAAAGTATTTCTGTGTCTCCCCATTCTGTAACTTGTGTTTGTCAACTGACAGTTGAGTCCTATTCACAGACTGGAATAATTATCAGCTGTGTTACTGTAAGTGATTGTCTAAAGACATACATGAGATAAGACTTGTAGGGAAAAATAATCTTTTATTACAACAGCTGATAACAGCTGGAAAAACCAGACAGGCTGAGAGGCACACATGCCTTTTGTCTTACTTAATTCACTCTGTCTCTTGAAAACTGACTCCTGCACTCCAGTTTGGAAGAGTAGTCATTGCTCAAGTGCATTTTGGGAATACTAATTTGAGATCCTAATTAGTCTCTCTCTGATCGTGAGTAACTTTTATAAATGAACAGCACTATCCCAAGCTAATGGCTATATTAGCACTAGGACATAGATTATTGTAGGTAATTTATCTTATGTGAGAGGTATTTACCTCAGATGCTCTGGTGAAGCTTCATGTTGGAGACAGATGCATTCAGATAAACAGCAGAGGGACCTAAAGGCTGCAGGATGCTTTTGATTGCCAAGAATTGGCTTTTGGGTTAGTGCTGACCATTTCATTGAAGCAGTGTCACTGTCTCCACCCATTTCACTTTTTTATCTTCTGCTGTCACTCGAGTATTTACTGGATAAATGTGCTTCTGTTGGAAAAAAAAGTAGCTGAGTAAATAGGTTAAGTTGACAGTTCATGATCTACAACAGAGTACATTAGCAAAATTTTAATATTATTACTGACTCGGAGTTGTGGTTCAATAGGCCATTTATCTTAAAGTAAGTAATTGTTAAATAAACAAACCAGGAAGCTGAATAAAGAATCTGAACCAAGGAAAAGCAACAAGAAAAACACCTTATTTTTCAGCATGCTTTCTAGAGCCTTTTTAAATATATCTAAATCAAAATAATAATGTGCTCAACGCATTTAAGGTGTAATAGAAAAGCAGACCATGCACATGGTTGGTAAGCCTTTGTTTTTGCAGACGTGACTGGTTTTCTCATTTGCAGAATCATATTTACTGTGAACAAAGGCTTCCCAATTGTCATATGAAGTTGACTAGGAAGCCATCCTGCAGCTAGAGAGATATCAAATATTAATATTTGTGCTCATGTAGCCAAAGGTGTGTGTATTGGATAGGTCTTGAGTCTGGATGTAGCTACAGCTTCTTGTAAAAGCTAAATACAATATAAAAATTACAGTGATAAATCAGTGAAATATGTTTTGCCAATAACTCATCCTAGGTAAAATCAGATACATCCTCTGAGTCTAAGATACAGCCAGATTAAGCAGGGAAAATTGTGTTTGCCAAGCAAGAAAATTTCTTCTTCTTCAAAAAAAGGTTTTTTTAAGTTCAGAGTAGGAGGCAGCATGGGATTTTCTGTGTTAAAGACATAAACATACATAGGCATAGATCATTCACTCTGTGTTTTAAATACCAGTCTTCCCAGGGTATCCTGAGCTGTTGTTTAATGAATGAGTTAAAATTAAGTTGTGGTTTGTGCCACAGAGCAGCTAGATGATGTTGTGCAAGCCTTGCAGTGTGTAATGCATCAGAACAGTTCTTTCATTTTGGGTAAATAATGGTCATAGAAGTCAGTGCCTGGTGAACATTAAATGCTGTCTGTCCTTCACAAGTTCTCCAGTGGGTCTGACACAACCTTAATTTGAATAACTGGGCCTTATCCTTGGATTCCTTCTCGGAAAATGGGGCTGCAACAGCAGGACATGTGTTGACCTTTTATCTTTTGTAAGACACAGGAATCGGAGGGGAGTTCACTGCCTGTCAGGAGGTCCTTCCTCCACCTTCCCAGGCTAAAAGTGTGCTCAGGCAGCAATATATAAATATTGTGTACTCACCTGGTGATCTGCCACTTACCTTTTGGCTTTTATGCACAGGGGCCATTAAGGTTTGAAGTTTTGATGATCCCCTATAAGCTTTTTTGTATGTTTTTTTTAAATGAGATTGTCATTCTTCCTGTAGTGTAACCATGGAAACAGACAGGGAACCCTTAAAGAAAGTGATCGAACATGCTGTGCTAATTAATCCTACCCTTCAGTTTTCTTTCAGTTGAAGGATGTGCTTAAATAAATTTTGCATGAGTAAGCATATTTGGATATGCAAAGGGGTATAAAATATGTAGCAAGTTTTCTTGCAGAAGGATATCTGAAAAAAACTGGGAACTGTCATCTATTTGCATCTGGACCATCAAAACAGGAAATACAGTATCTTGCTGTTTCACATATGTATTTTGATAGCATTCTTTTTAGATTGTAAATATATTTGAAAGAGGAGAGTATTTTGTTCATATCTCATGTGCGATGAGACACATTTGTATTAATTTTGAGTGAAAGTGTTGCTAAATGCATTCTTTGTGCAGAGCAGAGAATTATTCAGAAAAAGCAAAGGTTGCTCCCTCCCTGTGAGAAAGCAGCTCCTCTGAGGCATTAGCCTGATTCAGGTCCTGTCAGTCCTGCACAAGGGGATTGAGTGACTGACTGAACAGTGGGACTGTGCCAAATTTTCTCCTTCCAAATTTTAGCTTTTGTAAGTATTTCCCTTGGATATTCACTCCTGCTTTCCATTTTTCCATTTACTTTCCAAAGCAGTGTATGAGACCAACCAGGAAACCAATTGGCCACAACTTAAAACGTGTGGTCTGTCCTCATTTTGTTATGGTTTAACTCAAACTAGAACACCTCTTAACCTGGGGCTGTCTGACACCAATGTAGGGCCTCAGCTTGCTTTTACAAATTAAGATTTTGTTTAAATGTTTCTCAATTCCATTAATGATCCCCTTATAATTGAGAAACCAGGTGCAGCAGCCAACCTCAAATGAAACTTTCATAGTGTTTTGGGAATGAAGAATGGATTAAAGAAAAACGTTTAGTTGTCCAACAGGCTGGAACTAGCCCAGAAGGGCTATTCTTTGAAAATAAGATGGATTTTCATTAAACTGGAATGGTTTAGAGGTGGAGGAGATCTAGAAGCAGTATATTGAGGAAACAGCATTGGTGGCATTCCCAGCAGGACGGAAGGAATGGTTCCAAGCTGAACAGTCACGGGAGAGGAGGAAAGATGTGCTTGGGTTGGGTGTTAATAGCCAGCAAAGCTCCATCCTTGTAAAGTGGCAGAAGCCACCTGGAAGCATGGTTGTGGTGTGATCATTTGCAATGTGATTTCTGGTATGACAAGTTGGGTACTCATCAATCTCTACATGGGAGATTTCTGGAATATGTGGATTAATGGCTTTGTGTCATAAAAATTTGAGTTCGTCTGTCATCCCACAAGTTCCAAAGTTTTTTGACAGTTTTCCCCAAAATACATCACAAAAAGAAGCCTTTCCCCTGCTTGGTTATGCCTCTTCTCCTATGAAAGCTTGGTAGAAGTTTAGAATTTGCAAACAAATTCAGTGTTCTTTAGTCAAGACTAACGGGGAGAGCTCAGACACGCAAAAAGGATGGAGTCATTCACCATCCAGACTTCTCAAATCCTTTCATAATTTTTATATTGCTTAATAGTAGTAGGTCCATATCCACAAATTCAGGGAATGCCATTTCAGTTTAGTCTTTGGAATATAGGTGCAAGGAAACTCAGGCTTGTTAATGGTTCTGTGTGCCAGAACTAAGAACTGCTTACCCCTTAGAGCTGTTCGTGGTTTCTGGTTTCCTAGAAGTAAAAAACATAATCTGGAGGCAGAGACACTGTGGAACACATGATGTGACCTCTCCTCTGGCCCCTTTGGGGCTGTACATGGCCAGCCCTGAGTTGTCTTTGTAAGCCAAAGTGTTCATCAAGCTGATGGCCTGGTGCACAAACCTTAAAGAAATGGAGGTCTGCAAATTTAAAAAAATAGGTATTCAAGTTTCAAATGTAGTTTTTAAAAGATGAGATCGTGACATACAATGCAAATAATTCCCCTACACTGGTCTAATTGCCATAATCAGCTGATAATGCAGTCTGCTCTCGAGATTGGCCATCATTGCTATGGAGATACATTCACTGACAGTAAATGTTCATGAAAAGCTTTTCTAGTGCATTGAGAAGGAGGGGGCAAAGGACTCTCTTCTGCACTCTTTTGGGAATTCTCATGCTGCTTATTTCTATCTGAGTTTATGACTTTGCTTCTTTGTTTCTGTGAGGAGTAAAACATGACCCTTTGTTATAGTAAATCCTGTTGTTTTCTGAAAGGAAAACCAGTAGTTCAGGAAGACACAAAAAAGCACCCAGTACTGCATTCTCCTGATTTCTATTGCTTGTGCATGTCCAGTGTTCCCAGCAAGGAGGTGGATGTCCTCAAGGCAGTAACTAGGATCAGATAATTTGGTAAAAGCATTTGCAGGCCCATGATAGGAAGAGCCACCTTAGTCCTGAAGATCTTCTTCCAATTTCTGGAGGAGAGAGTCCTCTGTAGGAAAAACATACTTGTCAACTTCTCAGTTTATCATATGATGATCTCTATTTTAAATAGATTGTGTAGCATGTGAATTATTTTAAATGACTGACAAGCTTAAAAGACAATTATTGTAAATATTATATCTTTAGTAGGCCACAGATTTTATTGAAATGATTTCTAAATTTGGAGCACTGCCAATACACAATTCTTCAGAGAGAGGAATTTTTCACATACCATTTTCTGCTGTATTGCTGCAATATTAATATTTATTTGAATGGTAATGTGTAAGTGTGTCTACAGCTTTCAAACATAAACTTGAATAAGCAAGCTGGGCTTTGCAGTGTAAGCTGTTGAAGTTTTCCTAGGCTTCCCTAAGAAGCCAAATCTCATCTGTGGCATCATTTGTCTGAGAGTTTCCTTTTCATTTTCTCTTTCTAAATAACACTGAAATAGAAGAGTATTCATGCCTCAGGATGAGCAGTTAATGGCAATTAAAATCATCATTTATTTGTCTTTTATTTAGGTATACCACAGTATATCTTTGCATCTCTCCTGGGTCTGTGGTTGTCATCAAAAGAAGCATATTTTATTATCCCTTCATATTATTCACAGCTCTGTTTAGCCAGGTACTTAATGATAGATGCTACCATTAAATAAAATACTCCAGGTCTAGAAGAAAAATACTCTTGCAACATGCCTGTCACATTACATGAGAGGTGCTCATATATCCTTTTAGACTGTAACTGTACAGCAAACTGTTCCTTTGCTTTGTTTACATTAATTTATTTGTGTTTACCCCACAGGTCTTGCAAGAGCTAAATCAGTTCCTAGTCATACATATTCCAATGAAGTGGTAACCCTATGGTACAGGCCTCCAGATGTCCTTCTGGGATCAACAGAATATTCCACCTGCCTTGACATGTGGTGAGTGTGGATGAAAAGACTCTATGTAGATACTTCAGCTCTTGGGATTTTTTGATATGTAAACCAAATATGTAGTGAGATCACTGGTGCAGGTTAAAAAACACGTGTAGTGATATGTGTGGTCATGCAGTATCTCCCTAAAGGAATTCCCTCCTGCCACCCCACTGCCTGGCAGCTGCCACCAGCTGTTGGCACAGCACCCACTGGTGCTTTGCAAGAGACTTTAGTCTGACTTCTGTAGTCTTAGTGTGGTACTTTCATATGGCATGACACTTGTTTTGTGAAAGATAGGCTTTCACCATGCCCACCTATAGCAAGGAGAAAACCAGAATTCTCTGGCTGTGAGCATAAAATTTCAGTTCTTAATCTACTGTACTTGATAGCAGTAAATATCATTGAATAGTTTTATTTCAAGCCTACAGATTTTATTTAGACTTGCAAGTTTAGAAGAGTGGTTTGATTTGTACAATATGTATGACCTTGCTCATTTTTGATGACATATTTAGTCCTGTGTTGAACAAGGAACAAGGAAGGTATTTGGTTTTTTGACTGTTAAAAACCAAGCTGAAGTTTCTTTGTTTATTCTGTAGGTTTTAAGGTGATAGGATCTCTGTACTCTGTACAAATTCTGAAATGCAGAAAAAAATTCCTCTTCCTTGCAAAGAAAGGAAGATGCTCTGGAGTATGTTTGGGTTCTGTTTTGTTTGGTTGGTTGTTTGCTTTGAGGGTTTTTTTGGTTGGTTGGTTTTGTTTTGGTTTTTTTTAATGCATGTTTGACCTTTTAAACCTTTATAACTCATTCAAGAAAAAATTATACTGAGGAATTTTCAGAAAAATACAGTAACATTTTTACAGTTCACTGAAATAGCTTTCTTTAATACAGGCAAACTAAAGTTAGAATTATGATTATAGCTAAATCTAGAGGTAACTGTAAGATAAGGTTAAAAGCACCTTATGTTTTCATATGGTGTGTGAATAATATTTTAAAGGTAATCTTGCAGTGTAATATTGAAACTGAAGACCTAGCAGGAAATTTTTTTTGCTGGGGAAGGGAACTAAACATGAGGTTGTATTTAGTCCTGTAGCTGAAATCAGAGATTATGGGATGAATCTTAGGTTTTCCTGAAAATCTTGACTTCTGGGGGCATGATTTAGAAATCACAGGATCATTCTTTGTGGAGGGGTTACAGATTAGTAGAATATCTACTACTGAAGTGAGAGATTGGTATAACTGGGCCCTGACTGCTGCAGTTCCTTGAGCTGTAAGGGAGGGTGAACCAAGAGGTCAGAAAGGGACAGTGAGAAAACTCCACATGTGAACACTGTGATACTGCAAGTGTGCCAGAGAGGCAAAGGCAGCATCTTCTGTATAATTGTCTGGTTTTCCTCAGACCATTCTCCACTTCACTGGTCTAAAATAATTTCCTTCTGCACGTCAGTTTCTCACCTATCCTAAAACTGTCCCGTTTTCCTAAATATCAGGTTCAACCTGGTGCCTTCAGAGGTTGCATACAATTTGCAGCCCATCTGCTCCTGATGTTTTACAATCACCTCTTTTCCAAGTAATACCTTGGACACCCTCAGCAAGAAGCTCAGCTTGCTTGGGGTGAGGCAAGAAAACTGACTCAGAAGATGGAAGTATTTGGGAGACATAAATAGTCCTTTCTGCTCATCTTCTCATAGTTCCCTCTACATTTGTTCAGTTCTTGAGTCAAACATATTTGTGTATGTCTGCACATACATGAGTCAACTTGTAAATTACAGACAATATACAGAAACAGCTAAAGAAAACTTTTAATGCTTTAATAGGGCAAACTGCTCAAAAAGCACTTTAAAAGGCTTTTTTTTTAGTTAAAAGCAACACTGGAAATTTATTTTTCTAACTTTTCCCAATTTAAAAAACACTGCACTGTGAAACTGAAAACAAGAATTTTAAACATTTTTTATTATTGCTGAAATTTTTTCCACAAATAAAAGTGGTTCTTTCCAAAGTTCAACAGCTTGTCCGAAATAGAATTTTTAACATTCCCTCCATGATGATTTTAGTAAAAGAGCTTTTAGAGGGTCCAGTCAAAATACGTGGTGTTCCTGTAATAAAGATTAAATTGTGTAGCTAATTAAAAGCATTTAAAAATTACTGTACCTGCAGACTGAGCATATCATTCAAACTATAAGGGCAGCAGGGAAGATCAAGGAAGGACTTAAAATGCTGCTTCAGCAATCCAGGTCATTATTTTGTTTTCTGACAAAAATGACTCGAGTATTGGGGAAGAACACAATAGTTACACCTTTAGTGATATCCATAAATGATGTTCTCTTGCACAGAGCATTTTATAAAGGCCTAAAAATACCCCAGGTGCTCCGGGATCAGAGGTGGTGTGTTCTGTTTCAAATGAAAGAAAAACAATGTAATATTCCTCTTGTACTCAATTTGTAGCCCTTACAATATTTTTTCTGCCCTGCACAAACTGAGGAGGGAACTATGAAGGGCTTAAGAAAAAGGGACCTAGTAATACAGTTCCTTTCACATGGCAGCAATTTGTGCAGGGGCTCAGCCTCTGCCACATCAGAAATCAGACGAGAGCCAATGTGTGACAGAAGAGCTTTAGATTTTTATTTCTGTGCTTTGCTGGGGTGTCTGAGGCAGCACTTCCAGTTTGATTGTGAGAGGTGTGGCTGCGTGCTGAGGTCACTTGTGCTTGCCTGGCACATCTGACAGCGAGCTCTGCTGGAGCACAGGCAGCCTTGGGGCTGTGCTTACACAGTGCTTGTACAGAGCTGAGCCATAATTACATTAAAGCCATTTAGTGCCTTCCCAGAGTGGGAGGAAGGGAGACACAGAGAAACCTGCCTACCATCAAATTCCGAGATAATTTGGTAATTTGTTATCAAAAGTGTGTTTGTAGCATTAGCATTTTTATGCAATTACTGGCATTATGTCCTTATGGCAGATAGTGTGTGCTCTCCTGTGTCATTATTGATGATCTACATGATGACAAAACTAGGCAGCCACTTCACTAAATATTTAAATAATGTTAAGGTAGAAAGCACAGCTGTTTCCTCTATTTAGAGAAAAGAAAAAAAGATTAAAGTCACAGGGCTTTTTCTGTAGCCATGATAAATGACATTTCATGGTGGTTCCCCGGGAACAGAAAGTGAGGCTCCCACAGAGTAGAAGACCAGCTGCATGAAAAAAGAGTCCAAATATTAACCACTGGGCAGTGGCTGGGAAGCAGGTGGCAGAGGCTGCAGGCTATTTTTACACTTCATTTGCTGGTGTAGAGAATTAGAATTGTAACTAAAAGCTAATGATCCACATGCAGGGTTACATTCTCCTGCATTCTTTTTTAAATAGCCACTGGCAATAAAGTAATATTAATGAAGATGTACATGCAGTAGTGGTGTCAGGCTGGTGATGGAGATCAGTGTGTTGGGCTTTGTGATTTACTGCTGACAGTGTTTGATACAGCAGCATTATGTGAATGTATTATACTACCCACAACTGCATCAAAGGGTTGTGATAACCTTTGATATAGCTTTTTTTTTTTTTTTTACCCTCTTGATGAGGACTTACTAGTAGCTAGGAAAATGGTTTTGCATTGCCTCTGGTGTAACTTGTCCTAATCCGTGAATTTTACAGTCCTTTGAAAGTCAATGCAAGGAAAATAGGCTTCAACACATAAAGGTTTTATGGATTACTAAAACCCATATATAAGTAACACAGAAACATAGGGAAAAAAATCCCTAAATTAACCTATTCTATTTGTTCCTTACAGGAAGAGTATAATATTAGTAAATGAAGCAATTTAAACAGGCTGTTAAATCCATTTGATTCTGGTAATGCATGTGCTGCTGCTACATCTGGATTGCTTACATCAAGAAGTCACTAGGGATATTTTATTTTGAAGTGCAGCTGGCTTTAAACTGTGTTTGCTAACAGCTGGCAATTTTTTTGCATATTCTGTTGGCTTGTTTATAAAAAAATAGGCTCTTAGTCACAATACAGGTAACCTAAGCAGTTATGGGCCAGGATATATTTTAAATTCGCTTTTATTAACTAGCATCAGCTATGTTTAGTACTGAGGAGGAAATAAAACTAGGCCAGTAAAATGTTACAAAATTGCTTCTTAAATCACTCTTATTTAACTTTGTTACATCTGGGTTGTTACACATGATTTCAAATCTGAGCCAAATTTAGGGAAACCTGTTCATATGGAGTTTCTCTATCCTATTATTAGAAAAATAAATGGTATGTGGGAACACATCACTTTTCACACATAGCCTGTTATGAGTGGGGTGGATTTGCATGCTTTCATGAATATCTGACCAATGAAGACCTGCAGCCATAATTAAGACATTCATTACATAAAAATGGATTTTGTCTTAGACACAAATGCACCAAATTACGGTTTTTACACGGGGGACATTGAAAAGGCATCTTTATCCTGTTTCTCCTGTAAATGGTTTGCAATGAGAGAAATGTGAGAGCAGTAGTCCCAGTGTGCCCTGAAGAAATACTTCTTGGGAACTGAGAGAGGAAGCAGCATAGGGGAAGTTTGCTCTTTTGCCTTGATGTTCCTCAGGATTATGACTTCCACTCCAAAGAAATGCTAATGTGTAGGATTAGGGTATTAAGGTAATACTGCAGTAACTGTAAAGGTATTGTTAATTAAATTTCTCTCAGTGTCAATGAGTTCTTCAAAAGTTTTAGCAGCTGAATTAGCTTTTGATTGGAAAAACACTATAGGCTCAGATTCATGGAAATGCTGTGTGTGAAGAAGTGAGGAACTGTCTGGGTCTGTAGTTAGGGAAAGGGCATTTCAGTTCCTATCTGAAAACTACTTTTATCCATTTACAACATCAGATTTGCTGTTACTTTTTCATTGCTAGAAATGCATTTCATGTGTGTAAGGAAAGTACATTATAAAAATATCTGGATGCAGAAAACAAAACCAGGAAGTTCATGTTCTCCTGGCAAAATGTCCCAGTGTCTCCTGGCAAAATGTTGCTCGAGTTTGAGGAGTATTTTCTTGAGTTTATTTTGACCTTGTTTTTACAGAATGAGTTAGTCCAATAGAAAGAATCCCACAAGAAGGGATCATGTAGATTTTTAATCCTTCATGAATATAGTATTTCTTAATTATAGAAACTGAGTATTGCTACAAAGAAAAAAAAATTCTTGAGCTTTTATTTCTAGGTATTCAGTAACACATGCAAGAACACGACTGCTCTATTCTCTTGTAATTACAATCACTTCAAGTCTGACTGTAAAGAAATACCTTTAGCTATCATGCTCTCAAGTAAATTAGTTTTCATTCATTGCATATGCTTCCTGCACAGATTTTAATGGTTTTTTTGTCATCATGAAAGGGAAATTTTGATTCATTCATTACTTCTCATGTGAGAAGTGCTGTTTGCCTTATTGCTGTGTATTTTTATCAGACTGTATCATCCACTAGATGTTATTTCATATATATCAAAGAGTAATGGTCATGAAACACAAATTGCATCATTTGTGGGTATTCTGGAAGTATATAAATCAGATGTTTAATAATAAGTAGAAATAAATCAGATTTTTAATAAATATATCAACTAAGGAGAAAAAAGTCCCTTGCTTTAGATTCCTTTTCCCCAAAATTTGTTTTCATTGTTGTATTTATAAGCAGGATAATACAGGAACATGACCAATTCTTTCCTGAATTAATCAGACAAGATAAAAATCTCTTTGCCCTTACAACATGTATATTACTAGGATTTTATGGAAGATGCTCCAGTATTACATCTTGGTGACAAATCCATAAAAAATTAAAGCAGCGGGATTGTGAAGGGGAGTGTGTGTAGGTTTTGTGTGGTTTTGTTTGTGTTTCAATTTGTCTATTTGCTGTTTAATTCTGGCATATTTAACATTACAAACAGTGTGTAGCTTGGGAAGCTTGAATGGAAACTCTGTTGTTCCTTTGAATTTCAGAGTTCTCACCAGGGGGATTGCTGGAAGGAATTACTTGGCTTTCATAAAATGCCTTCCCCCTCTGAAGCCAAACCCTGCACACTGGAAATAGGCTTAATGACCAGACAAAAATATTATGTGAACACCCAGCACAGGTTTTCATTGCAAAGGCCATGCTGGATATTATCACCTGCACTGAGCCTGCTACAAAGCAAATCTGTCCAAGGCAGAATATTCAACACTTTAAAATATAAAGTAACAATATAGGGTTTCTATATACTTGATTTAAGTATAAACTAAGACTTGATTTGGAATCACCTCCTCATTCTGGAATGTGTCTGTACTCTCTATTATGGCTCCATCAAGAAAAGTCATAATATTAACTGAAGGAACCATCCCTTATAATCTTTTATACATTACACCTTACCAAAGCCGTTATGGGGTTTTTTTTTTGTTTGTTTTATAGTATTCAAGTACAGATATGCTGGAGATTCTTGTAGCAATAAGGATCTTTGATACACAGAGACATGAATGTGAGTCCCTAAGCCAAACATATAAAACCAATCCACCAGTAAGCAAGTTAATTTTAAGGGAATACCCTTCTGAATTATAAAAGCTGTGCAGAAAAAAAAACCAACCCCAACAAAAAAAGGAGGTTCCTGAGGCATTCAACTTCATTTTTACAGGCTCATTTACTATGTCAATTCAAATGCAAGAGAAGCCATTCATCTGTGCTAGTACCTCTTACTCTGCATAAGGCTGTACAATGACAGCCAGAGTCCCAAGAAATTGAGCAGGACAATAGAAGAGCAATTTTAGATGGTATGGTCTCATCAATATATCAGTAAGTTTGGTCATGCTTTTTGTCATCAGAGAGTAAACCACCCATTTCAGCATTAAATGGCTGTCACTTTTACTCTTGCAAGTTTATCATATACATTGGAAAGATCTCTGAACAGCATTGCAGCATTTGGCTTATTTATCCAAACTCAGGAGTCCTATAAAGAGAGTAGGAAAATATGAACTGAATATACTGAAATTTATTAAGGTAATATTTTTTTTCAAAAATAAGTGCTTCCTGAAAACGTCATTGTATGCTAAACAAGTACAAATTTACCTAAATAACATACCCTTGGAGATGCATACACCTTAAAGCCTCTATTTCATATTTTAAGAAGTAATCTTTGCATCATAGAAACTAGAGCTGGGAGTGATATCTGAGTTCATCTTATCCACTCTACTGCTAATGCAAGTCTGTTTCCTGAAGAATATTCTTAATTATTTCAGCTTGCCTAGTTTTACCTGACTGTAACTGGGCTTCAAGTCCATTGGGAGGCTGGGGTATAGTACAATTATTAATTATATTTTCCCTAACATTCACCCTAAAATTTCTGTTTCCTAGGGGCATTCTGCTATTTCTAGTGATACTATTTTGGATCTACTTACCGTTCTGGGAACCATTAAAATCCTAATCAGTTCTTCCCTGTCCTTCATTTTGCATAATTTTAAATACAGAGTCATCACATTCTCCCTTGACCCTTGGGTTTTCTTGTAGCCAAGAATGACATAATTTTCCTAACTTTTCCTCAAAACCCCATTCTTCTGACACCATAGTAGTTTTTCTTTGTTCAAAAACATCTCTAAACTCTTTAAAAGTTTGTGAGGTCTACTAAAACAAGGCAAAACTTCAAGGCCTTGTAGAGGCTTTCTTTTCTCATGTGCACTTAGAGTTTGTAATGCAGGGATCCTATTAGAGACTCAAGTTTCTACTTGCTGTGATGCTAAAATTCACCAGTACCACTCTGCCTTCTAAAATACCATCCAGCCATCTTCAAGCCTTTATGTGCTCTTACAGCTTTCTGGGTCTTCCCTATCCATTTCCTAGTTCAGTGTCATACTTCTTCTGTATTACTATTTTCCCTTTTTATAGTATTCATTTAAACTTTCTGTTGACTTACTTGTCAATATGCTGAACCCCATAACCTTTGAAAACAATCATAAGATTAATTTTCAAGTGGGCTGAAGGGAACAGCAGTCTTCCAGTTCAGATCTTGAAGGTTGCTTATATTTCTTTCCCAAATGATTATAATACTCTTTTGACTTTTGTCTTAGGTGTTTGTTTAACTCCAGTACTCTTTTATTTCAGCTTGTGACTAAATGGAATTCTAGGCCACAAAGAGTCCAAGACATATAATAGGATTCTTCTTTCCAAGCAGGAAATTTTTCTTCAGTTTTGTTTGCTGTTCTTGCTTGATTTTTTTTTTGCTTATGCTTGTGTCAGAACCACTAAAAGTGGACAAATTTATAAATAAAGTGAAACAGTACAAAATTTGACAAAATCTTCTTGCTGCCCTTACCACATTTGTGTTCAAACAGCGAGGTGAAGATTCTGTGCAGATTTGTATATCCTCTCAAGTGATATGGTGGTTTAATCAAATGCCTGTTTTCTGGTTGCAAGAATAGAACTGTGATCCTCTTTTCTTTAGTCTGAGTTCAATTGTTTTATTGCTTGTCTTGAATAAATGGCTCCTGGCTAAAATCTTGAATTTCTCCTTGCCTGAGATGCTGGTAGTGTTTATTAGTATTTGACTAAGATATATTGTGCCTATCTGTGCCTAATGAAGCGCTAACCAGACTAAATGATGAATGGCAGTTTAATCAATCCAGTTCATTTGGTAACCAGCAGAAGCATATGGAACATAAATTTTAACCTCTCTTTTATAAACACCTGATTTGTTCCAAAATTTGACCGCAACTGTGCTTTTCAAAGTTTTCTTCTGCTTTTCTATGCCAACAAGAAGCTTTACTTAATATATCCATGCTCTGGGTTGTAGAATTAGAAAATGCTGATGTATATTTAATTTTCTTCTTCTAAATTTGACTATCAACCCTCATTGTCCTGGAATGTAAAATTGTTTCATTATTGGGCATTTGTCAGAGCCTGAGAGATGAGTAAAGCATGGGTTATTTGCTGATATTTTGGTTAAGTGGTAGCTCAAAGTGCTCAGCTCCAGCCTTAATGAAAATATGCATCTTGTTTGCATTAAGTTGTTTTATTCTAGAACCACTTCCTCACCAACATATGCACACAAATCCTAAAATTAAATGCTGCTTTCTGAATGCATCATCATGATGCATAAGCACTGAAAAGGTATGTAATTACTACATGCCAAATAATTTACTTCTAGAAACAAAGTTAAATTAGAGGTTATTGCTGGGATTTTTCTGACAAAAACAAAACTCTCAGTTTTAGGGGGAGTTGGTGCTGTAGTTAGCGTAAGGAAATTCTTAGTTCATTTTGATATATGTTTTGGGGATTTAAACGTGTTATTACTTTGAGTGAAGAGTGTTTTGGTGTGGTTGCTTAGACATGGTTGTACAGCATACGTGGGTGTTTGCATATGAAAGTTATAGAAAAATGTATGCAGAAAAATGTAATTGAAGAAGTTGAAGTGTATCATCAAATTCTGCATCCTATTGATAGCCAAGAGGGATGTTTTCTCTTTACATTAGTTTTGCTGAGGGAACAAGCAACTCTTGAGCTGTTTTCATCCAGAAAAGATACAAGTGCAAGTCTGTAATTTGCTTTCCTTTTGAGATGCAGGAAGTTTACACATTATCTGGAATTTGAGATAGAGTCACAGAAGCTTTCCTCAGCCTGTGAGAATGCATTCTTTGTGCTGTAGTTTAGTGTGCCTCAGATATTTTTACCATCGGATTTCCCAGTACTTCTGCCACTGGCTTAACTCAGTGGGATGAGGGGGACTTGTGTGAAGGATGTTGTGGGGAAAACCAAGGACAGGAGCTGTAAAGGAGGTGGCTGTCCTGGGGAGAGGAGGGCTGCTCCACCCATTGCAGGACCTCTCAGCCAGAGTTTCTGGGCAATGGGATCAGCAGCCAAGGGCTTTGAGCTTCTTTTGTTTATGCTGGAAGAGGGGAGAAGAAAGTCCAAGCAAGTACATCCCCCAGGTTGTACCTGCATTTGGGCAGTAGCTAAGTTCAGTGGCTGTGAGCAGCCATGTGCCCTTCTCCTTTTTACTCACCTTTTCCCAGATTCTCCTCCTGTGCTAAGTGTGCTTCCATGTCTCTGGTCTGTCCTCATTCAGCTTCTCCCAGGGATGCTCTCTCACTGCCATTCCCACATCTCCAGGGTTTCTTTGGGAGCATGACTGTTCTGCTTGGGAAGCACTAATACAGAAATCAGCAGCTGTGCCTTTACTGGTCTCAACACCCACCAAACATATTCCTGCTACCTCTGCACCTTTCTTCAAACACCTGACAAGTGTTCATTTGTGTACACTGACTTTAGCAAATGCACATGCCTGGCCTTCCACCTGGCATCAGTTTAAAAAAAGTATATTTAAATGCTGGTAAAAGATACAAAAGCATTGTTGTTGGCTTTTTGGTCTATAAGAAATCTTTCTAACTTTGCCTTTATTTTTTTCCTTCTGCAGGGGAGTGGGTTGTATCTTTGTAGAAATGATTCAAGGGGTCGCTGCTTTTCCAGGAATGAAAGACATTCAAGATCAACTTGAAAGGATATTTCTGGTGAGTTCTTTATTGCTGAAGTAAGACAAAAAAGGGTCAATTGATAAATGTTCAAATATTTCTTTGTGTTATGAATTAAATTACTGGCAGACCCAAGGATCAGAAGCCCAGTCCACAAGCTAGATATAGTTTATTGATATATTCTGTGTAAAAAGTTCTGTTTATAATTTTTTTCGCCTAGTTTTTTTAAAACAGAAACAAAGAGGTTTATGCAATTGTGGAAAAGCTTTCCAAATGTAAGGCAATGGAAATCCAGCCAGTTATTCATCCTCTCTTTGCAGAGAAGAGCCCTGGATGGCCTTATTAATATTCTACCAATACCGTAGTGTTAATGCCAAGTATTTTTTTGTTATATAGATATATAAAGGAAAAGTAAGATATGAAGTGAGGTGAGAAAGAGAATAGAAATTCTGAAATCATGCTTATACTCAGCAGAGGTTCGTGACTGCTGCTTCTGCAGCCTGGTTAGGGCCTTCCTGCAGGTTGCTCAAAGGCACTGAAGACACATCTACATTGGGAGTGAAAGAAAAGTTAATTTCTCTCAAGCATAATGATAATTTATACATTTTTTCTACCCAGGGTTGTGGTTTTTGAGGTTTTTTTGTTTGCTTGGGATTTTATTTTCATTTGCTCTCTCTTCAGTTGTGTTCTGGGTTTGGCAGTTCCCTTGCCAAAGGTTCAGGAACAACTTCCCTTGATTCCCAGTAAAGGTTTATATCTACTCTGGTGCCTCCTGGGAGCTGTGCTGTGGTGGAGTGGGTTTGTTCAGGGAAGCCACTGCTCACCCAGATGGCTCCTGGTACTGTTGGGTGGTCATCAGGGAAGGAATCACAGGAGCAGCATCTTCCCCTAACGTGTCAATCTCTGAATTGCTTCTCACCATGAATTTAGAAGGGAAACATGAGCGTAGCCTTGCTTTCAAAGGTTATTTTGTCAGTAGTCATTTATGTCAAACGCAGAGTATTTATTTGGTATTCTTTTTTGGCTCATGGGGAGAGGAAGAAAGTCTTTCATAATACGTTTAAAAAATTTACATTCTTCACTTTGTTCAGACTTGCTTGCACTATATCTCTTCTGTTGGGACATCAGGGAATGTAGCAAATGCTTTTAGGGATGACTCACAAAAAAGATCTTTCTAAAACAAGGCCTTACTTGATTGTGATATAAATATAACTCGTTTTCTGTAAAATATTTCTTTTTTCTGCCCTGTGGGCTAATACCCTGAAAATTCTGTGCTGTGATAGAACAGCTATGCTGAAACACAGACTGGGAGCAGCAGTTCTGAGCAGTTCCTGTGACGTGTCTCATTGCTTTGTTTCTTTGCCAGCTTGTGTATTTTAAGCTAGCAACTTCTGAGCCAGTTTCCTGCTTTTGCTTTTTAAACTTATTGTGCTTTTCATTTGTTAGTTTAAAATTTTCTCCTTATTTATAGAACATGAACTTTTGAAAGAATTAATTCCTCTTTGGTACTTTGTCTCATTTATTGCAGTAAAATCTTTTTGACTGTTTTTGCTGTTGAAATTAAGGGCACTTGTAACAGCAGAAATCAGGTGCTTCCCTTAGCAGGGCCTTATTTGCAATTTATCATATGACATTGTAAGATATAGTGCAAAAAGTGATGGTGATAATCATCATATAAATCTATTTTTGTATGCCTTCTGTAAACCTTTTGTATACTTCTATTTTATTCTCTTTCCTATTATTTGCCTGTTAAAATGCTAAGATAAATGCAATCTAGGATGAGTTTTGAGGCCTGCCAATTATTTTAAATTTTGTTTTTAAACTGCGGTTGCAAATAGTTGAGAACAGTGTTGAAATAACAAGGGATAATTTATTGATACTCTTTCTTTAATTTCATCTTTTGCAAACCATCAAATAAATACCGTCAAATAAATAGAAGTTCATGTTGTCTGGATGTTTTATGGTCCATTGCAAATCAGAGTTAATTTTAAATCCCAATTAATTATGCTTTCTAATGGTAGTGTCTAGTTACCATTAGCTAAATAGTTTCATTGGGTGCCTTCCTAATGTACTCTAAGCTTCATTAAGGCTTTATGTTATCTATTTAAAAGTTATAAACCAGAGGATTACTCTTGTTTGGTTTTGTATTTGAACAGAGGGATTAAATTCATTCATTCTCCAGTGAATCATATATAGTGGGGTAGTTAATAGCACTGAAGGACAAAATGAATCAGGCTGTTTTACCAGATAACTAATATGATTAACTCCCACACAGTGAGCACCTGCACAGCTGTAAAAGAAACAGATCAGCCAATAAAAGACTTTTGCAGGAAGAGTTCCCAGAGTTCATGTTTTCAGCATCCACCAGTGACAGTTTTCTTATAACAGAGGGTTCTCTTCTGAAAAGATACTGTCCACCTTCACTCTGATCCAGTAACCCCTTTGTTCACACCTTGTGCACAACTTGCAACACATTAATCTGTATTAATCTCCATCATATCTGTTCTTGCTAGTCATAGCTACATGTTCTTAGTGTGTAAGGAGCCAGGTTGCAGCTCTTAGGGAGGAAACTGGAAAAATGTAATACTAGCCAAGAAAAGTGAATAAAATTTAACATGAATAACAGTTTAAAAATCTTAAATGGCTGTTTGAGTTCCTATTGTTCAGTTACCATTATTATGTAAATGAAATTAAAATACACTTTACATACATTGTTTTAGCAATTACCAAGTTGAAGTCAGAGAGATTCTCTAAATGTTTTTGTGTATCTACTGCTGGTCTTTTTAACATATCTATGTAGCAAAAATAGATGCAACACAGCACACAACATATGTTTCTTCCTCATTATGAATGATGTTTATTTATGTTTCATAACAGCTTAATTAAATGATTGTGTATCGTAGTTTAAGAACAGTGGTTGATCTTTCAGTTTTGTTTAAGGACTTTTCTCTTTAAGCTTGTCTCTCCTGACTTCTATTGATTCAATTTGTGGGGTTTTAAATGGTAATATACACTGATTCTCTATTTCTGTTACAGCAGCTGTTTTTAATAAGTGTACTCAGGTTCTATTACAACCACAGGCCTCAATGAAATAGCAAGGGTTTATACACAGGATCTCAGAATCAGATCAGCACTTAGAAATGTTGATGACTAAGCAGCTGCAAGTTGTTATTGTCACACTTTGGGTCTGATAATATGAATTCTTTCTTCTGCCTAAAATTAAAAGTGTTGATAGGCTCTTTTAAAAAAACTGTGATGACCAAACGAGATGGGAATCACACATATAAATAGGCTGCTTTTTCAAGGGGGTTTAACAGTGAATAAAGTGCCTTAATGCAGAGGAGTTTTGCTTTAATCAGTATACAATTATATTTTTGCTCCTGCTTTTTTCCTGCGTGTTGAAACTGGGGTTACTTTCTGGATAGAAATGAATCATAGAAAATGAGAGAGGAAAGTGTTATGCCGTGGAATTAAATCATAAAATCATGAAGGTTGAGTCTAACCTTTGACTGGATACCACCTTGTCAATGAAATGATAGCACTAAATGCCATGTCCAGTCATTTCCTGAACCCTTCCAGGGATGGTAACTCCATCACCCCCCTGGATAGCCAGTTTCAATGCTTGAAAACCATTTCAGTGAAGAAATTCCTCCTGCTGTCCAGCCTGAACCTCCCCGGGCACAGCTTGAGGCCACTTCCTCTTGCTCTGTCACTGGTTTTTGGTAATTGCAGCCTGTAAGAGCTAACAAGTCTCTTGCCTCAAAGTATTAAACTAATGGTGTGTCATCATCATTTCCAGCAAACTTTTTTCTTTGCCATTCTCTGAGACAAGCAGCTTGGGTTTTTGTTGCAAGGTGCTGAGTCTGATGGACTGAAGACACGAGGTGATAATCTTAACATTTCTATTTAGTCTTGCAATATGTGCACAAGACAGGATGAAACTGGTCAAGTCACACTGAGTGGTAAAACCATGAGAATAGGAAAAATATGAGGCAATCTGTTGAATCAAAATAAAATTACACAGAAGTGGGAAATATCATTTGGCTTCTGATAAGGAGTAGCTAAGATCTTTATCAGTAGTTTATTCCTATTGATCATTTGTTAGCATACAAATCTCTATATGCAAACCTTGAGGTTTTCAGATCAAGGAGAATGTGCCATTGTAAATATAAAATTTAATTTTGTCTAGAAGTTGAAGCAGCACCAAATGCCTTCAAGCTAGCCCTGTACCACGGAAAATTGACAGCTCCTTGGATCTGGTGATGATCAGTATGAGTTAGTTGAGTGTTAAAGCTGATTACTCTGAGCAGCCTGCAGTCTGCTTGTGCATGCCACACTGGAGATAGAAACCTGGTTAAAGCTCTGATTTTTATATAAGCATGTGCTTTTATACTTGCTGTTCTTAACAGATTCAAAACAGATCACAGTAGAATCCCTTGTATTAGCTAAATTTTTCTTCTGCAGAGATTTCTTTTTCTTAAGTGGGAAGGTATTTTCCATTTTACATGAGCTTTCTGAGAGCCACAACTGATCAAAGTGAATTTTCCTCCCAGGCTCTGAAGCCTTCCTGATAATAATAGTCTCTGCATTCCTGAACTTTAGCCTTGGTGCCAACTACACTGCAAATTAGATTTCACTTCAAGAGTAATGTACAAAGAATTCTCCTGGTTCTTTGTAGCTGTCTGCACAGGCAGGACAATGGCATTTAAATGCTGGTTTGTCTGAAAATGGGCATTCTCTGTGCAAACATGGTTGTGGGAAGCGTGTGCACCACAGGAGCATCACACTGCAGGTAGGGTGTCACAGCAGGAGTGGGAAATGGCAGCCAGAAGCTTCTGTCTTTCCTGACACATGCATTGGACAAGTTCAGGACTCCTCTCTGATACCGGATCCCATTGCTCTGTTGGGTAGCATAACACACAGTATTAAAAAGTAATTAAAAGAGAACCATATCCATTGAGCCCAGCAGAACCATATCCATTGAGCCCAGCAGCCTGATCTTCCAAAGGGTGATACCAGAAACACCAGCTTTCCACGTGGAGCTGTGCAGCAAAACTCACAGGAGTTGGCCATTTCAGATAGCTGTGGAAAGTGGCATTTTAATTTCAATGGGAATCGAAGTGCTTCTCCCATTATTGAAGATTTAAAAGGCTAGCAATATTATTTTTTTAACACATATATGCACACATGCTTGTAATATGTGACTACAAGCCTGAAGTGTCCTGTAATGCAAGCTGGTAGTGTTTCCTCCATGACTGATGTTAACAGGCATTTGTGGGGCTGCAGTGCTTTCTCCCTGTGGTTCTGTATCTGAAGGTTTGCTTCATGTCACTGACATCCTCTGAAGCCTGCAATAATACTTTCTGAAAGCTTTTAAGCTTATGATGGACCCAAAGAAAATGTGCTTTCTGGTATATGGTATTGATAGTATCTTTTGGGAAGCTAGCAATGCTAAACCCATTGGATTTTGAAGTTCATCTGTGTAATCAGGTACTTAGTCAAATTTATTGGTCTTGTTTTTCCTGTTTCATTATTTAAAATATGTTTTTCTTTCACTCAGTAAATACTTTGAAACACAGGTCATTCATCTCTGATGGAATACATGTAATTGTGAGGCTGAACATGAGCTGAAATTTTATTTTTTGTAGGCAGTGTCTGTGGCGCCATCTATTCTTCTGGTTGGATGAATCTATTGTAATATAAATAGTTCTTGCTTAGAGGGCAAAGTTTGTGTTTTCCTCCCATATCTTTCCATTTGCTTCCCACCAATGACTTCATGAGGAAAATGGTGGTGGTGGGGGGGGTGTTTAAAATTAATTAATTAGGAACATGACTGCTGAGTTCTATCTTCTATAACACAATATGTAAGTAGACAAGTGCAATCCTGCTAATAAATCTACCTCTCCTTTGCTTTATAACAACAATATGCAAAATACTTCACTACTTTTCAACACCACTGAAAATTAATTACATAAATAGCAGGCTTCTCTACCTGTGGGTCTTCTCTTTGAAGTTGTTAGCACTTACTCAGTATTTTACTGTAGTTGCCTGCAGGTTTTACACAGATACCACTTTTACAAGGTTCCTCTCTGGGCTTTATGTCTTATGCCAAACTTCTAATGAAAGTAATTCTAAACTAGGCAAGTATGAGCAAAATTACCCTTTAAAATGAACTTTATAAAACAAATTAAAACTTCCATGTGTTCATGCTTTGTAAAGGATTCTGGTAATTTTTAAAATTTCTTTTTATGGAGTTTGAGCTCAACTTTTGATGTTTGACTGCACTATATTGTTTTGTGTATTACTGTGTGAGTAGACCTTTTCCCATATAACAGGACACAAGGTAAATTATGCTAATTTGCATTCACTTTTTATGAAGAACTCCCATCCTTGCAATATCTGAGTATCAATAGTCTGTGCTGCTCTTTGTCTTACACCATTAAACCCAACTGGGCACACCAACTTAGACTAGGATTTAAAAACAACAATCTTGTAAAAATGCAGGACAGTTTCTGGAGGAGTATTGCCTATGTGTGTTAGGAAAGGAGGCTTTAAAAAATATGTATCTCACACTCTACTAACATTTCTTTTAGAAATTCGGACACGCAATCTCACATTTATCCATGTTTAAAGTCATAAAAATACCTGCCAGTGTATTATGGACACTTTCCAGGGGAACCTACCAGCTGGTAGCAGGAGGGAAGAGAAGGAGAGGAAATAAATTAATGTGTAACCCCATCTTTTTGTTTTGAGGGTTGGCTGGCTTTCAGTCCAGCCAGTCCCACAACCTCATGCACATAGGTGTCATCTGCCTGCAAGATGTTCCTGTCCAGCCTGCTAATTCTGAGCCCAACCCTGAGTGTGCCTGGGCTGGCATTGCAAGAGTGTGGGTTATTATCAGCTTGGTAGTGCAAAACATGAGGAGTAATTGCCTATCTGAAAAAGAAAACAAATTAAGGCACGGTTCAGTGGAAAACAATGGCTTTGTGGTTTTCTTTGGAATCAGAATGTTTACTTTCTGCCATATTTCAGTTGCTGAATAAGAAATGGGCTATAATTATAAGAAAGCATTGTTTCTTTTCCAGACTTGCCTCTAGCCTTTGAGAGGGTGTTTACAGACAGTACATTGAAAAAAAAAGTGATGAAACTCAGCTGGTGCAAATCAGTACCCGGTGTAAATCAGTGTGTTGATTTACATCTTTGCAGGCACCTTCCTTCTTGGCCCCTTAGACCACAGAAATATCTTCTTTGCCATGTAAAATCCCTCTCTGTGCAGGTTGTGTCCACTTGTGTTATGGAGACACATGAGACTGCAAACATTTTTGCATGCACAGGTGACACTGAACAGAAACGCAACTGGAAGCAATTTGTGCATTTGTGGAGGTGAAGCCCGTTCTGAGCACAAGTGTTGGTCTGCTATCCAAAAATTTATTCTACAAGATAATATTGTCCTATAAAAAACACAGACACATTCAAAAAACTTACTCTGGTGTGCTGGCTGTATTTGCTAGGGGAGATAATAAATGATCAAATTGTCACCTCTCTTTCATAACTAAAGAAACAATGTTCATTGCACTTGAATCTTCTCTTTTCCCTTTCTTCTTTTACTTGTATCTGAATTGCACATTGCCTGTCAAAAGTGAGTTTTCTGTAGAGAATTTTGATGGCCAAAATTGTTGTTTGTGTTGTTTATGATCTGTAGCAAAAGTTGAAACATCTTTAAGGTTGAAAATGTCTGAAAATCAGTGTGAGGCTGGTTTAGATGATGATTTTAGAGGTGGGTTATGAGAATATAAGATTGATATGTCTTGCCTGTCTGCACATGTTTCTTAAAAGACTTCAAGAATAATAGCTGATTTCTTCCTTCCTCCTTAGAACTAGTAAAAGTAAATACCTCTCTCTATCATGTCTGGGGAAGCTTCCTCTTCAGCCCATGCACATGCTTTGAGGTATCATTGCAGTAAGCCTAATTTGAATAAAGTTAAACTTTAATACCTATTATATTGTTTCCATAATCAGTGCCCTTGACTAGGTATTAATTTAGCAAGATGCTGAGCATTTGCCATAAGATTGTCTTCAACTATCATTTTCACAAGCTGCTGATCCTTATTGAGCTAAATGTAAATTTTGGTATAAGCTTAGTGTTTTAAAGAGGCTTCAAGTTTTCAAGGGGCAAACATTAATAGACCTTGATTAAGACAGCTGCTTTTCCAGTTCATTAAATGGCTATGGTTGAATAACTTAGGCATGAAATTTTAATTTGTTGCAAATTTTTTATAACCTTATCTAAGTTTTAATTACACATATCAAAATTCTGTCACACAATTTCTGTGTCCACTATTTGTGTGTTGCCATTTATTATGATACTTGCACAGAGGAAAGGAAATCCTACTGACAGAACCAGTATTAAAAAGTAGGAAAAGGAAAGGAAAACTGCTATAGAAATGAAATGTATTCTGCTACATAAGAAAATGTAAAAAAATAAGAAAAAGGCCTCATAAGATACTGAGAGTAGGACAATGACTAGGATCTTAATGCAGTAGGTATTCTCAACTGAGTGTGAAATAAACAGAGCAGGTTATGAGCTGTGCAGTATTATGTTTTGTTCTGGTGCTTTGGTTCTTCCTTCCCCAGTTTTCTAAGCTCTGAGTTTAAAGTGATTTGGAGCCTAAAGCAGAACAGGATCCTCCAGCTGGGAGTTGCAGGGAGAAAAACGTCCTGCATTCACAGTCTTTAGAGCATGCATGGATATCACTGTGGAGCTGTATTTCTGGCAGCTGAGGTCTGTTTCCAAGTACACCACAGAAAGCTAACAAGATATTTTGTGAGACCATGGTGAGAACTCTTCACAGTGCTCTCTCAGGGCAGAATAGGACCCAAATGGCTGTGCTGCAAACTCTCAAACCTATTGGTGATGGAGCAGGACAGCAAAAGGTAAATACTTCACAGAGAATGTGGTGTGGTACAGTAGGTATGTTCTCACATAAATATGATTACACTGGTGAGTACAAATCAAAGAAGATTTTTATCATCTGACTTAGAACACTGGAAGATTACGGTTGGATTTCTGGATCTTTTGATAGGTGAGAAATCAGTTGACTTTGTAAGCTTTCAGTTTGGTTAAACTTTATTACATTATAAAGAGGGATTTATTACTTTATGCCTACTTCCTTTCACAGATGTTTTTAAATATTCTAAATTTACTTCTCTTTCAAAATGGTATTATTTGAATTGTAACTTATTTTCATCTTAGAACAGACTATATTTGCATTATATTGCAGACATATTTTGAACCTAGAAAAAAAAAATGTGATTGTTTTACAATAGCTGGTAATCATGCTTTTCTCGTAAGACAAACAAAAGTACATAAATTTTGTATCTCTGAATTGGCCCTTCATGAAAATCAGAAGTATCCTTCATGTCTCATCTTTGTGTGCACCCATAAAACATATTGCCCTAATTACTTTAAAAGATGCCTTAATAATTTGGATGTTGGGGACCCTGTGCATTTTGGTATAATCTGCTCTGCTCTGATGACTGAGATATTTGGTGGATGACATTGCTATGCTCATTAGAGTGTGTTGGTATTGTTCCTTCCTCTTGGAAAGGGAGGGGTGGGGATGAGGCCCTGCTGACCTCACTGCATCATTTCACTTTATCAGCTGCTCAGCAGTTCAAACCATAGCCAGGGAAAATCATCTTTTGTTTGTTTAATTGGTCTTTTCATGAAAACTCTGCAATACCCTATTCCATTAAAAAAAAAAGAAAAAAAAAAATTCAGACCAGCAAATGTAGCTGTAAACTAAGGGTAGTGAAACACCTCTTTGTTATAACGTCATCTCTTCACTGGGTTTCATTTACTTTTAGTAAAATGTACTTTCAGTGCAGCTTCCTACCACTTCTGCTTTATAGTATCTTCTTGCTGATGTTCTCATGGTTTTGTTGCTTTTGTGGCCTTTTAAATAGCTTAATGATAACATTGTGCTGCTTATCTGCATTCCTCACATAGTCCAAGAGATCAGCTGTGCCCACAGTGTTGAGGGGTTGATTTTTCTCTCTGATAACTTATGTAGTTCATTGTCTGTGTTTCATTGCTGTAACATCTCCCTGTCTTCTACTTCAGTGAGATCTTTAAAATTTACCTCCAAAACACCTTGTAATAGCAGAGTTGCTCATGTTAAAGATTAAAATGGTCATTTTACTGTTCTTGTATCTGATGCCCCATCATTTTTCAGCCTTCTTGTCATCAGTATTTCAGGCTATGCATATCTGTGGACCTTAATATACTGGGGGCAGGGGATAAGAAATTGTTACTCCACTCTTTCTCCTCCTCTCTTTCATATTGACTACCAGTGGTACTGAAGCTCATTGTCATGTATCTGTGCAATTTTTTTTTAAATTATTTTTATTTTGTGTATCCTATTTATTTAGTTATCCATTTCTCCCTCTGGATTGTTTTTTATTCTGTTTTTCTGAAAAAAAGGTGGAGCATGATATACAGGTGTTAAGTGGCTCCAGTCATTTGAGAATTTGCTGTAATTCACTCATACTTCACTAATTATTTGAATGCAAGCCCCCTCAATTCCTGTTGGAGCTGTAAGCAGTATGTTCTCCAAATATTGTTGAGTCCTCTCAGCTCCTTAATCCAGTGAACAGAGAGGAGCAGCTCCTGGGAGGTAATTCCATTTTGTCCAAAAGTAGTGCTGCCAAGAGCAGGGGCTGCCACTGCAGCTGCCCTGCAGATGGCTTAAGGTTTAATTGGAGGCAGGAGATGACTATTCCCTAGTCCCTCCTGCATGGTGCTTTTGATAGCTCAGAAGTCATGGACAAACAAGGTGGTTCACTGGAGCTGGCAGTGCTGCTGCCTCTTCCAGTTGAGATACACCAGCTTTCTCCTTCATTTAAATAAGCAAACTGAAAACTCTGAGGCTGTCTGCCTTCTGCTTGTTAATTCATTGCTAAATGAGCAATAAATGGTTAAGTCACAGTTTCCAATTTTGGAAAATTTTATCGTCTCAACATTCTGTACCCTTTCAAAACCCACTTGTGATCTCAATGTTTGGGCATGTACTTCATGGTGTCAGGGCAATGAACCCCTTCCTCTTAATGGGTTTGCAAGGAAATAGGTAAAGAAAAATGGGTAGATGTTTCATCAAAGAATTCACTGGAAATTTCCAAAGTGCTCTGAGTGAGTTGTGCTAGCTCACTAGGCTGCACTGGAGGATACAGGTTCTGTTCAGCTTGTCCTCCCATAGATCTTGCCATCCTCTGGATGAGAATGTGTAAGTCCCAGGGATTCTGCACTGACCTCACTTACGATGTCTTGGCTGCTTTTGTAGCCACTCTCCCTCCATCAGACATAGGCTGACATTTCCCCCATTTTTAAGGAAAAAAATATTTCTGTACTTCCATTTTTCATTCTGCTTGTTTGTTCTGTGCCTGTGACTCAGAAGGATAGTACAAAACTCTCTTCTCTTGTAGCAGCAAAATACTGCTGTTTGGAGTGAATACACCAAGCATCATGCTGGGTTTTATTGTAGGAGGCACACTTCAAACTGTATCACTTGGAATGGATTTTAAGTGATAAGGGATTTTTAAAAGGGATTTGATTTGGGAAGTCTGATAAAGTTCAGTGTGGGAACCAGCTGGATATTTAGACATCCAAGAAGAGTACTCTTATCTATCTATATACCCATCACAACTGGAGCTCATTATTAATGCCCTCACTGTTTCAGAAACCTTGTAACACCTGAACCTGCACATTCTTCAGATGGCAGTGTGACTGGCTGCCTTCATTTTCTGCAGATTGTCACTTAAAAAAGCTTGACAAAATACTCACTGCATCACTGAGCTCCATGTGGCTTCACAAATCTATTCAAAATTGACATCATTACAAGATCAAGACCTTAATTGGCAAAATAAGGAGCTGGCAAACTTCTGGGTGATCTGATCAAACTCCATTGTCATGCTGTTCTGTGATGCTGAGCACCAGGCTTCGTATGTAGGTCTCTGTGTATGTTACCTCCCCTGGTTTTTTTAGGTGAGAAAAAGAATTCTCGTGATACTGCTCTCTTTTTTTTTTCTTTTGCCCAGACAGTGAGCTCAGGCAGCTCAGTCAGCCCAGCTCTAGTATTCTATGTGCCTTAGCACAACAGCTTTCCTCTGCAAGTGTCTTTCTATCACCTAAGCAGCAGTGTCATGAGCTTCTATTGTGCTGTTCCTGGGGTGTGAGGAGTGGTGAGTCCTGGTGTGTTGTCACAGCAGGGCACAATCCTTCCTCTGATGTGTTGGGACTGGGCACCAGGCCAGAGACAAAATGTTTCCAGTATCAGAGAAGTGCATTGTGCATTCATTGCCTTGGAGTGGGGGTTTGTTCTGGAAAACCAGTGGGTCACATCCTGGTGCAGAGAAAATCCTTGTGGAGAAAGGATGTGATCCTAAATGTTCTGGTTTGTTTAAGCAGCTGTACTTAAATGACACCATAGTAAAGGAACATAATTTTATTTTAAATAAAAATGTTTTTCTTGCTGTTTTTTATGGTGATTCATAGGAATATGTATACTTTGGTCTGTTAATTATTTAGATAAGCTTTCCAGCTGAATGGCAGCTTTAAGCCCTTAAAAATCCTGATGCAACAGCGTAGCTTGGCCTGTGCCAGTGAGATTGGATACTACAACACTAGGTAGGAATTCATATGTGTTAACTGAGCCAGTTTTATGGTCTTCAAAAAGACCATAAAGCCAGCTTTATGATCCAAAGGGAGCATTGCTTTTCTGATAAGCCAGCATTTCCAAAAAACCCTGTGTAGTGCATACCTGGAATTCAAATGAGCCAGCTGCTGAGCCAGCACAGCAGGGCTTCTCGAAGTACATTTCATAAAAGCTTCCCACAAGGTTTTGGCTTTTATTTTTATTCCCCTTTTTTCAGTTTAAAGAAAAGAAGTCAGTAAAAAAATTAGAAATAAATCTTTAAAGAGCATGTTTAGGAGGGGACTGTCTGTTTGGGTGGGTTGTTCCAAAGGCTTTGCGACCTACACAGGATAGGAAATGTGAAATGCAGAGTATGTCACTATCTGTACAGAGTAAATCAGAGCAGATTTTAAAGAATATGTAAACAAGCATGACTTGAGAGCCACGGGGTTCTTCTGGCAGAAAATTGCCGTCTTTGCAGTAAAGAAAACCATTCTGTTTGTTCCCAAACAGTAAGGAAGAGACCTTCCAGCGCAGCAGCAGCAGTTGCTTCTTCACATGTATTAACACCAATCTCTTCCTCAGTGAAATCATTCCCTCTCTGTAACCGTACTTGAGAGCTCACAAGCTCACAAGTCAATGCCAGAAGACCAAACTTTTCTCCTTGTAGAGGGGGAGAGAAATCTCTTGAGGTTAGTTTGAGCCTTTTACATGAATTTTCTTCCCAGTCTTTTCCTGCTTCACAGCTTTGAGGTCTACAGAAGCTTTCAAAATCTTTTCTCTTCTTGCTAAGGATCAGTTTCATCTGTTGAGGTCCTTTACAGCTTCTGCAGCTCCAGAGCAGATATCGGAGACCCTAAGTCTAGTTTAATGACAGTTTTTAAATTCTGATTATGGGATTGTTTGCTGATGGAAGCAGACTCTTGAGCAGAGATGTCTGGGAAAGCTGAAAGGACAGGTTCTCTGTTCTGCTTTAGCAGTTCAGCATGGAGCATCCCTCACAGAGGAGACATCTTTTCACTTTGGAGCTAAACAATCTCCTTTTACCATGTACATCATTGTTTAACTAGCTTTTGGTTTGGCAAAATTGCTGCATGGTTGCACTGGTTTGAGGGAAAGTGCAGTCTCTGTCAGGAGTTTCCTTTTTCCCCTTTTGCTGCTAATTTCAGATTGTGTCTCTACAGCCTAGGCCCCTCTTTTTTCAAAGTAAGTTTGCCAAATCCTTTTTTTCTAGGTTTTTTTAGCATTCATCTCGTTCACATAAACATTTCAGTAAGAATCACCAAATTAAACAGTTTCTTCCACCACGTGCACTTTTATGAGTGCTCTAAATTACTAAAATAGGGCCTGACAATGACTCCCTGGAGGAAGAGGATGTCACAGTCCTGTACCAGTTGTTTCACACTTGCTTTTTTCTCGTGAAATTTAGATTAAATACTCCAGTTTTGTGCTCATTCCAGTTCAGTTTGGATTATGAACAGAATTTGTTTCTAAAAGTCATCTCATCAAATCACGGAAACAGCCCTGTCAAAATGTAGCAAGTATTTAGTTGGTACTTTTTGGAATAAACAAAACTCTTCCCTGACTGATTGTTTAAGGACATTGGCATGGCAGAGCCCTGTGGCGCTTTGTTGTAGAGCTGGGGATTTAATTTTATTTTGTTCTGGTGCTCAGCAGTGCAGTGTCTGCAGTGATCCTCCTCCTCCTCCTCCTCCTCCTCCTCCGATGAAGAGAAGGATGAATTTACTTGTGCTGCAAATGGTATGGAAACAGTGTTGGGATAAATTTAGCTTTGCAATGCAGACAGCTACTAAGATATTGTTTATATACATAAAGTAAAGATGGAAAAAAATCACATACTCAAAAGGTTTCCTGGCAAGACTTCATTGTATTTTGCCTCTGTGGGGAAAGGAAGTTAAGAACATTTGGGCCCTCTGCTGTTTCAAGTACCTTATTTTTCATCCTTAAAAGAGCTACAACAAAAGTATTAGTTGAGCTTGATTTTTTTTTTTTTTAATGAATGTATGTTAGAATTTTGTGGGAATGTTTCGCTTCCTTCGTCCCTAGTGGCACGTTACCCCAAGGTTTTAGAATACAGCTTCATCATAAATCACTAGTTATGCTCAAAGGAAGTGGTTCAATTATCCATATATAATGGAATGATGATATTCCACTTGATGCCTGAGTCAGGCTTTTACTGAGCCTCATTCTGTTCTTGCTGCTTTTTTTCTCACCTAAAAGAATAAACCTCAATAACTTCAATTGTTTCACAAAACAGCATCACTTTCCTCAGAGCAAGAACAGGTTTATGGGGTTGGTGAGGAGATGTTGTAGGACCTGACAGGAGTCAGAAAACATGTGCCTTGTGTCTTTTGTGTTGCTGTTGTCCCTCATCATTTGTGTAGCAGGTAACTCATAAGGCTAGTGAAAGAATTTAATACCTCCTTTTTTTTTTAAGACCAGGCTTAGTTCATTCACAAAATAACCTGGAAAAGAAATACTCCAATCAGTTTGCTTTCTAACCAACCTTGTTTTCTTTTAAATCCATAATTCTGATGTAATTTCCTGAATTAATGCAGATCACATTAAAAATATTCATTTGCACATTACCATTGTGCATATAAAATGGTGGCTGTTGAATTTTTTTTTTCCATTTGCCATGTATCATCACTGTAAGGATTTTTTCATGACTCTGGTAGCATTTACACATAAGGAAGCAAAAAAATTACCACCTGTTTTATGCATAAAATTAAGAACCAGAACTTGAAATTCTGTATTTGTCTGTAAAGAATTATGTGTTCTTGTTTTACACCTTTGTTCTGAAGAGGAATCATACAAGTTATGTTTTCTGTATGCTTAATCTGGTGCATTACATTTCCTGTATTTTTAATCTGTTTCACTGATATTTCATTTTTTACCTGTGTGGGAATAATGAAGGGATATTTTGATGACAGTTGACTGAAAAAAACACAGGAAGTTTGCTACGTAAGAAAAATAATTTTACTAAAATACAGTTTTGAGGTTCTGAACAAGGCCTTTATTGCTTTCCACATGGGAAGAGACTGCCTAGATTACACAATCTTACTTCAGTTGTTTTAACTTTGAATTGGCATGGATTCCTGGTTTAGGAATTACGTATAATTTTTGCTATTCATTTAATGAAATAAGGCTTCAAGATTCTAAATCTCAAGGACAATGAACAGGCATGTGGTCTTTACTTTTCATGAATCCAAATAAATATATTCTTGCCATCTCAGCTGATAGACATTGTTTCTGTAGCAAAAAATGAGGTGACTTTTTCACTGCAGCTGTGAACCCTGGAACTTCCACAGCATTCCCAAGGGTAAAGTGTGTTCAACTCCAGTGTAACAAACCCTAACAAACATTACACAAATTAATAGATTTACAGGCCCTTATGGAAATTGAACTGCAGAAGCAAACCTCTAAACTCCTGATGTGAAGAAATGAAAGAAATTACTGTATTGAGGCAATTCCATTTCTGACTGTATCGTTTGGATATTAAACTTGACACTCAGCTGTCACCATTGTGCCCTGCAGAGAGTCAAGGGAAGCCTCACTGTAGTTGTCAGTCAGCAGGCTCTGAGTCAGCATGCATAATGCACAAATACTTACTGAATGGTTTTTTCCTAACCTTTTATACTAAAACCAAATGCTAAGTTGAAGGATGAAGTTCATTCTTTGGTCTTCACTGCTACATGTGCTTTTTGCCCACTGACATTGTTGGGTCGTAACACAGAACTTTTCCAGGTGGTGATAATGTGGTTCAGATCTTGACTCTACTCCTCAGGAAGAGAATGTGGCTTAGGTGGATCATCTGGACAAATGGCTTTGCACCATTGCTCTTCCAGAGCAGAAATTCTGTGCTCAGAGGTGGCTCTGAGAGTGATGGAGCTGCTGTAGACAAACCCTGGAACTCCCACTGCTCCTCAAGAGGCAAATCTAAAGCAGTAATACACTTTCCTCTAATGAAACAGAAAACACCTAGGTTTTTGACAAAGTTGAAACCTTCATTAGATATATATATTTTGGAAGAATGGAGCAGATTTTTGTTGAAAAACCAAACCTCCAAATCTCACCCAAGAGAAAGAGATTGCTGATTTGAAAATGGTCTGCAATGCTTATTTTCTTCCTCTTTTGATTAAGTTCAGTTCCTCAAACAGCTGTGGTTTCCCATGGTACATCACAGCCAAGGATTCACTAAATGCATTATGTTTTACCCAGCATTCAGGAAGACTGGAAAAGAAATCTTCAACATCCTTAAAAGGTACAATAAAATAAGAAAATATTTTTACATCCAGCTTGTAACTTTTCCCAGTTAAAATTCCAGGGCATTTTTCAACAAACCCCTCTTCTTTTAAAACCAAAAAATTGCATTCTCCCAACACTTTTTTTTTTTAAAAATTAAACTTTCTTTGTTCATCAAGTTGACCTAGCATTAAAAAAAAATTTAAATTTTGAATATTACTTAGCTGGATTTCCATAACTCTTGTCTAAGGAAAGGCAGCTCATTTGTATTCTGGTCTTGTTATTCATTCTGCTCTGAATAATACCACAGGCTGCAGGTTCTTTGTCTTGTTGAAGTCCAAACTGTCACCTTTCTTGAGGATCATCAGCTCTAACAAAGGTTAAAGTGTTACATCAGTAATATGCAGCTTTGTATATTAAAAACTTGTAGTGTAAAGGGAAATGCTTTTCTTTATTAATTATGCCAGCAATTTGGGAAAGAGCTGGGAGGAAAGATTTGCACTGCTGCTCATCTAATACATGGCAGTAACATGGGATGGTTTTGCATTTGAAGCAGAATGCAGGACAACATGACTAATTGTGTTGGTAGAGTGGTGCAAAGCTCACTGTAAACTAATTATTCCCTTCTACACCAGGGAATGCTGAACCCTTGCAAAACCAGATGCTAACCCCCAAATTTTTCTTATATTAATAAAATAAGGCAATGCAGTAGCCCTTGATGCATTTTTGGTGCATTTCCTAGGAAATTTTTCTATATTGTGCTTGTGTATGGAGATTTGAACAGCAGGTTCTGTTTTTATAACTTTCTGCCTAATGATATCAACTGGCAGTACAGGTATTTGACCCTCAGGACTCAGATGTATTGTATATATGTTATGTTTTTATAAATAGACTTCTCACCCTACCCTACAAATGGAATTAGAATCTAGTCCTGATTTTTAATAGCAAGTTTCAAATGAGAACATCATTTTATACCCCCTTGTCAGAGAATAAAAGAGCCCAGAGTGTTGTCTGTGGTGTGGAACAGCAAAACCCCAGTAGATTTTGGAGTCTTCTTTACAGAAACCGTAACCACCATGGTCCTGGAAAACATTAAATCCATTCCAAATGTGAGAATTGTAGATTAATCTTGTGTTAGTAATTCAGTTTAAAGAAATCAGGATGTTAAACCATGCAAACTGAATGCTTACCTCGCTGAGAAGCAAATTATCAGTAGATATAAGTTAGTCTTATTTTTTCAAATAATTCTTAATGCTAAATAAAAGTTTATTTCCAGTATTAAGTTGGGGCTTGATTGCCGTGACCACAGTCATTATTTTTATGGTTTTGGAACATGAAATGGAAAGAAAAAGTGTTAAAATGTAGAGGAGGCAGAACCCCTGGTGGCATGCTTGGGATGAGAAGTGGTGGACCATGAAAGCTGGGGCTGGGAGGTCACCTGTAAAATAACAGCTCCTGGTGTTCAGCTGTTGTCTGGGTCTGGGCAATCAGTCTTCACTGCTAAGTGACAGTGTATTGCAGTAAAACCAGAAGACTGTTGAGTCCTCCCTTCCTCTCCCCTTCTCTTTTCCATGTTGGTGCCTTAATTTTCTCTTCTAAACTGCAAAACAAGGCAAATTCTTCTCCACTGCAGTGTTAAGTGTGAACACCACTTTGCTTTGTTTATAGCAGGTGTCAAAACCCATTGCTTTGGATTACTTAATCCCACTCATCAAAATGGGATTGATTGCTGCTTAGGAGAATCACTTACAAGGTGATGCTTACAAATCTCTTTATATTGACTTACCTGTGAGTAGTGACTGTTTCATCTTAACCAAAACCACAGTTGTTTCACTGCTGCCCTCTCCTCCTTGTCTGTTGGCTCTCACTTCTTGTGAATTTCTGAATTGCATATGCTAAAAATTGTGTGGAGGAAGGATGATCTTTACAGTGTTTGTACCATGCATTAAAATAAAGTGTTTGGATCGTTGCCTGAATTATCAAGTGTCTCTACCTTAAAAATGGTTGGCATTTAGATGCTAAGAAACTCACAGTTGTTTTCAGCCTGACTGCTGCCCTTGAGAGGAGGTATGAATATTGTAGGAGGTTTGAGTACCCCAGTGCACAGAACCTGCTTGTAGCTGGCTCCTAAATGCTGTGGTGGCAGATGTGCTTGAATATTATTTAAGAAATGGATTGGAAAATTAGTGAAACAAGAAACAGTAAGCCAAGCATGATTCCTTAAAAGAGTGAAAATTACAGATTTTATTAGCTGGTTTTAATTTTCATCTGTACAGTCCTATAGCTGCCTCTGTCTCATCTAAAATAAAAGGCAAGTAAGAACACACTTTTGGAGGAATGTGGCTAATTCTTTTAATATTCGGAACAAATGCATCTTATATATCTTATTTAATAAGAGAATATTCCTTTGATTCACTAAGAGGGGTTGCAAAGTTGAGAACCTTATTTCAAAATTTAAATTGGTGGAAGAACCTCTGTTGCTGATCCACGGGCTCCCTCTCCTGGTCTGGGAGATGCTTGGCACCAGGGGCTTGATTAATGCAGAAGGTAAGTGGAAGTTATTTGCAAATTGATTTTGTGACATGGTGTCAACGGTGTCTCCTAATTTCCTCAGTGTTTAATGACAGCATTGTGCTCTCTCTAATAATAATAATAATAATAATGAGATGAACACGGGTGTTGTGGTGAATCAGGGTTGCAGGACCAGGTTTATTTTATTCAAGTGCCAATTAAGACATATCACAAGGACTGAAAGAAACGTGCTACAAACAATGTTTACAAATAAAATCAGTGAGTTTGGATACCGAAATAACTGTGCAAAATTATACTCTAGAGTTGCATTGATACTGTCACCTTTGTCACCTTAGTGCTGTGCTTGCACCTCCTATTGATCATACTACATCCAAGTTGGACTGTTTGCCTATTGTATTTGACTGTGGAGAAAAAATATCTTCGGATTAATATTCTTAGATTCAAAACATACGACTGTTGTAAACTGATCAACAAATTTGAGGCCTTAGACTCATAAAGCAAACCTCATAGATAAAAATTGTATCTGTTTTAGAGGTCACTTTTGTTTCAAGTTTTTTTTTTGTTTTGTTTCAAGTCTCATTTCTAAATGTTATTTCATAAATTTCTGGCAGAGTTGAAGAAAATTTTTTTCTGTTTTACCTAACCAGGTTTGCTTCTAAGAAGTTTTTTCAGCTTGAATTTATCAACATGAACAAATGTTTCCATAGCTTAAGGAATGAAACAAGTATTCTAGAGTGGCATCCTTCCCTTAATGCTCCTAATTCATATGTATATTGCAGCAAACAAAGTTAAAATAAATATTTTCAGTTCCAAATGATTTGGAGTTTACGTTGTTTTTCACATTTTTTGGACCAAAGATTTTCACACTCACTTTGGGCTTGCTGACTTTAGTGACCACAGAATGTCACAGGGACCCAAGATATGCAGGTCCAAAAGATTTATTCAGATGACCTGCAGTGCAGATAGGGGCAGAGCTGGGAGGGGCTTTTGTACATTGAAAATGCAAAACAAGCACCAGACTAATGTGAATTGCTTGCACTTAGAATATCAACCTTTTATCCCAGGGCCTGAGCTTTTAACAAATACTCAAAAGAATCTAGCATTTTCATTCATGTTAGAAATTGAGTGTAAATTTTTAAAAAGAGAGATCCTACTAGTAAAATATTAAATTCCACAGTTCATTCAGAAATGTGTTTCTAGAGCTGTTAAGTGATCCTCCTGGCTTTAGTTAAAGCAAGTCTCGACAGTTACATGTTATGAAGCAAAACCAGGTTTGGGAGAACTACTTATAGCAGTTCTCTCTCTTTAATTACTACTTGTGTCAAGGGCACACAGAGTGAACTTTTCATGCAAACAGAGAATATAAGATGCATGTGAGAAGTGCAAATACTTTGATGCTGTAAGTTGGTCTGACTTACAAGAAGGAGGTCAGTTGCAGTGAATAGAAACAAAGCATAATGCACTCACTACAAAGCATAATGGCTCAATAAAGTCTGTATCTCCTAATATTTTTCTATTTTTATGTGTGCTGCAGCCACGTTAAAATAACAACTCTTTGTTGTCCATCCTTGTTCATGCCACACGCTTGATCATTCACTTTACCATCTCTGTAAATCTTCTATCCTAGCATCTATTCATTACCTGTTTACCTTTTTTAAGTTTCTAGGGACTGAAGTTATTTCTGAGCTAAATTATCTAGCCTCTCTAACACCAGTGCTCTCAGGTAGCTTGATACTTGTCAATGAAAAGTAGCTTTGACATCCATTGGTTAAACAGGCAGTGTGACAGGAACACAGCACTCCCATCTGCTTTACAGACTCCACTGATACCTTGGAAATGTAATCATTTAACCTTTTGTACTTTCTTGCTCCTTCCCATCCCACAATTAAGAAGCCTATTTGAAGTTTAGATGGTGCCTTCTACAGTGCTATGACTTGTTAAGTCTTTTCCATTAAAGCAATGTGTTTCTTTATTTTTTTTTTTTTTGTGTACAGGAACTTGGAACACCAAACGAAGATACGTGGCCTGGAGTCCACTCTTTACCCCATTTCAAACCAGGTAGGTTGAAGCACCAAGTTCCTCCAAATTCCTCCTCTGGAAATACACAACAGAGGTAATTACATCCCTGACCCCAAGTGATCAAAATGACCTGGTGTGCAATGTGTGAGCCATAATGCACTTCTTCCAGCTGCTTTTTATTTTGCTCATGGTGGAAGGTTTTCTTTTGTTTAATTTCTTCACTTGCTTTTCATTTTCTTCTGTTTGTTACAGTAAGAGCCCTGATGTGCTTGCATTGCTCAGCCACTGAGTATTGTACCTTTCAGACTGCTAGTGCACTGATTCTCTATTCAGGATTACTTTTCCAGCAGAGCACACCAAACTTTGACAAATACTAAAGGAAAAACAAAAGAGTAGAGAAAAGAAATTGTGAAATCTGAAGTTATTACTAGGTCATCTATTAGTATCTTTCTGCAAAGGTTAATTTTTTTATGTTTTGTATTTGCAGTTGTCAGACTCTATAACCATCCTTGAAAAAATGTTTCACCATCTGATACCTTTTTTGAGAGGGAGCAGTTTGTCTCCTAGAGACTGGGAGGATGTGGTCAGCTTCATTATGCTAAATATGTATGTTTATGTATGTAATATATATAGTCTTGTGAACTTCTGAGTGGGGATCTTAGAAATATGTTTTTTTAAGCATGGCAGAGGAGGTAAATGAGTAGCCAGGAGATGGGGCAGAGGAGTTGTAAAGGACAAATAGATCTAGATAGCTCTCAAAAGAATGGAGAGAGAGAAAGAGGCAAATATATTGTAGGGCTTACCCTGATACAGACACAAAGCCTTGAAAAATAGGAATGCAGACATCTTTCTTGCACACTGCTTTTTAGTCTCTGTCCTACTGCTGACTTACTGCTGTATAGTGAAATCACACTCTAGTGCTCTCTGGTGAATTAGGAGAAACTTTAACAGTCTTTCACTGAAATACTAGAAATACTACAGTGTTCTTCCCTTAAACAGTGTGTCATTAAGTTTACAAGCTTTTGTATTTCTCATTCTTGATACAGATTGAAAGCTGAGCAAATACAGAATCCTTACAGAAATGGAGTGGTCTGTAAAAGCAGCCTAAAAACATTGGTTTTAGCAAGAATAGTAAAGAGAAGGAGAAAGCCTGAAGGTGTCAGTGACTGTTCTTTGGGTTGGTTTGTTTTTCTGTGAGACACAGGAAAGTTTTGAACAGTAGATGGCAGCCAAGAAATTTCATGGTTTCATTTTTCAGTTTGGCTTCCAAGTGTGTCAAGGGATGTGGGTTTATTACCACAGAAGAACATCAGGAAATAAATCCACAGTAGGCACTTCATTAAATCTAATTTTTATACAGCCATTGTGTTAGAATTGCTCTTATTTTCTCCATCCCAGACTATGGATTTTTTTTCAGCTATGAATACGTAATGTTTATACAAATGCAGAGTGGGGACAGGAGGACAAGACAGAAAATGATCACACAGTATTTTCACCATTTCTGCATAGTGTGGCTTTTGTTCTCTCAGATCCTTTCCACATCTGTGAAGTATGTAGATTTGTAAGTCAGAGTAATTACTCTGCTTGCTGACAATCATTTAATCTTTTTAGGGCCTCTTAATGCAAAGCACTGAGCTCCTTAATTCCCTTACTCTGTGGAGGTCTGGGAGCCCTCAAAAAATAAAATCCCTGTTCCATACACATACTGTGTTGTGCACCTTATATCCTTGATGACCTTGGTAAAAGGATTTTCTCTTTGTCTTATGGTTCCTTATTTGCTGTTTTTAGAAATTGCAGCAATAGAAAGCATCATGTAACTGGACAACCAAAACTGGCTTGCATACCCCAGAACTGAGAAATTGAATTTTATTCTGGTAAATGTGGAATTGTTAGAGCAGCAAAACACATCCCTCTGGGATCACTCCAGAGTACCAGCACCTAAGGTATGCTCTGCACAAAATGCTCTGACCTATGGGCTGGAATGAATACTATTTGTTCAGGCCGTTAGGATTGGTGGAGATGCTTGGTCAAGGATGCCAGGTTCTCTGTCACTTCTTAAAAAATGTGCTTTCCTTCATGATGTTCTGTGCACAAAAGCTTTCTGGCTATGGTAAGGCTGCTGCATCATCTGCAGGTGCTCAACCAGCCATGCTCCTCTCCCTGATGGTCTGGAATTGCTTTCCTGACAGACTTCTTACGAGCAAAAATGAAAGTTGAAGCTTTAATAATTGAACATTTGACAGTTGGACTCAGTGGTGCTTGTGGGTTCCTTCCTTCTCAGAATATTCTGTGATTCTTTGAAGATTACTTAATCTGTTCCTTTTCCTAGCAAAATAATGAAGTATCCTGAAATGTCTTGCCAAATCTGAACCAATTCCATTTCTCTTGAAGATTTGTGAAATTACTGTGTTTCAATATATGTGGTATGGGGTTAAGTCAGACCTGTGCTTTGCATGTGTTAGTAAATTTTAAAACTGATAGCTGCTAACAGTAATTGAGATAAATTGAGAGCATTGGTGTTGAGGATGTCAGCTTTCACTGAGGTAAGGCTTTGATTCTATAAACTTGAGTTGTGTAAGAATAAAACAAAAGCATTTGAACAGGAAGTATGAGTGATAAATGGTTACTATAGTTTTAAAAATGCTGAGCACATTAAATGCCTGTGGGTTTGGGAAAACTATTGAGAGTCAAAAAAGAATTTCATTGTATTTCTTTGCATACAGAATATGCAGTAACTAATTTTCACACTGTGATTTGATGGGACACAGTCTTGTGCTGCAGAGAGCTAATCACAGTTTATTAGGACAAACATATCTGAAAAATGTGATATTAGTCTCTACTATGGTAGCCAAGGGTCTTGATTATTATGGAAAGCATCCAGTGCCTTAATAATGGTGATCTCTGACATCTTAATATGTAGGGACATTTCTGAGCCTGAATAAGAAATATGTTCCTAAGGCTAGCTGTGGGTGGCTCTAGGTCATTTAAAGCCCTAACCTAGGTGATTTTAACAGCTTGTAATAGTGAAAATAAAATTGTCATAGTTTTGTTTGACATTTAAAAAGTCAGAAAACAACTTGTATTTTATCTGCCTGCTTTGAGATTACTCACTGTCTTACAAATGCTCCAAGTAATAGATAGATATTTAAAGCTAAAAGTTGGCCTGGTCTTTGAGCTTTCTCTGTGCTGCAGCCTCTGTCCTCTCAGTTTGTGTTTGCACACATGCACACATCCTGCTTAGTAAGTTACTTAAGGATAACCTAAATAATGCATTTGAGAGGTCTGAAATCCTTCAGGAGTATTTCAGTAACTTTGGGTTACCTCTGTGATGCATTTTGAAGTTGTTATGGATGCTATAATCTTGAGAGGGTCTTTCTGGACTTGTGAATCATCATTTCATTTATTTCAACGCCAGTGAAACCCAGCCATTCTGGATCACTGTGAAAGTAATTATCTGCCCTCAAACAGGAAAGCAGTTTGAGGGAATTGTGAAAAAGTGCTAGTTGCTGTTTCAATAAAATCTTGATGTTTCATCCACATGAGAAGCCCCATGTTACAGGCCATTGGACAGACACTTTCAATGATGAATATGATCCCCTAGATTTGGAGAACACATTTTCACTGTTCACTCTTCTGTTGCAATGCTTTAGGAAATGTGTAGATTTGCTGGGCTAAAACAGATTCAAACACCAATCATACCACTGGGCCTGTATCTCCAGGAATGAATTAAAGTAGGCATGAACTATGTCTTATCTATATGAGTAGAGGTGAGGCAAGCTGCTTCCTTGTTGGTCTTGTGTCCAAGTCTTCCTGATTTTTTGTGCATTATGTTCTTCATTGTTATTAAATCTCAGATATTTTTTATTCTGGAGTCTTATCAATTTTCCATCTCCCGCCATTTCTCCTGGATTGAGTCCTGTCCAAATAAATGAGCAGGATAAGCCTTTGGATAAATACCTACACCTGAGTCAAGTTTTCACCTTTCTGATGTTCTCAGTTAGTGTTTGGGACTGATGCTGTGTAACCTCCATCCTGGGAAGTTAAGTAGAGATTTATCAGGAGGTCCTGTCAGTGAGTAAAATGGGAAAAGGTCACAATAAATGAACTGTCCCTGGCAGTGAAGCAATGGTAATGGTCAGGGAGAGGAAGGAGCTTCTTAAGAAAGTGGAAAAAACACGAGAATGCTTTGTAATGTTCACTGTGCATCAGTTTCTTTACAATACTGTTTCTAAGTGAAAGAAAGTTAAATATTTAATCTTGAGCTGATGGTGTAGGAGCCTGAGCCTCACAATATTCCACAGATGATCAGATACAATAGACAGTAATACACCTGAAAAGGTGCCTTTATGAGACAATAGAAGCAATCTGCTGAACACTGATTTTTAAAAGAGAATCCCTAAAGCCACGATGAAAAGAGGTAAGAGAAAGAGTCTCTCCTTAAAGAAAAAGCAGAACACAAAAAGAAACAGTGAGGAAAAAGCATTCATAGGAAATAGTGCATAACATGGATTTTGCCAGGGACTGATGGGTACTTCATGGATTTATTAAAAAATCACAAGTCTGTGATGGACAAAACCACTTCAGAGCTGGTGTTCTAACTCAGGAATTCTACTTGACATCCCAGGCGATCAATAAATATAGATTTGGTTTAGAAATATGGTCTGCCTACATGCATCTTAACAGCTGATTGACAGCCAGATTTTTTTTCAAAAGATTAAGTCTTCATTTAGAGTAGGGCTGGACTGAGAGACTGAACTCCTTTGGCACAAACACATGAATATACTGTATATGAGAACATATGGCTTTTCAGACTTACACAGCAGTTTTTCCTATAGAGTTTCTCCAAAGCCTGTCAACATTTTGTTACAGACTAAATCAATATCTTGCTTGTTTACATCTACTTTGGTGCCAGGGAATGTTCCCAGGCAATGTGGGAACCTCTGCTGTTAGACTGTCAGAGCAGCCTCTGGTATGCCTTTACCTCATGACAATTAGCACTTCCAAATAATTAATTCCTGAGCATTAGGAAGCTTCCTTAGGGTCAGGAAGTTAATGTGGGCTGGGGACTGTTCTCTGTAAGAACAAGTCTCCATCTCCTGTCTTGGAGGATGGCAGTGGGAGGTGCTGCAGCAGTGCTACAGGACAGTGATGGTGTCTTGTCCAAATAGTCTCAAGCTCATTTAAATAAGTGGTATAAGAATTTGAGAATTCTTCAAGTTCTCAAATTTTCAAGAATTTGAGTACTTGAAGAAAGAATTTGAGTACTTGAAGAAAGGAGGGCTGTCACCCTGGTTTTGAGGATTTTTCTAGGCCTTCTGATTTGTCTTTCAGATTAGAGTCAGAATTTTTACTTTCCCACACTTTTTACTATAAACAATAGCTTCGTTTTCCTACTCTGTCCTTTGTTGGTTACATACTTTTAAGTAGGCACAGAAAGTTGATTGACAGTTGTCTTGACCAGTGTGGTTTGGGAGGTGGGATTTCATCCTCCAATCCACAGGCGCCTTTGGAAATGTATAAAATTGAGTTTTGTAAATAAACTCGGGCATTTCCTGCTTTGCTCATCACCGTGCCCTCATGAAGTTCTTTTGTGTTGTGTTGTGGCAGAGGGCTATTTGTAAAGGCGAATTAATTTCTAATTTGTCTCCCTCTTTTGCTCAAACTAAACTGTATTATTTAGTTTTCTTCAATCTGTGGTATCCCCAACCCAAGAGAAGCAGAGTTGTCAGTGTTTTCACCATTCCTTAAAACAAAATTACATTAAGCTGAAAAGAAAGTAATTTATTATATATGCAGGGGAGGCAAGGTGAGCTCTGCTAAGAGGTGGAACTATTTAATGTAGGACTCCAATGCTTCAGACAATGCTGGGTATTAAAATTACATTTTCAACTCCTGCTCAGGTGGGAGTCTAGAAAACAGCAGCTATTCCTCTTTGCACAAACTGCTCTTGTAAAGCAAGTTGAATGGAGAAGAGGGGACAGGATGGAGGGGAGGGAGTTGCAATTTTTCTCAAGATGTTTGGCATACAAAACTCCAAAGTCTAGCTCATGTATTTGATGAAACTCTGGTTGTGGCTGAACTTCAGTAAAAACTCTAATTGCACATTAGTGCTGTAAATATTGCAGTGCTTGAAAATTTTCTTGTCAACATGGATGCTTGTATTTATATCTTTGGCTAACATAATTTGAATACTTTTAGAATTGAATATGTACTAAGAATGGTGTATGTCTCATAAATAACAATACAATGTTAGTCATGTTAGACTTTTAAATTAAATGTAAAGAAAACCCTTTGAAAAAAATCATGAATTAAACTTTTCAAAATATTAATTATGGTGATGTTTAAATATTTGCATTTAAGCTAATCACATTTGGTTTTAAATAGAGGAGAACATTAATCAAGGAATGCATATTAGCCATCATGTTTTGATTAACAACATAAAAAATGCCTTGCAGTCAAACTGCATTTTAAGTTCTTCGGTTTAAGCTAGAGGCTGATTATCAATACTGTTAAAAAGATGCTAAAAATCAAAATGTATTCTGCCTCTAATTCCTTCTGTAGCTTTTCTAGCCTATCTTAGATCCTTTCAAAGCAAACGTGGCAAAGGTATAATAATAGTTCATGTGTTTTTCTGACTGATAAAAGAGGAAAAAACCCTCATCTTGTTTTATGTTACTTAAAATGCAAGTGCTTATTTTTTCAATTCTCACAGCAGACCAGTATTCCTGCAGTGGTCTGCTAATAAGCTCACTAGTGAGTTCTGCTGAAGCTGGCTTCTGTTTGAACCTGCCCTTGATGCTGGGCTGTGAGATGGAGCATGTTTATCAGGCAGATAATGATGTTTGCAGTGCAGGATATGTAGGGATATGTGTGGGCACACAAGTGAGTATGCACATGTAACAGTGTTGCTGAAGAGTGGTTGTCTAAAGGAAATAAGAAATAGAAAGAAAGAAATACTGTTTTTTTCTAAGACCACGTAGTACTGCTGAGTGTAATGGATGAGCTTTCTGGTCATGCTTTTTTTTTCCCCCTAGGCCTTCAAACAGACCAGAATTTGGAAGCAGTTGTTTTAAAAACATAATTTTTTTGATGCATCAATTTTGTCAAATGAACTAGCTCAGGAAATTCCCTCCCACTCTTCCTCTGGTTGCTCATTTCTGCTTCCATTCTGCAGCTGTTACTCCGAGAGCCTCTTGATGCTACTGTCTGTGGGCCACAGTCCTAAAAACTTCCTTGGCAATTGAGGCATTGAGTAAGCTGTGCTGCAGGGTCTGAAGCAAAGAGCAGCTCAGATCCTTGTGCTGCCAGAAGAACATTTGTGTAACTGCCCCACTCCCCATGTCTGAGTGGGTTCTGTGGGTGCCCAGCAGAAGAGTCTTAGTTCTGAGGCTGTGGGAGCCTCAGACGTGTTAGCCCAGTCCTTGTGGATACTCTTGGGACATCCTGAGAGTCAAAATTATGCTACAGGAAGATGTTGGTACATCTTTCCAGTAACAAAAAGGAATACTATATGTTATCTTTTACTTATTGAGTCCTGTACAGGCATCTTTTTACACTGCATTTGATTGTGGACATGCCACTTAGTCAAGATTTGGCTACCTTGGCCTTCTAAGAAGAAAATAGTAAACACTCTGAGGTGCTGTGCAATTAAAATAAAACTAAAAATCTCTTCCTTCTTTTGTTTCACATAAGCAAAAATTCACCTTTTACTGGGTGAAATAGAGCACCCATGTGAAAAGCCAACTCTGTAAGAGTGAGACATAGCGGGTAGTGAGGATGATGACTGCATATTTGGGATAAAAATGCTGAGGACCAAATTTAGTTTCCTGAATTTGTTCCCAAAAGATTGGCAAATATTGAAGGGCTTGCATAAAGGAAATTAAAATCAAAATTTTTTACTTTAAATTTCAGATTGTGCTTGCTGTATTGGCCTTCCAGAGCTTTTATTCAAAATAAACACATTTAATAATAATAACCTAAAAATATTTGAACTCCAGTACATATACCTACAGTTTGAACTGTAAAAATTCAAAATACATCTGAGATCATATCCTGATCCGTAAACATACAGTTTTTCATGTTTCTTTAGTCTCAGCCTGATAGAGTGAGCAGCTGCCTCAGCAAGATGGTGCACCTTGTGTTCTGGAGAGTGGTTTGCATGTGCTGGAGGATGGCAGTGTGGGTGGGTGATCATGCGAGTGTCTGCACGAAATTTTCACATGTGCATGTTCACTTTTCAGTTCTGAGGGAGAGGTATTAAGTTTTTGCTACACAGGGTTTCTTCCACAGGGTTGGATTGAGATTGTAATTGCCAGTACTGTTGCCTCTCAGTATGTCAGGCAAAGATTTCTTTTGTGGGGGAGCATTCATGGTAATTCTGCAGAATTCCCAGTCTCACATACAGACTTATATTACTGTTCCTTATGAACATATCAGTGGTAGCTTCTGAAAAGCAAATATCAAAGCTATATGCTTGAAAGTATCACAGAATGCAATTTTGTGCAGTTGGTCACAGTCAGATAATGTATAACTTTAGATTTGGGTTTATTACATCCATTGAGCAGTCAAGGACAGGCATTCATACAGGTGTGTGAGAGTCATTCACTCTGAAAGGTGACTCAGAAGCAAACTTGGGGATGTAATTGAGAGACTGAATTCTGGTTCTGGGATAAATTTGACACAAGCAGGAGTTGTTCAGATAAAAGTTGTGAAGTTAAGTTAGCACTTTTTTTGCCTATGTTGGGACTGTTTGGTGAGCTTTTTGTGCAATTTTGTGGTTTTGTAGCTCAGGACTTTAAAAACTGCACTATGGTGGAGGAGCTCAAGGACAAGGTGTAGCTTCTCTGTTCTGGCAACACTGAAACCAAAATCAGCTGGTTTCACTGTATCTTTATTCTCTAAAGGATGAATTCAGAAAACTAGTATGAGCTATGGCATGTACGTGACGCTCAGTCTAACTAATGCAATAGTCCCATCTAATTATCTTGTCCATGAAAATTGGTAAGACTCTGGTTGGAGCCATGACCACAAAATTATGTAGAAAAATGCGAGCTGTTATTTTATTGATGTGTGGTTTCTTTCTGTGTAAAGCATGTAAAGTAAGCAGCCTCTAAACTGCTTGAAAGAGTTGATACCAATAGTTAGGAGAAGGATGGTTTGCAGTCACAGCATATTCAATAGAGTTTGAAATTAAGGACTATGGACTAAACATTTGCCACTCTATAGAGAGGGGTTTTGACCTCTCCATGTCTCTCCTTGCCTGATAAATATGATACATAAAGTAAAGATATATAAACTTACTTAAAAAGATGTTTAGACTGGAACTGTAGACAGCAAAGGAAGATCCCTTTGAGAAGTTTGTTTTGCTCATGTGTGTCCCTCATAGCATTTACATAACTGGTTCCAGTGTATCATTTTTTTCAGTAAAAATTAATCTGGCATAGCAATAGTTTTTCAGGGTTTTTGCAGAACTGGAACAGATGTTTGGGCATCAGAGCCTTAAGGCAATTTGGCCAAGTGGTTGACTCTGGAGCTTTCCTCCCACAGTAAAAAAATTGATTAAAATAAACACCAGATAGTCTGGTCAAGAAAATATGTTGTATATGATACTTCTCAAATGTTTTAAGTGGATGTAGCTCTGCTGAAGTCAGTGTTGCTGTGCCAGTTTGAACCAGCTCAGTATCTGACCAAAACATATTGCAGAATGACAGATAAAATCAAAATCTGTCTCTCTCTAGGTCCAGGTTACCTTTCCAGCAGTGCTTCAAGTCTGTTCAAATCTCTTTCCACCCAGATTTTTCCGCACTGAAATAGATTAATGTGCAAATTTGCAGTTTATTAGCTGAATTCCCATGTGGATCTCAGACATGTTGTTACACAGTGCTGTCTAGCTGCATTTTATTTTTCAGTCCCTTGTCATAAGTGAATTGACAGTGTTATGGCTGGACAGTTAATATAGAAAGTCTTATTTTTTTTTCCAATTTTTATGGGTATCTGTTTGCATATATGTATTTAATTCCTATTTGCAAACCAAAATTGAAGGGTTGTAGTCATGTAGCTTCCAGTTTCCAGTGTACTTGTCACACATATTTAAAAGGGAGTGATTACATTTCTTTAACTGCATCAGTATGGTTAAAGCAACAAAACTTGTAAACATGAAGTGGCCTTCAGATGTAGTTTGCAGGTCTACTCATTATGAGTAACTTCCAGTGCTGAGAATTCAATGAGATTTGAAGCTTCTGCATTTTTCTTTCTAGTTAAATGGGCAAAACCCCCTAAAAAATAGCTATAAGAAAGCAAATCAAAGCATCCACATTGATGCTAAGATTTTGCTTCTGCCTTGGGTTTGGCATCTTTAAAACTGACTGTATGAAGTGTACATGAAAACTTCGGAAATGATACTAGGAAGTATACAAATACAGGAATTTGAACACAACTCCTCTGAAGGTACATTTCCAGCTATTTTTCCACAGTAAGATGCACGCATGTCTGTGTGCATATATATATAAAAAATACTCTTGCAACTGTACAGTGGCTCTATTAAATGTCATGCACATGAGTGGAGAGGAAGCAATTTTTTTTTTAATTTCTATTTTTTAGATTTTTTTTGGAGCGTTTTGTGAGTTTAGAATGCAGTCACATTAGGGTAGTTTGTCACAACACGACACAAAAGAACTTCAGGAGGGCACGGTGATGAGCAAAGCAGGAAAAAGCCCGAGTTTATTTACAAAACTCAATTTTATACATTTCCAAAGGTGCCTGTGGATTGGAGGATGAAATCCCACCTCCCAAACCACATTGGTCAAGACAACTGTCAATCAACTTTCTCTGCCTACTTAAAAATACGTAAACAACGAAGGACGGTTAGAGAAACAAAGGTATTGTTTCTAGTAAAAAGTGTGGGAAAGTAAAACTTCTGACTCCAATACGGAAGACAAATCAAAAAGAAAAATCCTCAAAACCATGGTGACATCAGTTGGCCATGGTGAGTACCAGTCTACATGGCAGGATTTCCCTGCAGCGAGTCTCCATGGAAAATGTTGCTCTGTTCCCGTTTGTTGCTACCTGAGAGGCACTCAGCTCCTGTTCAGGAGGCTAACAGAGGACTGACCCTTCATTTCTGCAGCAGCTGATGTAACATCGTCCTTTTTCAACTAGAGTCCTACACTGCAGATGGAGCATCTTCTTGGTCATCAGGGAAAGGACTTCTATCTGAACTGAAGAACTTAATGTTCGAGTAAATGAGCTGTTGTTGCGCTTGTTACTTCTGCTCATTATTTTTATGTGTTCTTTAGAAAACAGACTCTTACGTGTCCATGATGTTCTGTGTGCCCCAGAGACCCACGCTTACTCTTAGGCATCCTGAGAAGCATAAAAACATGACAGTGAGGCTGTAGAGAATTGCATTTGTCATGAAGAAGAAAAAAAATACTGGATTTCAGGCTTCTTTTTTTCCTGTGGCAGCCAAAAACTACTTCAGAAATAATTGTAAAACTTTACATTTCTGTTGATGCCACAGTAAATGAGCTTTAGGTCCTCCTGGTTTGGTTTGATTTGGTTTAACAAGTTGGGGACTTTTTTTGGTTTTGGGATTTTGTTTTGGTATTTTTTTCCTCTGTTTGTATGGCAATTGCTCATAGGTTAGTTTTCTTTCTTTGTCTTAGGACATGAGCTGCAGGAGATACGTAGAAATGATGAAATTATGAAAATTGACAGTGAATAAATATTTTTTAAAAATAAATCTTGGGTTTAGTGAAGTAATTGAATATACCCTTTTTTTCTTACAGAACGGTTTACACAGTATGGCCCTAAAAACCTTAGACAAGCATGGAATAAGTAAGTATTTTTTTAATTGCACTTTTGACTCTTCAAGGGGATGCTGAAGTTATGATACCTAACTTAGAATGGCTCTATTATTTTCAAATAAGCCAGATTTGAATTGCCAGTTTCTTGTAAATAGGAAGAAACTGCATTGCATAGTATTTTCTTCTTGGGGAGTGTTAGGTGGCAAATGTATTGACCTTGTAGAGAAATATGGTGTTATTGCTTTGGGCCATCAGTTTTGAATCTTATTTTCTCTGTTCATCTATAAAAATCAGGAAACTTTTAAATAATATGTTTCTAATCCACTTTTCAGTGTTGTTTCCACATAATCATCCCCTGTTGCCAGGTCCATCTGGTCATTGCTGTGAGCTTCTGACCATACTGTTGTAATCTTAATTATGAATAAAAAAAAGTGTAAATTCACGCTTTTTTTTTTCCCCTTTGCAATGTTTCCTGAATTTGATCACATTTAATTCAGATGGACATTGATATAAAGGTATTATGCTCAAAATCCAGAAAGATTACCTGAAGAGCATTCAGATTGAATACTACACTACTGGGATTATTCTAAGTAATCATCTGTGTAAAGTTTGCTAGAAGATTTCTCAGCACATGTGGAATCTCTGTAGACAGGATATTTGGACTACACTGTCTTGAGCAATGAATAGCTTTTATATTTTGAAGAAAGCATATAGAGTTTGAATTGGATGATTTCAGCCATGTCAACACCTTGTCTTGCCAGCAAAGCTGTTAGAAGTTTTCTCCACTCTCTTTTGACCAAAAGTTTAGCAGCAAGGCTAAGCCTTTGCTATTTTCTTTCTGATACTAATTCAAAATCTTATTTTTGCTACTAATTGGCTGTCTTGTTGGTAGTTTACCAGGCAGTTCAAGAGATTAAGCAGCAGGAGACTTTAACATCTCCAAGTTCACCACTGAAACTGAAGAAATAAAATGTTTTGGTGAAGAAGTTTCCTTGTTGTAAAGGAAAAGAAGTTATTAATAGAGTAGAAATCCAAATTCTTTTTCAATATCCGTATTTATTAGAAATGAAATGTGTCTACAACTGCAAAATCCATAGCATGGTCACTTTTCCAAAATGTTTATATTCACTATGCCGTTCTATTTACTTTTTTCTCTATCTGCTCCTTCCGAAACCCATTTGGTCCAGTGTTTTCATTAAAAAACCAAAAACCAAAAAAACAAAAAAAAACCCAACCAAACCAAAATCAAAACCTACAAAAACCCCAAAACCACCACCTTTTGAAATCTTGGTTGGCTGAAGGAGGAAGAATCTCTTAATATAGCAAGATTGTTGTTAAAAAATTTTTGGTATTAGTTGTCGAATGTAATACCATTGATGTTTGTCCTTTGAGTCAAAACCTGTACTTCTGTAATGCCAGGCATCTTCCATGAGCCTGTAGCTCACTTTGCAGTACTACTGGATGCTCCTTGGTTAGCAGTAACTTCCCAGTTCCTGCAATGAGAAATACAGTTGGCACTGAAACCAGCTCAGGCCTCCACAAAGGTTAAGTGTCACCAGCCTGTGTTAATTGAGTTTCAGTAGTCTATAGAAAAGTTTCTGGCTTGTCCAATTCAATCCAGGAGCCTAATTTGGTGGCTTTCATGGATGAGTCCAGCTCCTGTTTACTGCAGAGGGAGCAACAGGAAGATCAACTCCACTTATATTTGGCTTTTGGACATATCTCAGACCATTTTGCCAGTTGTGATCCTTGCAGGCATCTTAAAATGTTTGACTGTACCTCAATCTTCCTGCTTGGAATACGGTTCAGTTTCCTGAAAGTCACAGCTTTCCTTTTAAAAATCAAGTCACCATAATGGTCTGTATCCTGTCCTTTTACAGTCAAAAAAATTGCAAGTTGATTTTTTTCTTTAAAAGTGGTTAATGAAAGCTTGGAAGAAGCAGTTATATTACAACATAGATAATTAGATCTGGACTGGGAAAGAAGGACAAGGAAACTAATATTGATTTGAATGTGTTTGCTTGGAGGCATATATTTGCCTAAGTAATGTGAATAGTAATACTGGCATGCTGTTCCATCCATCCTGCAGGCCTGGACTGAAGTCTTTTTTCTGTATTTTAACAGCAGTTAGACTATTAAAATACAGCAGTTATGTATTAATAAGTACAATAATTGGTTTGAATTTGAAAAGTTACTGTCTTATATTTCCTTTGAGACTATTGCATGAAATTTCTCTTTTCATAAAATACTAAGAAAAAGAACAAAACCCAGTTTGCCTAACACAGCTTCAGTCTCTGAGATTTCATAATTGACACAAGTTCTGATCACATCACAGGCTGACTCAAATAAGACTGGAGCTTTTTAAATTGTATGAAACCTCTTCAAAAATATTTATGCATTTTCAATGCTCTGTGCACAAAGGATTTGCAATTTTTCAGCACAAATGAAGGGACTGAAAGACTGAAAGCAATGACAATACACACAGTTCAGTGCTTTATATGGGTATTTCTACTGTGATAGGAAATATTCCGTGCCTCAAAATTATGTATCATTTACATTTGAAATGTGAAGGGCTTTCTCTTTTTCCAGTGTAAACCTCTGTGTGTGTGCTGTGCTGGAGTGCTGTTTGCTTGCACAGCTGCAGTTATGGATGTATAAACATTTCCGTTATAGACATCATATTCCCAAGGGTTCATAATCCAGCTGTAAAACTTAACACATGGATAGACTGATTCATTCCAGGAATTTTCTTTCTTTCTTTCTTTCTTATCGCTTTTCAAAAAGCAGCAATCTCCAGTCTTAAATTAAGAAGCTTTTGAACTTTCTGATTTAATTTGTGGAAGATTTTTGGTGACACAAAATATGTCACATTCGTAATTATTTTAAGGGCAGTGAACATGAGACCTGAAATGGGGAGAAAAACATACAGCCTTTTGTTTTTAAATACGTGTTGGTTTTGGGTACAGATTTGCTTCCTCTCAACATCTTAGTAGCTTTCAAAGAGCAATGTTTACAGTCTTGTAAGGATTTACATGTATGCTTAAACTTCTATTGATGAGAAGTCCCATTACTGCATTTTATAAGGGAGGAATTGCAATGCAAAAAAATGAAGCATTTTCACATAGAAACTGCCATAGAAACTGTACAGCAGTGACATTGAACTTCATGCTCCCAGATTGGAAGAGAACAGCTTTAATTTTCTGAACACAATGAAGTTTCACTATCTCCTGCTTCATCTTTCAGGCACAGGCTGATCCTTTATCTTGTTTATATATAGGTTTTGAGGTCATGGCATGTAAGGGTGAGAATATGAGTTTGGAAGCCTTCAAAGAGGCTTTTACCTCAAAATGTGCATTTTAATTCAATTTATGTAAGGGGAGGTTAGTAGGAGGAAAAATAATACTCTTCCAGTATCTACAGAGACAGCTTCATGTCTTAAGGCCAGAGGAAGAGAGGCAAAAAACTCCAACCCCAAACATTCCAAAAAGTCACAGACACTAGTTTGAGGGCAAAATAATTGCACCTGACCAACATCAGCCTCCACAAGATGATTTTAAAGGCAGAGAAAGAGGTGGAAAGATATTGGACACAAGACAATTGCTCTTTAATTCCTGGTCTAACTGGAAATTATTTAAAAGCATGGAATTTAACAGCAATGACAAAGTGAAACCCAGCCAGGATCATTACGTAAGTCAGATCCCTTAAATTCTTAAAATAGAATTGGTTGATGTTAGAGGCTGCTTTTGGGAAGTGTTTGAGATGAATAATATAACTTTCACTTAGAGTGAATTAAGTTCTTTGGCGACTTTAACGCTGAATTTCTTCACTGGTTGTCAAACTACTTAAAGATTATGGAGAGAGTATTTACTAGATAAGATGGAATCTATAAATTCGGTAGTAATGCTTATAAAGTTAAGATACAAAACTTGCATTGATGTTTGCTTCTATCTAGTATGAAGCCTCACCTACATAGCATGATATAATATACTGTGGAATGTAATTATAAAATGCTGGTCTAAAAAGAACTAAGATGTGGTAATCTGATCTTCCTATAGAGCTCATAATGAATTATATTTTCACTTTTTTTTCCTGAACTTTTCTGTTCAATTATCTCTACACAATAAAAACCAAGAACAGCTCTGCCTCCAGAATGCAATGCAACCTCTTTCAATTTGCAAAAGCTTCTCCACAATAATAAACCCTTACAGGAGAATAACAAAAGAGAACTAATTATCCTGGTGTATATTTGGTGGGATATAAAAAGCTTTTTCAGATCCTTCTGCCATAATGGGTTGTATTGTGAGAAATTAGGTTGGAAAGAAAAGGTGCAGCTGAAAACAAATTCTGCTCCGCATAAATAGGACTACTACTTTGTAATTCCCCAACATAGCTATATTTATTATATAAATAACACTTTATTCTCACAACCAGTCCCACTGCTGAGGATTTCTTCCTTTAACAAGATGGCCTCTGTACTTGAGACCTCCCTTTCTGAGGCCAGGGTGTTTAAAAGCTGCATTCCAGGATGGACTGGCCTATTTTGGGACTGTTATTCAGTGAAAACTTCCTGAAGAAAGCAAAAGTGAGTGAATAGAGACAAGTCCATGTAGCTTGAGTCTGTATTTTGTTTCAAGCATGGCACAGACTGTAGAACTGCTTAGAGCTGAAACTTGGGAATCATTTTTGGTTTGGGATTCTGTTGTTTGGGTTTTTAAGAAAATCTTTGCCTTAACTGGGTTTTGATTAAAGAAAAAGTGCTCTTCCAATTGTCACTTCTGTCCCTTCACCTCCTGTCCCCTCACCAGCACTGCATATTGTAACACAGTCTGTAGTATCACTGAAGGAATACTCAAGCTCTCCAGCACAATAGAAACAAAAAGCTTTAGTGTTGTCATTGCAGAAACCTTTCTGATGGATAAACCCAAGAAGCAATAAGGATTTCAGGCAGCACCGAGCAGAGGTGGGCTGGTGGGTGCTCTGTGTGGACTGTGAGCACATAGCTGGGATGCTGAGGCCAGGAGGGGCCAGGGATCATGCTGGGGGAGCAGGAAACTGGACACAGGATGAAAATACCTTCTAAAAGTATTTGTAAATAGGCATATAAACCTCTCTCTGCCTCCTGAAGGTTTGCAGTGATACTGCTGCACAGGGAATAAAAAACATTTTGTATTTTCCGAGGCTTTTTTTCCCTATTTCCCATAGGTTGGCCGAGGGCCTGCGGGGTCATGTCGCGACATGTCCCGCGATGGGAGGGGCGGTCCCTCTGCCCCGCCGCTGCAGTGCCGCGCTGCCCCGCCAGGGGGCGCGCGCAGCCTCTGTCTTTGCTCAGCGCGGTCTATTCGTTCATTCGCTGTAATTGGAACGGGGGAAAAAAATAATTTTAATTAATTATAAATTAATTTCGGGGTGGTGGAAGCTTCTTGTTCGTGGCGAAGCGCCTTTTCCCGCGCCCACTTAGCGCTGTTCCCTGTGCGCGCAGCCCCGCGCGCTGCGGGGATTGTCGGCTCGCGGTGCGGAATTAGGGGATGCTGAGAAACATCGCTGCAGTTTCTCCATTTATCCTTTCGCCAAGCTGAAAAATCCTTTCTGATTTATGTTCCAGTCTGTCTTTCAAATTGGAGCAACCGCGAAGTGCTATAATGTTACACCTTTTAAAACGTAGGGGGAAGATTATTCCTAACAGACCTAATTGATGGAAAGTTTATCCTGACAGTCAGTTTATTTTTGCTTTATTCTAAATTTCCCCTCTTTTGTGTTGCTAAGCTTTAGGTATCGTGTTACATCCTCTTGTCCCAGTTAAAAATACTCACAAGCCTCCTAAACTGGACCACAAAAGCTTTTGTCATTTTTGTTTCAGAGTACTAATAACTCTATGCTGCTTCATTACTGAAATCACATTGTTACTGCCCTGTACCTTTTCCCATCCATGACAGCAGTGAAAATACAGCCCCAATGTACATGGATGTTCTTTGTTGTTTTCTGCAACATTTAATTCAGTATCTGGCATTGGACTAGAGTTTGTTGGCATTGTTAACTCTGGACCTATCCATATTTGGTTTTTTTTTTCTGTGGAAATAATTACTTGTAGTGCTCTATGCTCTGTCTTGTTTTTAGATTTTTCTGCCCACGTGTCTCACTACTGTTAGATTTTTTTGTACTAATGTCTTTGTCTTTTGTGGTGATTTCAGCATTTAGTGTCATCTAAGAGTTGATTCAGTATGCAGGGTATCCCTTGGTCCAGGTCATTAATAAAGATGTTAAATAAAACTGTGACTAACGCTAATCCCTCTGGCACACAGCTGGACACTTCCCTTCCAACTCAGTACATTGCCACTCATCATTACCCTTTGCTTATGGTCTGTCAGCCAGTTTTCAGACTTTGAGATAGTGTGTCACATCCCAGCTCTTCAGAGATTGTCCACAGAGCAGGATTTCTTAATGGAAATTGCGTCAAATGTTATCGTTTGTTGTTTTGTTCCACCAATTATTAAGCCCACTTAAAAAAAATAATTTATATGATGTCTTATTCATTAGTCACCTCTTTTGATTGCCATTTGTCTTATTTCTTCTGAAATCTAATTTTGCTTCCATACTGTCTTTTGTTTCTGTTGTCTGTACTTTCCTTCTATATTGTGTGTCAATATCCAACAAATATTTGCCAAGCTTTTCTTATTTGAAAGCCAGAAAGGAAGTATGGGCATATATTTGTATTTTTTGAAGTCTAGTACCATACTGTAGAATGCAGAGCAAAATTAGATAATGTTAGAGTAACAGACTAACAGTAATATCTACAGTAATGAGCCTATGAAGAGAAATGAGGAAAGAGAACTGGCTATTCTTGTGTAGAATTCCTTTTAAAAGATGCCTTACATTTGTTTGCTATCCTCACTAATTCCTTAAGAATTCCTTAGGATATTGAGACGTATATCAGATAGACATGTTTATTTGGTGTTTCCAGGTATGGCTTTTTTTCAATGTATGTTCTTTATTAACGTTTTTAAGTACTTTCTGATCAGCTCTTCAGATGTTTCCAGTTGTTCTTTCTCCTAGCATTTTTCTATGCCAATGTTTTATTAATTTCTCAGAATTATGCTTTTGGTAGTCTGTTACTCATATGCTGCCATGGTATCAGTGTTCATTTCTTGTTTTGAAGTCTAATACTTTCTGATCAGAGGCACCAGGCATCATTATATCCTCACATTCTGAATTCCACCCTCTTGCTTGAGTTCTGTGCTCTTGGCTTATCTGCTGATATCTCTCTTCTCCAGATAATGACATTGCTGACAAATTGAGTCTCGAAGATGTTCTAAAAATATTTGTCTAAGGAATTAAAGACATACTGTGAAGGTAGTAATATAAATGAAGTAGACCTTACTGCTGGCTCTCTCATTATTTGCATGTAGCCATTAAAGGCAAGATTTTTACAAAAGCAGAGTGAAAATTATAGGCAACTTGAGAACTGGGTTGGCATTCAAAAATGCTTAGTGCTAAGCAACTGCTCTTGGATTATGTGGCTTGATATTATCCTCTGCTGTTTGTTCTGTATTACAGATAATTTTTCTTAAACTGAACAGTTCCTTTGATTCTCATCCTAGGGTCTCAGAAAGGTAGATAATTTTGGGAGATGGTGCAGACAGGCAATAAGTATAAAAATATGAATAATATTCCTGGGTTTCGTCACCACTGCAGAGGGTTTAAGCCAATCTCAAAACTCATGCTGTTTGTTGCCAGCCAGAGACTTATGACAATAGTTAAGATTTCTGCAGTGATATAAACATCATAAACTATCTTTGCCTTAGGCAAATACTGACTTTTATGAAGATTTCATGTGTGGATTTTAGTGTAATTTTGACCACCACATTTTCTGTGGCAAGATCACAGGTGTTCAGGTATTGCCATTCATGAGCATCTCCTGCGTCTCTCAAAATTAATTCAAGGAAATCTTAATCACTTCCTTTCCTGCATTTTTGGTTGTGTTGCCTCATGTATCTGCCTCAAGATTTCTGACATCTTGCCTGCTATATAATACAGAGAAATTAGAATTTTTGCTTTTTCTTGCAGGCTTTTTTTTTTTTTAACTAGTGACACAGAAATGCATATCATTGTAGGAGACTGGTGAAAACAGTGATTTGTTCAAAACTTTTGAGTTCTTTGCTAGCCAAATAGTTTAATACTTAAATTTCGTGATTTATTCAAATGAAGTAGCTAAGAAAGTTTTAAGCTATTGTTTGAGAATCTGTGAAAGATTCAAGCAGGTTGTCACGTATATGTGCTCAGTGCCTGCTTGACCCATGCCAGAATGGGAAGTTGGGGGACTCTCACCCTGCTGATGCATTAAATCAGAGAGGTTAGATGATGTATCTGCAGCTACACACTGTGAATAACGAGCCTCAGCACAGGGCTGGTGCACCTGTCATTGCTGGAGGGCAAAGAGGCAAGTGGTTCCAAAGGGAACTGACCTTTTCCTTTCAGGCACTGAGTCAATCCCATATCCTAAGGCACACATTCTGCGTGAAAATTATTGTAACTCTCCTGGCTCTGGGCTGAACAGCAGACTCTGGTGAAAATCTGTGGAAAAAAACCCCAAAATACGGTGTTGGTGGTAGTTTGTTTATGGCTTTTAATTAAGCCTTCATAGGAAATACATTCTGTAATTTTGAAAAGCATCAGTAAAGTTAAATTCTCCTCTGATAAAAATGAATTTAATCTAAGTCTAAAATAAAATTTTGGAGTTGTTTGCCTTAATTAGCAGCTCACTGAATAGCAAAATGTAAATGACAATGTTTATCATTAAATGTGATTCACAAAAAGCCTGCATCCTTTCAAATTCTGTAATACAGTGTATATCCACTGGCTGCTACCTCAGCTGAATTTCTATCCCTAAGATCTGATTTACAAATAGACAACTTTCTGTTAAATTATTCACATCTCATAATAATTGATGTAACAGAGTTGATCTTATGCTGGAGCATATTTGATCATAAATTCAATGAAAACAGCCACCATCTTTGTGATGTTTGTCCAGCTAAATCCTTCAGTGAATAAAATAATAAAGATGCCAGCTGTGTTTGTTTTATGATCACTGCTGCAATAGGAGACTGAAAACACAAATGAATAAAGAACCTAATTTTTCATGTTGGATTTATAAACTCAGAATCCTACTGCGAAGAATTTAAATTGGAAAAGTAATTTTTTTACTTATGTTACATTCTTATAAATGTATTGTTTGCTTTTTTGTCCCTATTTTTTGGGAATGCAGAATAGTTTTAAAAGGTTTATACCATTTAGATATTGGTGGTATGGATATTGGGATATCCGTGGTCTCTAGTAAGGAAATCTTGTGAAAGTAGGTTAAATTTATGCTTTTCACTCAGACAGCATTGCATGTTAAGAATGGACCATCCCTTTTGCTTTGCCTTCTTTGGTTAGATTTTATGGCAGCTTTAAAGTTCTGTTTATTACTATGCACTGTTAGTGTGCCTCAAACCAATTTCACCGCCCTGACATAAAGAAATCATCTTCTGCATCATTATTGGCCTTCCTTCAGCATTATGACTTTTGCAGAATACTGTTACACTCCTTTTATTCCTTTCATATTTGATCCTTACGGTGCCCTTGAGTCAAGCTTTATTCAGCAACCATGAGGGCATGAATTTTCCTGAGATGTTGACAGATAGTGTTTGGTGAATATCATTTTTCTGTCAGCTACAGCCCACGTCTGCACTGCAAACTAAAGCAGAGCCGGGGTCTATCTGCTGGCCCCGAGGCCATGTGGCAGACCTTGGCCACAGCTGTGCTAAGTAACACTTGGGCATGCACCTCCTGTGGGCTTTATGTGGTCCCCAGTGCAGCTGCAGGTGCAGTTATTACTTTGGAGTTGTTCAGCCTCGAGTTTTTAAATCAAAATTTCCAGAATAAAGTAAGACACGTGTTGCAGACCGTAGGAATTGTGGTTTTGTGGTGTAATATATGGCATTCCTTGCGTGTAGGGGCATAGAAGCTGCTGCATTTTGGGAATGGTCCCTGGCATGAGTTGCTCCCTGGATTGTGTCCAGGAGTGAGTTTGGATCATGCTGCTGACATGGGCCAGATAATCCAGGAGCAGTGTGGACACTCAGTAGTTGATCAGGCTCTTTCCCTAGCTCTGCTCAATTCAGCAATAAGGCTTCAACTGAGAGATTCTTGCCATTTATTCCCTGTGCACACCTGAGCATATTCCTAGTGAAGCTCCCTACTCACAGTGTTCTGCTAGGATTCCTCATCATTTAGGCCTAAAGCTTTGGGAAAAGTAAAATAAAATATCTCTATCACGTGATCAAGAATGAAATATATCTATCATGTGCATGAAGAATTATATATACGTTTTACCTTTTTTTCTCTCCAGCTTTTCCAAGATGCTTTCTTGTCTTTCCAACCAACATCGTCACTCTGATCTTGATTATCATAATAGACTTCTCAGGTCCTCTCCTGGTCAACATCTTTCTTTAGATCATATAACAAGCAACCAGTAAATTCAGTTTATTTTTTTTGTGTATTGTTTAATTCTCATCCCAACACTGGATGTTTTACTCCATCATTTTTGAGCCCCTCCTTATCCTTTTCAAAATCCTCCATAATTTTGCCTCTTCCTCTCTTTCTTCACAATGCTCCTATTCCCTATTTTTATGTCAGTGATCCCTCTCTCATATTTAAGCCTTCTCATGTTCCCTAGATGGTTCAGGCAGACTCACAGCTGCTGCTTTCCTTTCTGGGAATCAGATGGGCCTATGCCCAGATAGTGAATTTATCAGTTGTTTGTGGTCCTTGACTCCAGGCTTCTTGTTCTCAGTTTGGAATCTGCTAGGACCTGTCAGCCTCAAATATCTGCTTTTGCAAAAGTTTAATGTTCATTTAACCCCCTAAAATGAGACCCAGATGTTTGTTTACCTGCTCATCCAATTCAATGACAGCACACATGACCAGAGCTCCATGGATTCCACAGTTCCATGTGTGCAGTATCTTTTGAGAATCCACTTGCTTTTTTGGGTTGTTAGAAGTGACCTGAGCTCTGCTGGCAGTCAATTTTTAGTGATAGCTGGCTCTTTGGGAAATCTGACCTTTAGTGGTCACTACTACAGATAAAAATTTTGATTTTAGTTCTTAAATCACCTATGCTGATTTATGCCTAAATAGCAGTAACTCCCTGCTTAGCTGTCTCTCTTTCATGATACTTTGACAGGATAGGATTTGCAAAAAAACAGTTCAGGGTTGAGTTCTTCCCTACTGCAAGCCAATTTCTGAGTGTCAGCACTACATCCTCACACATATATAAGTACAGGCACTTAAGATCCATGTATTTCAGTAACTGGTAGCTAAAACAGATGGAGTTTGTGACTTGATTCACCTCCATGATGTTTATAGTTGCAAAGAATAAACTCATATGTTAAATTCAAGCAACTTTTTAGAAAGACACTTCAATCCAGGTATGTGTGGATATGTAATGTTTCTCTTAAAAAAAAAAAAAAGTGCAAAATAATGTTACATTTTCTCCAAATTGCATACTGGAGAGATCACTGTTTTCTCCTTTCATGGTGGTCCCTGCATGAGAAACCTCTTTTTTTTTCCCCTGTTCAAGTTCAAAGTCAAGTTCATATATTAACACAAGCATATTTGTCTCTTAACAAGTTTCCTGCCTTTGGTGTCAGACCCTGGGTTATCAGTCTGTCTGGTTCTCCCCACTCAAAGAAGACCTAAAGTTCACTTTAGAAAGTTTCTGTCTCCACTAATGTAAAGAGAAAGTGGTGTGCTAAATCTGGAGAGTGGATCTGGAGTCGGAGTGGCTCTTTCTGCACCACAGTGCTGTCATGAATGTAGTGTCCTACTCTGTATTCTCTCTTGATGTCACCTGAACCAAGTGCCTGAGGGTCAGGGAGCTGCAGCTAGTTCTGTGTGATGTAAATCTGTGTAAATACATACATAATAACACATAACGAAGTGTTCTTGACTGCATAGCTTGAATATATTGCCCATATGCTCTCATTACAACCATTTCAGTTTTTCTTTCAGTATTTACTAGTCGTGCATCATTTCCCTCTTGTGTCTTAGCTTAGGAGCATAGTTGCAAAAAGACCAGGATGCCTGCTTTTACATAATTGCTCAGTCTCATTGGGTTCAGCCAGGCAACTCATCTGCATAAAGTTAAACACATGCATATGCCTGGGGTCTGTCTTCCTGAGCTTTCCAGGCTTGGGGCATTCTCTCTGCCTCCAAATCTCTATCTGCCTTTAATGAGCTGTATAAATAAATACAAAGTACTCCTGTTAGCTCCACAGCCACAAAAATATATTTTATTAGCTGAGAGGTATACAGTGATAGAAAAGATCAGACCCATGCAATGTTTTAGGCAGCAGTGGGAGGACAGGGCAAGTAGCTGCTTCCAAGTGGTTGAGGGATCTGAGGCCCCAGCAAGACAGATTTGTAGGTTAACTCTGATAAATGATCTTTGGCTTCACTGACTAAAGCAAGGTCACCCTTCTCAGGGCACTGCCTGCATGCTGCAACCTTGGAGAAAATGCTTGTTGAAGTACTGAGCAAACAAACCAGTTCTTATTTACATTAGAATGAAATTAAAACTTCTTAAACCCAAGATGATAAAATATCAGGCAAGAGGGTAGACATTCATAGTGCAGTATTAATGTTTATTTACTAGCACTTTGTTCTTTGTTTTGTTTGTTTTCTAGAGGTAATAGATCCAGAAAGACAGCTGGATAAGGGAAAATAAGGAAGACTTTGTTTACCTCACTAATGGGTGCACCCACTTGAGAAATTTGAAATTCGGAGTTTGTGGGTTTTTGTTTGGTGGGTTTTTTTGTTTGTTTGTTTTGTTTTGTTTTTCCTTTGAAATATCTTTTGCATGAATTTATGTGGAGAGAAGCAATTCAAGTTGTCAAGGGTGGGGTGAGGAAAAACACAGACCTTTGACTGCATTGTGTGCCAAAGATTTATTTCAGCTGTTTCTGTGTTGGGGGTGGGGGGTTATTCCTTTTTTTTTTTTTTTCTTATGTCCAGCCAGTGAGGAAATAAATATGTGAAGAAAGAAAGAATACTATGGAATGTTAACTCCACTGCTATATTTTCTTCCTTTTATCATGCCCCAAGATTCACTGAAGTTGATATAAATTCACCATGCCTTATTTTAAAAAGCATAACAGAAAGCATTCTTCCTTTAACAGTCAGACTGTAAAAGGTGATTTTCTTTCACTCAGTTTGGTTTAAGCCTGTAAAAAGCATTAAGTGAAAAATCTGATATATTTGTTAGGGCATTTATTGCATTACTAACTTATATTTTCAGTTCTCAGTGAAAGGTTTATAGAGAACATAAACCTTGAAGAGTTTTGATCAGGATTAAAGTTATATTTTCTCCATTTTCCGGTGAAATAATAGCTCATAAAATGGTTGGGGTGTTAGTAATTATTTTTAGCTCTGTTTATTTTCCAAGGTTATTCTGTGCAACTTGCTGAGGTGCACAAAGACAACCTTTAAAAAACATTCATATTGATCAGAAGATTCACGCCCTTTAAAGAATTTCAGGATAATCAAAACTTCTGACTGGATGTCACCACTGTGGTTTTTTTCTTCATTAATTGCACTTACAGCAAACAAAGATCTTCTAGATTCTATAAATCTGGCATATTCACTAGTGGTCTGTCGTGGTGTAAGTAACGCACTATGTCTTCCATAATTAGTATCATTAATACTGGGCTAATTGGGATGCTGAAAGAATTAAAATAGTTGATTGGTGGTGGCATGTAAAATCAAAAAGAAGTAATTGCTGAATTCTTTCTGGGACAAAATAGTAAGGCATGTTCTAATTAAAATTTCTTAGGAAATACTTTTTCTGGGAAATAACCTGTATCTAAGAGAAACTGCTGAAAACTAAGTGAAATAATGTGATTTGCTTAAGGTAGTCTTAGTTTCATGACTCAGTTCTGATTTTAAACAGTAGCAAAACACTGTTCCCAGTAGTCATGCTGCCTAGACTACCACAGTCTCAGAATTCCTAGGAATTAAGGAAGTTATATGATCATATCACAGAACACCACATTCTCAATAGCTTAGGGTATGTTACCACTGCACATGCATTGTATGTTTGCTGTTTATTTAAACTTTTCTTCACTTTAGTGTCTCTACCATGTAGACTCCATACTCCTTGCTTCATTGGATGCTCCAGCATATTTTCCAGTTATTCTGGCAAAAAAGATGCCGAGCATCAAATATAAACCTTACTCTGCGTCAGAATTGGAGGAATCAAGTAGGAAAAATATCTGCAATATTGTCAATGAGCAATTGACAATAAGTAATAAGCAATCTTCCTGCCTAAAGTTCTCAATAGTTGGTGCTGGGTTTCTTTGGAAAGTTTCATAGCTCAGCATATTTATTCTGAGGCATCAGAGCAAGAGCTAGCCTGGGTAGCTCTTGCAAAATTCAGGATACTTTTAGGTCTGTTATGTATTGACTGGGTTCTCCTTAAGCTTAGGCCTTAAACTTCAAATCAGCTAAATTCAGTTGCTAAAAGTGGCATGCTCTGTCATGGTGATAATGTTCTGCTTCCTCTATGAAGCAGACCTTCCAAGCTGGAAATCACAAGCATCATTGTGTCAAAGAAATACAGTAATATATCTGAAACAGACACTGAAACACATCAAATCTAGTGCAAAAGAGTCAGGGACAAATCTACTCATATCTAAGCTTTTGTCTTGAGTTGTATTCAGTGATGACACATACAAATGATCAAGTTGTAATTGAACATAATGGATATTGTCAAAAGTGAATTGCCTTGAGAGGTTGGATTATTTCATTGTTTAGCTTAGGTGTGACCAGACTGAGTCTCTGAAGCCTAATGTGATTCATGAGCAGTTTAAGCATCTTAATTCTCTGTTCTGAGAAGTTCAGGAGCTGCAACTGTAATTTTGGTTTACCTGCTGGGTCAGTAAAATAAGTAAATTTAAAAATTTGCCAAGTATATGCCATTATATGCCTCGGGCTAAATCTATATTAATCAAAATGGAAAACCTAGTTATCTATATTGTCAGAATCTTCATTTGTTGCGTTCACCTTTTTTCATTAAATGCATCTTGGCTGCTTTCCAACTCATGGCATCTGTGCAACCCTCAAGTGAGAATTGGTTCAGCTGGGCCAGGGTTATCATTACCTTCCTGGAATGCACTGAATGAACCTCCACAGCTTTCCAAATGGGGCTCTGACCTCTGCTACATCAACATTAACAGCAATGCCAAGGAATCAAACATTGACGCTGTTATTTTTATCTCTGTTCCTTATCAGTGAATACTTACCGTTGGTTGTCATGGCTTTTATTGTAATAATAAATATTTTGACCACCTTTTCAGTACTTTGATGGATAAGACTTCTGATGCTGTAATGTGGTAATATAACTAAAGGGGATCCAACTCATTTTTAAATTTACAGAGAGATCTTTTCATGCACCACCATGGAAATCATGATGGTCTGAAGACTGTGGCACACAGTGTTGTGCAGGATCCCAGAGCAAGGACAGACACTGGGAGCAGTGTAGCCCTGTTACAGCCAGTGCAGGCTTTGTCCCAGCCTGGCTCATCAAGAGCAGCATGTTGTGCTAATGTGGCAATCCTGCTTCTCTTCAGGTGCTGAGCTAGAGGAGTACAATTAAAGTGATGGCCTAGGGAGCCTGAAGACTGGATTTGCCCACCCTGCATGTGTAGAAAGCTCAGTGTTTGTGGCCAGCATCTCAATTTGGGAAGAGCAAGAGGGGCATCAGGTGTTAAAAGAGAGGTCTTTTTTAAGGAATGTTCACAACCCAGGACTGCTGTTGGCAGCCCCATGCAGGTGTGGGGTACAGTCCCAACAGTGACATGTCACATTGGCTGTGTTTGATTGTATTATTTACTCTGTTGTTTGGCTTGAAGTACCTCTGTATTGTGCTGTAGAGTGCCACAACATGACACAAAAGAACTTCATGAGGGTGCATTGATGAGCAAAGCAGAAAAAGCCTGAGTTTATTTACAAAACTCAATTTTATCCATTTCCAAAGATGCCTGTGGATTGGAGGATGAAATCCCACCTCCCAAACCACATTGACCAAGACAACTGTCAATCAACTTTCTCCTCCTACCTAGAAATATGTAAACAACAAAGGACAGGAAAACAAAGCTATTGTTTATAGTCAAAGTGTGGGAAAGTAAAAATTCTGACTCTAATATGAAATACAAATCAGAAGGCCTAGAAAAATCCTCAAAACCAGGGTGACAGTAGAGCAAATTCTGTATTTTGTGATTGATCAGCAACAAGTAAAACACTGCTTCAGTGAGCCTTCAAATGTCTCTCTTTGTTCATCAGTTTTAGTCCTCAATACCCTTTGGTATTGAGGTAACATCTGAAAAAATGGTAACATCTTTGCTCTGTTAGATTCTCATCTTGAGGTACTCCTTCATCTGTATCAAAAGCTAAAAAGCCTTGCATCAAAACTCTCATTCACTTGTGGTGGTTTCTTGATGGCTAAATAAACTCTGCAAAAGCTCCATAGAGGCACACCAGGCACGTTAGGGAAGCGCTCCTGCACGCTGAGGCTGGCACGTCAGGTCTTTGAAGACAGTAGGTGTTCTCTGCATGGTGGTAAGAACAGAAAAGGCTGCTGGAGTTGGTAAAAAGGAAATGCTGCTCAGGTAGGCCCTGCTCTGATCTGTGTTTCACATAGCTGCTGCTACTAGCATCACGTGGATATGCAGAGGTATAAACTATCAAGGCTCACGTGGGCATTTCTGTAGCAGCTGGTTAGAAGACAACGCATTTGCAGTGTCTTGACTACAGTGCATGGTGTTGTACAGTTTTGTACAAAACTGAAGAGAGGCTAAAGCCCGGGGTGAGGGGAAAAGGCTGCTGTCCTCAAGCATGCAAATGGGGAATACAACCGTTGTGGCAGGGGTTTGGGAGGTGAGGTAGTGCAGGGACTGTACAGGAGCCCTGTTGTTGAAGGGACCAGAGCATCCTCTGTGAAATGAGCTGTGAGAGGTGCCAGGTGGCCTGCCTGATTCACACCAACCTGTTAGTTCTCTTCATGCCATTAAACTTTAAGCTCTGCTAAACGGTGTGATTGTTCAGGTTAACTTCGGTTTTGTCAGTTCAGAACTTCAGGTTGCAGGAGCTTGCTTAGAATAAAGAAACAGCTGAAATTTCCAAAGGGAATTAGGTGTCTCACTCCTCTAGGCCATGCTATAAATGCCAGTTGAGAAATGAATTAATGATACACTGCAAGAATCGTATCTTCACATGGAAAATGTGCACAGTAAACGAGTTTTGCTTTGGGAAGGATTTACCTCATTGCTGCTAGGAGGATATAGACAGCATATTATCTCCATTTGTTTTAATGCCCATTTGTCTTAATTATTAATGTGAATTTGAACTGCCTTCTTCATTGCATTTAAAAGCAAATCACCCCAAGTTCAGAAGTTCACTGCACATGCCCCAAACTTTTTTTTTCTTAAGAGCTTAAACCAAACTTCAGTGATCTTAGTCATGTTCTGCTTGACCAAATACTGACCTTCCTCTGCAGTAGAAAGACATTAAACCTGTTTTCTGAAATTAAATCAAATTCTTGTAATCCAATGAGATTTACAACTGCTCAAGTCTAGTCAGATTCATATATATTTCAAGTGAGACATGTTCTTATGGTGTTTGTTTTTCTTGAGCTAAGGCTGTGCATAGCATTTGGGATTAAATTGAAAATTAGTGCGTTTCACAAACATCATCAGAGTAGGTGTGTAAAAATATTCCCAGTATTTCTCAAAACAATGCCTACATATTCTTTAATGCTCATTGCTAAAGGTTGCTCTGTATTCTGCTGTACACCACGTTTTCTGGAAGCATGTATGCTGTCATGGCTAGTAACTATTCCTCAGTGATTAGTGTGACAGTAAGTGAAGCGTGAATATCGAGACTTGCCATATCATGCATGCCAAGCTCCTATATGGCCCAACTGCTGTGAGACAAAACATGCTATTATGTTTTAGACACAAAGCCATATTGTATGAAATTCCATCCTGTCTCGTACTGAAAGAGGTGTATTTAAAAATGAAATTTTTTTTTTCTTCAGTTCTTTTTGTTAACTTCTGTATTAGGTATTTAACTACTGAACCCCGTCAGAAAATTTAGTCTTTGTCTCTGTTGGGGAATCAGGTTTCAAACTTAAATCAGACAAATTGTTAATGTTTTAAGGAGGATATCTTAAAGGGAATACTGACCAAAAAAAAAAAAACCAAACCCACCAATAGAGAAACAAAGCGATCATTCCAATGTTCCAACCATGGAGGTTGTGCACTAAATAGGGTTTCCCAAACAATTCTGACTTAGCAGATGAAATTTTAATACATGACTAAAACAGTACATTTTTCACAAGTAAAGAATAGCTTGTCTTTAAACAAAGCAGCGAAATTAGTCATGCATTCCACTAAGGCATCAGTTTTTAATACTGACAACCTTAGGAGCCCACATGCATGTGCTTTTTGCAGTGCCCACTGATTTCCAGAAGTGACCTTTGCAGAAGACATGAGTTTTAGAGAAGAATTTTTTCATTGTTATGTAAAGCTCTATAAACAAAATCAGAATTTTAATGTAGAACTTTAAAGGTAGAGCTGAGCTAGGGGAAAGTGGTGGTTTGATCCTTGAGTTATTCGGATGGTCTTTGGCCTGTATTACACAGGAGGTGACACTTGATCGTTATGGTCCCTTCTGAGTTTGAAATTATAAGTGCTTGGAAACATAATACTAATAATGTAGCAACTGGAAGCTTCAAAGCACTGACAAACAACTAACACCAACCCCACACCCCCAGAACTACTTTGGAATTTGATCAGGGCAGGTAGATCTAATAATTGTAGCAGATTGAACTATTTTTGCAGACTTTGCAATGAATTTAGTCATCTTTCTATTAATTATAAATCTGGTTCTAATTATGACTGATTTATTCATAATTATTTAATTAGTTGATGTGATTATTTTGCAGCCCTGGATATTTTTTGTAGGATTTATATTATATTAATGTATAAATCTGCCAATTATTTGATGTTTTTCTTTGGTTTCTCAACTGAGTTCAGTAAACATGTATCTTTCTTGTGTCTAAACTGGGAAGGTGACTGGCCTTCTAAACTATTCCTATTCAAAGCACTTTCAATTTATATTAGCTTTTCTGAATTTCTTGCAAAAAGATTTCAGCAGTATGCCGGGTACACTGGTGACCATTAATGCAGTCAAAATGTCAGCATCACTCTGTTCAGATGTCATCCATAATTTCAGCTGCAAGTCAGAATTCGTTGAGGTTTGAATGTTATGTGATTTTGCTTTGCTTTGCCTCAGCTAATTAGCCTCTCCACTATATGGATGGATCTGCTAAGGAATGGTATAATTCATATATTGGAGGGTAATATTTCACTATTTAAGTGACTGCATTTTTCTGAGTTCAGAGTAGCTCTCATTCAAGACAGAGCAGGTTTACTATAGTTCCTAAAAAGCTTGCAGCTACCTCTGTGGGGAAAAATTACATTGGTGAAATGGTTTGACAGAACCTCTGAACAATTAATTGGTGCAGGAGGGATTAGGACTCAGGTCTCACAGACTCAATATAATCACCATTCCATGGAAATTTTGTAGAAGAATTAATACCAATTATCCTTTAAAAATTTATCTGCCCTTCCTTTTCTTTTTTTTTTTTNACTTTTTTTTCCTTTTTTTTTTTTTTTTTTTTTTTGCTAATATTAACCTTTTGTCTTGGTATTCTGCTGTGTTCTGTAATGAAATTATCTGTAATTGTCACAAAAGCTTACTGAACATTTTTAACTATCTGGTAGTTTAAATAGTCTGGAATTATTCTAATTTATGATGTGATTTATAAGCAATGAGTCTTTCAAGGTGTTTTTCTTTTGTGACAAGCTGCAAATGAAAACAGAAAAAATGTACCCATCAGAAACACTGGAGTTCAGCATCTGTTTAACCTGAAATAGCAATTCTGAAATCTAATCCTGGGAATTCAGTAAGATTATGAGTGATGAGCTACAATGTCCTAAAGTGGTCAGCACTCCTAAGCAATTCATCCCTGGCTACTTTCTGGACATACATCCTGCCAGTTCTCAAGAAGAGATCAGATAGGCACAGTATTCAAATTTGCATCTGGCATACAGTTGCTAGAAATTAAAAAGACAGCCACTGGCATTTTTTTGAATGATTGTAGATATCAGCATATCATACAGTACATAATTTAGGAGTAGATGCTTTTGACTTTTAATTTTTTATGTAAAATTATTATCTAAAATTATTTATTTTTCACACTGACTATGGTATGGACATAGACAAAAAGTTGTGTCTATGACATTTGTAACTTAAATTTCTCCCTGTAGTAACCCTTTTTATTTATTTAGTGTTTTCAGCATTGGCTGTTCTTTGTTGAAGAGATAGTTTTCACCTGTGCCTATACTGATTCATATAAATCATGCCATATCAGCCTAATAAAAGAGTAATGCTGTTTAATCCATCTTCTTGATTTTTTTCCTGGAAAATCAGTTTGAGTTGAAAAAAAAAAAGAATATTTGCATGAAACATGCTGTAGGATTATTGATTTTAGAGGATAACATAACCTTTTTCAGATGCTGAGTTATTTTGGCCTGCAGTGTTCTATTTACTGGTTTTGGGGAACGAGTGCATTGAAAAAACCTTTTATAGACTTTTGACATTTACCCAGTGAGAGATCTTTACTAAGCAAAGTATTGAATGATTGCATTTATGAAGTTTCCTAGTAATAACAGCAACATGATATCAACAAGATTCAGCATGTATTTTTTTGACTGCATATTGCAAAAAGCTTGGTGGCTTTGGAAATTTAGGAGGCAGCTATAAGTTACTAGACCCAGGCTACATCTTGCTGATTACCATTTACTGTCTTCACTTCAAGTCTATTACTTTAAGATTATGTTTTCTTGCAGTATTCCCAAGGATTTAGCTCCCAGTGAAACAGTAAGTTTTCTCAGTTTCTGTAGGAAGCTTAGAAAAGATAACTCACTTAAATTTAATGTTTGCATTGCATTAACACTTAATGAAGAGTCAATTCCCTGCCATGTGAATATATGAACAAGTAAGAAGTCAGTACTTCCTGACAGAAGTCTTTGTGAGACATGATGAATGTGTTGCCTGTTAAGCATCACTGGATTTTTAAAATTTGATATTTCTCAGAGCTGTGTGAGCGTTGCTGTTATTGTAAGCTTGGATTTCATGTGTTTAGATGGTAATAAGCATTTGTTTCCAGCATGGTAAATTTTCAGTTTGTCAGTATGCTCAATAAAATGTAAATGGAAGGATCAAAACAGTTGCTTTCAAGATGCTGTTGCTCATGATGCTTTAGCATACTAGGCAGGGCATATGTGATATGGCATATTATATGCTCTGTAGTTGTAAAAGGTGTATGAATTTTGAGCTGTCAATACAGAAATAATTAATCAACTCCCTAACCTGAGGAGTAATTTTCCTGGTGGCGCTCCTGGCTATTAAGATTTGGTGTTTCAACTGTGCTGACTGGAGATGGAATTAGTAAACAGAATAATTACACTGTTTTTCAGAAAAACCTTCTTGTTTGTGTTTCAGGCTGAGCTTTGTGAACCATGCAGAGGATCTAGCCTCCAAACTACTCCAGTGTTTCCCAAAGAACAGATTGTCAGCACAGGCAGCTCTGAGCCATGAGTACTTCAGTGATCTGCCCCCACGGCTATGGGAGTTAACTGATAGTGAGTATAACCTCCTCCACATCGATTAGAAACACAGATTCTGCTTCAGACAGATGCATGGGTGTATGCTAACCCTCACACACAGCCACACACAAAATACGTGACTGCAATTGTGTAGATTGAAATGACATAGTTAGCTTGACACAGGACAAAATGGATTCTTTTTTTTTTTTTTCCCCTTTTTTTTTTGCTTTGCTATCTATGCTCTGCAGTCTGCAGCCTGCTATCTTTGTATTTGATTATGTGTGGAGCCAATAGAATTCTCTGAATTGTCATAAAGCAAAAGGAAAAATGCAATTTACATATTTAGTGCTTTTCACTTTATAACATACAGTACTTCTTAACTAGCTGCAGCACACAGGATAAAAATCCAGCTGCGTTTGATTCCCAGAATCTCTGTGTGTTATAACCTTCAAGAAAGGACTCAGCATTCACAAGTCTGGGAAACACAAAGTAAACAATCAGTTAATTTGCTGAATTAGACTGCGTACGAAGAGGATGGCAGATGATATTCTTAACTAAGAATGTTTTCACTATTTACGTACATCCTTTTGCTTTTATTAAACAGAATGCATTCCAGTTGACCTGGCAGAAATGTTCCTATCGTTGTGTATGCTGCCAATTATCATTTTAGTAATTTTTAATAATTTCTATAGTATGTCTGCATGTTGTTTTTCTGTGTTAAGAGCACACAACTATTTATTCTATGGAAAAAATAGTATCATGAATGATATTTTTTATTCAGAGAAGGTTCTGTTATTAAAAAAAAAGGTTTCACAAGGGAATGACAGTCAGTATTTTGCTTTAACTCAGTATGGTGAAGAGACTCATGCTTGCATTACAGCATTGTATGTTCTTTGCTGTTTTCAAATAAGCATCCATTAGCAAAAGATCTAAATCCAGTACCTCAAGGCAAAAAGTTAAGAGATGCAACAATGGAACATGTGTATGTAACTATGGCTGATTTAAAAGTTTTCTTCTAAAAACTAAGCTCTCTTTTTGAATATTCATCCACAACTACAATAGAATCTGTTTACAGCAGTGTTGGTACAAAAACTTTTGTCTTGCTAAGGTTTATCTTTTCCATCTTCAACAGCTGTAGTGCTCACATTTTGAGCTGGTTCTGTGGCTTGGCTGTCCAAGTACCCTACTCCCAGCTCTGCTCTAAAGAGCACTCTCCAATTTGTAGAATGTAGATATTAAAATCAAAATAGCACCAATAATTCTGTCCATCACTGTCATAGACTGTGTTCTGGCTCTGCAAAAAGATTCCCAGTTTCCTCCTGTGCCATGGTGACCCACCACTCAGTTTGCTGACTGTGGTACTTGATAAGCAGAAAATGTAAATGTTCAGGGTAAATTAAGGTGGCTGCTGTTGAAAGTCTGCCTTTGCAGAAACTGATGGAAAGAGATTCTTTTCTTCAGGACTAATGAAACATCAAGAATGCCAGTTCATTTATCGTCTTTCCACTAAATGGAAAACAAAAATCACTCTGCAGTGGTGACATCTCAATCCTTATGACTGTGTGATTTAGTCTAGCCAGGATTTTGAATTCTGAATTCTGCAGTAGTACTTTTCTGTTAATATGGACTTATTACCCACTTGCCACTTAGTTTATCAGTCAGTGGTTAAATCCAGTTCTATCAGTGAAGTAAATGCCTACACATTATCACTCTGCAGCAGGCTGCCAACAGAGACAGTCTTGTCCTAGTCATTAACAAGCACAATGTATGCAGAACACCAGAGGGGAATTAAAACCACAAAAAATACCTCAGGGTGGTATTTTTAATATGAGAATTTAATTTGTAATTTCACAGATTAAGAATTTTGGCTGCATTAATCCTTTTATCAGCTCACAGCAGGTTATTTGCAGAAGCATAACCATAAGGCGATATTCATTGGCAGAAACACGTCTTTGCATAACGTTAAACATCAGGAGCAGTGAAACCTTTTGAAGGGGGGAGAATAAAGATGAAAAATCATTATATTTTAAAGCAAGGTTCTTCTAAATGCCTCCAGTAAAATTTTGAGTTACAGAAAGACTATTTCTGTGTCTAGTAGATAATCATTATGAAGCATAAATCCAGATGCAAGAAAGGACAATCCCAGTATCAAATACTACAATCATTTCTATTTAGTATGACTTGGATATACTTGTAAACATATTTACAAAACAAAGAAGTCATATACTTTGGTGAGTTGGGAAAATGTTTACTGTGTGGTGAAATTACCAGTTTTTGTGATTCTAGTTCTCTGTGCTAATATTTTACATCAAGAAACACTATTGATAGTTAATTAAATATAGTTATAAATGTATTGAGTCTTTATGTACAAACAAAATTGCTGCTTTCTAATTCAGACACCACTGTGATGTTGCAAATCCCTGTAGTGAATAGTATTCATCACAGAATATATTTTGTCCAGTTTGGTCCTAATGCTGAATTGTAAATTTGGGGATTTAGCACTTAAAATGAGGGAAAGACTCATATGTGGGTAGAAAAGCTAACAGGGTGAATCAGTTAAATGATTTTCCATCAGAAAATTGTTTCCTTGAGTCACAGTATTTCACAAAAGTATGGTGACTCTGCCTACACTGGAAAAGTAAAAATAGTGTTTGACTGGTTTTGACCTTTAGCACTATGTATTTGTATTCTATGTAATACTTTACAGTATAAATAAACCCTTAAATAAGGTTTATTTCACAAATGTTTGAGAAGTTAGTTTATATGAGAAGCACACTTTTGTTTTTCTTTACTTGGTTTAGTTTCAAGTCAAGGCACAATTTCAGTAGAGTTGGAAGTTCAAATTCCAGATAAGCTCTGTCTAAAAGGTAGCCACTTTCAATTTTTGAAAATAGTACATTAAAAAGGTAGTGCAGTTTTGCTAAAAGCACCTTGTCTAGGAATACAATGCAAGTTATGATGCAGCACAGCTTTCATTCATCTGAAAATTAAGCAGTAATCCTTAGATTAATCCTTTTTACTAAATATGTGTATTTGTTATTTTCTATTTAAAAAAAAAATCAGCCCTCCCACTTTTCTACTTTTGTATTTGAGAGCTCATACTCATTTACTTGCATAAAATGTCTGGCATTAACAATGTGTGTTACTGAGGATAGCAGAATAAGAAATGCAAGTTGAGATGTCAAACCACAGTGGGTAGGTCTGTGCATAAAGCAATAGCCAAGTCTTTTAAAGACATATAGATGAAAAAGTAGTTCCAAAAACTTACAGGTGTGCCAGTTGTTAGTGCAAAAAAGAAAATTCTTATGGCCCTGATGAATACTTTAGCATTTCCTTATGGAATCATGCAGTGGCAGCTCTCATGAGGACATTGTTATATGGGGATTTGTTTTCAGGAGGTATTATTAACAGTCATTGATTTTTCCCCATCAGATTGAGGCATCCTAAGTAAACATGAGTTTTCATATTATCAATATATTCGTTCTTCACCATTTGCATTTTGAGTCCTGTGATTATTCTCATCATGTCTCCTAATAACTCGGACTCCTAAAAACTTGCCTGGTGTGACATTGAAGTTGTCAAGGTTTTTGTAGCTCATACAAAAGGGGATTGCTTCATGTAAAAGATTTTTGAGTTGTTGGGATATTTTTAACAAGCCTCTAACTACTGTCTTCAGTACTTCAAAGAAGAAAGTCAAACAAGATAGTTAATTCTACTGATATCAAGATTCTGAAGATGTAATATGTGATATCAAAGCATTGAAAAAACTTGCTGCATGTTTTGTCTTCTTACTTCTAAGTTCTCTCAGCAGAAATTTGAAAGTGGAAGTTATTAATTGTATGGTGATGTAGAGGACAAATAAACACATACAATCTGGAAACAGGTTTTTTTGAAGATGCATGCAGCTAAAAATGTTTGCATCATACAATTTCCATCATAATGCATTCAGCTTCTTTCCATTCAGAATTTGTAGAGTGCTTACTTGCAGAAATAGGTGGTATATGTCTTTAATGTGTTGTGTTTGCCATATAAATGAATTGTTTTTAAATTACTGCTTTTACTGCAAAAAGAAATCAAAGTTTTTGAACTCTTTTTTACAGTGTCTTCTATTTTTACTGTACCGAATGTAAGATTACAGCCAGAGACTGGAGAAAGCATGAGAGCCTTTGGAAAAAACAATAGTTATGGCAAAGGTGTATCAAACAGCAAACATTGAAGAATACCTATGTTCACAACTGATGATGCAGGTAAGACATGATTATTGGAAAGGAGACCTTTGAAAATGCTCTTTGGTTACCTTTAGAGAAACAAAATACAAAACTCAAGTGCACGTCCATGTACAGGCTGATACTCTGTTTTTGCAGTTTTACAGTCAATATGAAGAGTGTAAATTCTGAGGAGCCTGTCACTGACAGGTCGAAAACATTGCAGAAGTTGGTGCTACTATATTAAATAATAGTTTTCCTTTAGTTTGTACTAATACTTTTTTTCCCCCTGGTAAAACAGGGGGAAAAAATACCCTGAACAGAAAATACCTCTTGCCAGTTCTGNGTTTTTCCCCCTGGTAAAACAGGAAGAGAGAAAATACCTCTTGCCAGTTCTGTTGTTAAACTTCAGGGCAAAGAGGAGAAATTCTATGATTCCATGATTGAAGGTCCCTCACAACCTTCACCATTCTGTGATTCTGTTATTTGGTAGGTTGGTAGTCTTGGTAGCAGAAGGATGTTATTGATAAAGAGGTGCTGTCATGTTAGTGATTATGATCTATATCACTGGATCAACTAATACTAGTTTTGTTTAACCATTGTTATTGTGAAATAGTGTCTAATATGACTTCTGGTATTTTAAGAGCAGAGCAGAACTTGGGAAGGCCAGCTGAAAAGAGAGGCTACTTACCAAATTTCAGTGAGGGAATGATGGAGTTATATCATGGCATTAATTGTCTTCTGCCCATATGCCCCACCCCAGTGTTTGTTCAGTGGGATTTAACACTTGGCAGACTCTTCCAGATGAGCAGTATTTCCTTATAAAGCTGCTTTGCTTATTATGCTTCTCTAAATGGTTTCAAACCACAGTGTTTCACAAAATACCTAAAGAGCAGATTCTTTTCATTCAAGAAAAGCAAGGCCTGCCTTTTTTTTTTCCTTGTTTGTTTTTAAAGATGCAGTTGCTTTTCCATGTTGAGTCTGTTATAACAGTTTGTTACAGAAGTTCTAGGAGCTGAGATAAATGCACATGCTGCTCATATACCCATTTGAAGATATGGTCTCCTATAAATGTAGTTGATATTCACATGATATCTATATTTAGCTAAATCTGCTTTTTACAATATCAGATGTAACTTTCTCTAATGAATTAATTAGGGTTTACTGTTGTATGCTTGTTTACAATTGGATTTTTTAACCCTGTAATGTTATAGAGTCTTTGCCTGGAAGGCAGCAACTACTGAAAAACTGGAATGAACAGATTTTGGTGCTGACAGCCTGCCCCAGTTTTTGCACAAGCTCTTCGCCAACAAACCATTTAAGATTCTCTAATGTCAGAAATGAGGCTGCCTCAGAGCAGTCTGTTTACATCTTTATTGACAAGCTAATCCCTACTTTTTCCTGGGGCTGTGTCCCTGCAGACATCTCTTCAACCTTGTCTGTTCCAATGTGACATATCATCCATCTAAAGTATATTTAGAATGTGCCCATCTGTGCTAAAGACCTTTTGTGTGGAAGCTTATGTACAGAATCTCAGTTCTCATGTACAGAGTCTCCTTTCTGTTGCTTCCAAATAAATGCAATTTTTCATTTATAAAATATGCAATGGAAGGTTTTTGCAAATGAGCATGTAAAATAGTACAAAAGAACCATTGGCTCGTTCTTACTGAATATCTGCTTGAGCAGGTACAAATTACTGGTTTAAAATTTTATATGTGAACAGAAAGAGAAAACCAAATGTACCCTTTTCATACATCACTGTACTGTCATGGCTGCTCAACCACAGTTTTAATACAGAACAGCATGTTTCGCTGTGAAAGGTCTGAAGCCACTTAGCAAATGTTGTGATGTGTGCATTATTGATTACATTTTTCCACTGTGGCTTGGGACTTTGTTCTCTTAGGTGCTTACAGTGCAATAACATATCAGCTCCCTGCTGCAGTATTTGACTTGTGCCATGAGATGGGTACCAGCAGATAATGCTGGAAAAGTATTAGACAAACAAAGGTCTTTGTACCATGTGGAGAGCTGGGGATTAATGAGGTGAAACTGAAATACATAGGGAAGCAGGAAAACTGTGGACATGGAGGATGGATTTGAGTGAGGAATTGTTAGGATGGGTGGAAACCTTTAAAGGGATGAGACTACCAAGCAAGTAGAGGTGTGAGTCAGTGTGGAAAATGAAGGGAATGAGGAGAAGAGACTGCAGTTTTGGTAATGTGCAAAGAAGATCTGGTGAATGGCAGGTGGCTGTGATTTTAAGCAGCAGAGTAGTGACTGCCAAGTAGGATGTTCAGTCAGTAAAATGGATGAGTTATGAGTCAGCTGCTCTGGCAGAGCACTAGAGTGGCAGTCAGCAGGAGAGCAGCATTAGGGAAGGGGTATTTACTACAATATATTCTGTCAAATCTCCATTCACAAAGCCTTAGTGAAGCAAAAACATGCATGAAGAGCAAAAGAAAAGGTAGCAATAGCTCTCCAGGGCCATGAAGTTAACAGGTAAATAAGGCAAGTAGAGATAGAGATGGAGGGAAAGAGTAGAAGATGTTAAAATGTCAAAAAGCATGATCAGATAACATCCCAACTAGTGGGATAAAGGAAAATTAGAAGGGACAAATATTTCAAGGAAATGGATCTGATTATAAAAAAAGCAACAACCACAGCAAACAAATGTTTCTAGCTTGTCTCCTGGACAAGGTAGGTACATACATGTTTCACTCAACTTCATGGGTTGACTTCATGCTTATATAGAGGTGGCAGGGAAGTTAGAAAGGAATATTGAGGTATTCCAGTATCCTTCAGGAAGCTGTGAAAGAAAAAAATCTGTAAATAGTTGCCCACTAAATCATCTAATGTGTGTAAAGGAAAGGTTTCATTTTTTATATATTTTTATGCATTTATACATTAAAGGAGTTTATTAGAGAAACCCACATAGAGACACAAACAAGGAACCATATTCAACCACCTCCACAACCTGATGATGAAGAAAATTCTAGTCTTATGTCCTGCCTTCTTTCCTTCCTGCCTTCCTTCCTTCCTGCCTCCCTCCCTCCCTCCCTTCCTTCCTTCCCTCTCTCCTTCATTTTCCTGTTTTGGGGGTAAAATAGAAAATAAAATTGAGAGACCCAATAAAGATGCTGTGCCAAATCTTTCTGTGACAAGAAGTTATCACCTCCTGCTGTTCTCTCACACACTTGCCAGATGTTACTGCCCTGATAGTGCACCCACTAAATTAAATTTACTTTTCTTTAGGGTTTGGAAGGTGCAATCATTAGGGGAGGAATGGCTGAGACATCCTCTGCTAACTTTGGAAGCAGCAGTCTCTGGCAGATTGGTGAAGGATAGGGACTAAAGGCAGTAAATTTGAAATTGGCTCCATCATTGATTAGAGCTTGTCTTAAACCTTCAGAAACTGGCACATCTCTGAGAATTTCTGCTGTCTTTAAAATACTGTGGTGCTTCAGCTGCCTGTCTGCAACTCACAAATCAACTTACCACTTGAAAAAGCAGTAGCCTAGAACATGTTTCTGAAAACTTAGATAACATCTGTCAGACTTGGACTACTAATAGGGTCTTTGTAGACCACACTGTGTCATTGTCTTGGGCTCCAAGAAGAGACAACACATTTATCCCAGTGCCCATGGGGAAAAACCTGACATTTGGAGTTAGCAAGGTCGATGCTGAGGCTGCTCTCTACTGGAGAAAATTAGCAAATATGTGGTAATGAGCATCACCACACACAGGAGAATCTGTCAGCACTGAATTAGGTGGGGCCTTTTGACCATATCTATGAATCTTTAAAGTTTTGCGATGAAGCAAAATGTTTTTGTTTTGTGCCTGGTGGTTTTCATTGGCAATTTTTTTCTCACTGGGGAGGAAGCATCTCTGTGGAAGCACTCCTCATCTCTACATGTCTTGTTGAGTTATACTGTATATACTCTAATCATCCATCTTTGCAGATCTGTTTTATTGAGGCAAGAATGGACCCTAAGAAACTCCAGAGCTCTGTTTTCATTTGGCTAGTGGAATACATGGCTAAAGCTTGTCCCTCCTGGAAAGGATGAGTCAAATAGTAATTGAAAAGACAAGGCATTACCTGATACCAGATAGCAAGTGATGTTTTCTTGTGGTGATTTATAATCCCCAGTTCCCATTGGTGGACCAGAGACATGAGATGTGTTTCTGGCCTATTGTCTGCTTCCTGCAGCCAGCAGGGACAGCTTCATTCAGGATGGTAACACCATATGCTTTTAAAGTATTTAACCTGTATTACCATAATGAGATCCCCTGGCTTTCTAAATCTCTTTGACAATTCACTGAAGCAAAACAAAACGTGGTCTTTATTTGTATTGCTTCACCACATGCACATGCATCCGAGCAATCCTGAATTTCAATTGCAGGGTGCTGAATTCTTTCTTCTGTGTCCATTTAAGCCAGCAACTGACACCAGCCCAGCCAATGGAAGGGACCATCACTGGGGCCAGCTCAGCTGTGTAAAACAGAATAAAGCTGAAGAGGTGACAGTTACCACTGCAGTGGCAAAAAGTGCTGGTAATTTGGTTGCTTCTGACTGGGTGTGTTCAGCAGCACAGAATCCTATTGTGAAATCACCTTTTTCTCTTTGCCAGCTAGAGAGGTGACTGTTGTTGCATCCCCATCCAAATAGTTTCATTTTTTGTTTGTCATCCTCAGCTTTACATTTCTAAATTGTTTAAGAGTGTCTCTTCAGCACTGCTGTGTGGGAACATAATTTTTGCCTGCCTTGCCCTAGTCAAGCCACAGGGAAGCTGTAGTCCAGCAGTGTGTGTGTCCAGCAGTCAGTATTGAAAAGTCATTTTCACTCATTACTCTCCTGCATTTACTCTGTTCTGGGTACCCCACTGTTGCTAAAACACTGTGGAAAACCATATTCTGTGCATCTAAGTCTTCATCTCTGCAGCTTCAGGGGATAAAACTGTAGTAATTACAGTGGAGAAAGGTCTGCATAAAAGAGAAATTCTAGACTGCATATCAGCCAGATTTTGTCACTGTTGATTTAATCAAAAGCTCAAAGTAGCCAGTAGTGCTTTATATGTGTGAAATCTCACAATTCAGTGTAAAACCAGATTGGGAGGGAAAAGCAGAGCTATAAAAGCATAGCAGTAACCAGTTTAATTTTTTAATGCATTTTTTAAATAGATTGATTCAGATAGATGTGTATAAACAGTCATTGTGCTGCTGCAGTTGAAAAGATGGAAGCCTAAGCACTGAAGATGGGAGGCTTAAATTTCTCTTGCATCTTTTGGTGCCAGACAGTGTCTATACATGAATGTTGAGGGTCAGTTTAATTATTTAACTAATACTGGATTTGCATAAATTGGCTTTCCTGAAAAGGCTAATAAGATGCAGTTGTGGTGGGCAGCTGAAAGCAATTTGGGTTTGAGTCCAGTAATGATAGTACTAGGCAGAGTTGAAATTGTAACATCAATTTTGTAAAATGTTAAATTAGTATTAAGCTGTGAAAGAGAACTGCAGAATCCAAGATATTTTTTGGCTCTCTAGTACTTCTAGTGCCATTATTTTCTTATGTTAACAACATAATGGCTTTATGAGACTGTTCCAGCTGTGCTTTACTTAATATTGAAGAATAAGATCACCACACTGCTAGAATGTACCCTAAATATAACACACAAGGGAAAAACTCCAGGCAGTGGTCTACATTCTCCTTGTGATATCTATTACCTTATTTCTGTTAATCTAAAATGAAAGTTATAGGCTGAATTTTGACCTCTATTCAACCATAAAGAAAATCCCCCCATATTCTCTGGACTCTGCACAGCGGGTGAAATGGACTGAGCAAATTTCTGTCTAGTTTATTGTATAAACTGCCCACCTGACCTAAGTGACATGTGGGGACTGAGGATGGAGGAACTGTCCCTCAGGTCCCCAGGTACGCCCCAGTAAAGGAAATCCACTGCACAAAGGAGCTCATAAGGCTTAGACAGTATGTTTAATGGTGTTTTTGTGTCAGTACTGCAACAGCTCACCTTATCTGTTGCCATGTGAAATGCAGTCACTTAATTGCACTCCTTGTAAGTAGTAGAATGCACAGTCTCTTGATTTTATGTATAAAAAGAATTGGTAACATAATGCACAGAGGTATGGAAAGTGAATTGGGAAGGATGGTCTTGCTAAGGAAGCTGAACTCCAGTTCTGATCAAAGCCTGTCCAGCCTGGAGACTGAAAGCCCAGGACAGCATCTATGCCTGGAAATAAGTACACTGAAACAAGCAGATATGGTCAGGATTTCTAAAATAATGGGAGTCTCTTAAGGAAAGAAGAAGGAAAGAAAGGAAGCAGAACAGAAAGGGGAAGTCTTCATGTTTTATTATTACACACTCCACTTGGTAGGACAAGTATTTCAATCCTCCATTGCTAGGAGATACTGATTTCTTCCCTGCAGTTATATGCTCTATGTCATTTGGTGTGAAACTCGTGGCTAAATATTTATTGACATTATTTTTTTAAACTGTAATGTGTCATGGCCAAATCAGCTGCAGAGCTGGCAGAAGGAAAACAAAGCATTACCACTCTTATGGATAACTTTTTCGAAGGACAGCACTTGTATTTCCTTGTACTATGGCATACCATGGAGCCTATTTTCAGTTCATTTCTAATGCATGATAACTTGCCTTCAGCACTGTGAAGATTCATTTTCAAATAATTTTTAATGTAGAGGTTTGTAATTTTACAGTCATTTATGCTGCAGGAAAGATATTAGTGATATTTGCATGAATGCATGTGCTCAGCTGCAGTGCTGTTTATCTGTCTTTCCAGTTTGTTTGCTCATAAATTTAGGAGACGAAAGGTGGAATCCTCTGTGCCATAAGTGTACTATATTGCATTATTAATATTAGGATAGCAAGCAATTCCCACTAGACAGTCTTTGTGGTCTGTTCATGCTTAAGAAGTGTCTAGGCATGAAAGGCGTTTGAGTTCCAGTGGGCTGATCGTCTGGGATGACATTTGAATGCGGCGAGGACAATGTCTAGATGACAATGACTGGGAGGGAGGCAAAAGAGGGTCTCCACTCTCCCTATTCTCCCATGGACAGTCACCTCTCCTTTAGGATTATTTCCTCACATGACTCCTCAGTCAGGCTTTGTCTAAGAGGAATGTGGAGCCACTGGAGGGGAGAAACTGAGGTTTCCAGACAAAGCAGAGGCTTCCAGTGCTGACACACAGCCCATAACCCAGAGAGACAGGAAAGCTAATGAGAGGCATTGCCTCTCAAGGCACCATTTGCAGCATTCAGAGTTAACAAAACATTTTACTTTCAGCCAAACTGTAAACAAAAAATGAAATTTAGTGTTTCCATATACCAGAATCTTTTCTGTGGAGGACAAGCTTTGTGGTGCCATTTTTCATCTGTAGCTTATATTTGCCTGATTCTGCATGAAATAAACAAATTAAACCAAGCACTGCAAAATTGGGTCTTAAGACAACACCTAGTAAAGTAAATGTGCACTGAATACCCCTAGTTGTGGGAAGATTCTTGCCTAAAAATGTAGCAATAGTTTACAACTCAGTTAGCAAATTACATTAATTCATTTTACCCCATAAGTGGGATGAGGATGGATAGGTTTCCCACATCCTCCTAGTGTTAATTGTTAAGTCTCAGGAGGAAAATGCAAAAAAATACTTAATTCTCAAATAAAGATATCTAACGTAGGACAGTAGCCCTGGAACAGCATATTTGTATATTTTAAGAAGTGGAAACAAAATGGAGTATTTCCATAATTTTTGGTCTGTTATAAATTATTAATGTTGTTTTGGGCAATATATGTATTTTGAATTAGTAATTATGGGCGATCAGTCTCTGCCATTAGTAACCTAGATTTTAATTGTGTACAGCCACTTCTGCAACCCTCTTGTGATGTTAATATAAAGTCTAATTGTGCATTATATTTTCAGGCTTTTTAAAATTGTAACAGTAAAATCACACCCTTTTTATTTTTCCTACCTGAAATTTTTATTTTACATTTGCTTTTAATAGCTCTCTTGTTCAGTCTGTGCATTACATGTGTATTAAAATCTAGTTAGCTGATAGTCTGAAGAGAAAGAAAATCTGCACAATTAAATCTGTCCTTGTGTGCTTGAAAGATTCAGCACTGAGTAATCTGTCACATCATAAAAGGAACAGAATCTAAACAACTGAGTCATTATCATGACTCTGCTTGGTTTCAGCCCATGAAGTGACATCTAGACTCTGCAGATACTGTATTTGTTGTTTTATGTATCTGTGTGCAAAGATTTGTAAATACAGAGGTGTAAATGTTGCCAGCATTTAAATTAGGTTCAAAGTGCTATTTATGGCTTACATCAACAATAACAAAATATTCATAATCATCCCTGGGTGAAGGTACTCATTTAATGAGCTTACAGCTCCTAATTAATTCTGTAAGGAACGCCATTTGGCAGAGCAGAATTAGGAGGTTTGCATATTGATAGTGGCAGGGAAAAATATATCTGTTTTCTATTTATATGGTAAAATTAACTTCTGTTCTTTGGGAAATGGCACATCTCAGAGGCATTGCTTTCAAAATGATCTCAGGGTGTGAAGAAAGCAGCAATAACAGCACCAGGCATTCAGTTCTTGTCCTAATTTTCCCACCAGTTTTTCAACGTTTCAGCTGTCTCAGAGACTTAAAGTACTCTCATTAGGTGGCTGCAGAGGCTCTCTGGAGCTGCCTCTCTCGCTCCCCCTCTCCTGCTCTCCCTGTTTTTCCCCCCTCCTGCCTTGGGAGTGACTGCCAGGATCATTTGCTGGCGTGATTGGCAGGTCAGAGCATTCGATCAGATGAGTTCCTCTTAGTGCAGGTCAAAAAGGCTGGTTAGCAGGAGCTGCCAAAAAATGCCAGCAGCATTCAAAATGGGAAATGTCACGACTTCGAGGCAGGGGGTGCCACCTGGAACAGAAAGCCCCCAGCTCATTAGCAAGTTACAGGATGCAAGCTTAACTGGAGGGAGCAGAGGAGGGAAGATAATACCCAATAGGGAAAATTATTGTGAAGTGGAATTGATTTCATGTATAATTTGTTTATCACTAGAGGGGACAAATGCTGTCCTCCTGACATGTGTGGAGGAGTGTGGACTGTGAATGAAGCAATTTAGCATAATCTCCAGGTTGAGCTCTGGATTTAAAGAATGCCAACTTCTTTCTTCCCAGCTGTGGAAGTGATCAGGTCATGTTGTATTAATTTAACCTGACATACTCTCAAATGGTTTATCTGGGCAATTTTAGCAATTTAACAGAACACAGTAGATATGAGCTGCATTCATTATTAACGTGGGGCAGTGGTTTGTCTTCTGGATGAAGTGGGGTTGGGAGTTTACTGCAAGCTGCTGTTGTAAAAAAAGACATGTTCCTGTTGCAAGTGGAATTATAAAAGGGCTTGTTCTTAATGCTTAGTCGGACTGCATGAAATCAGAATGCAATTCCAGTTGCATGATATAATTTTATTTCTGTAGAAAAACTACATACCCTTAGAAAGTATGGATTTAAAAATAAATAAAGCATTCAGGCTTACTGTATAAAATTTAATATGAAATGAAGACTAGAGGGTCTGCTGCCTGTCAGGGACTTAAAGAATGCATATATAAAATATTGGCATTACAAAATGCTTAGTCTTCGCCAAGGTATCCTGTAGTGGTAAAATTGCAGGCAAACTCTTCATCCCAGGCAGTTTAACAAGTCCCTGGCTATTAATACTGCCTACCATTCATTTGCTTCAATGGTCTGTATTTTAATGTAGAAGGCACATTGCATATCAGTAGAAATGGCTGCATAGATTTTTTTTCTCCCCCACACACAGGGTTTTTTTCAGAAATGTTAAGAAAATAATATGGGATCATGGTACCTGCCAGACTGTTTTATCATAGTATCTTTGTGCAGCTTTATGTCTAGCTCTGCTCCTCCTGAGACAATGGGAGAATTCCATAGACTTCAATGGGAGTAGAGCTGCCTCCCTTATCAAAACTAATGTAGACACAACAATACCATCTCAGGCTGAGAAAATGAGACTTAAAAGCTGAAAGGGTTCCTGAGAACTATTTTGCAAACTGTATCTCTTCTTGTTAAGGAATTTTGTCTTTTATATATTAAACTCATACTTTTCTCAGAAGTTTGGAGCTTGTGCTTAAGCAGTCTCTTGGTTGGATGCTGAGGAATGTTTGCTTATTGTTCAGATCCTTGATTGTTTTCAGCTTTCATTTTCTTCCATCCATCAAAGTTTGTAAGTTGGTAATGGAGTAGCTAGCATTTGCTTTAGTGAGCAACCACAGGCTGTTGGAGTTCCCTTTCTCTACCAAATGTGAATCAGAATCAAAATTTTAAAAGGAGTTTCTTAATCAAAATATTTGTACAGAGTCTTACAGATGAGTGTTTCCTGTTTTTTATTTCATGTAAAAAGCTCAGCATTTGCCTGATAGTTTGCAAAAAAGAAGTTACTAAAGCACTGTAAAAAGGGCATTCTTTACCTTCCAGATACCTTTTTAGTGTAAAGTTCTTTCAGTTAGGCACTGTGAACACTGGCTGCTGTAGTCTGCACTAATGAACACACAGGCTCAGTCCTTTGCAAAGCTGAATAAAGAGACCAAAATATCAGAATAAAATATCCTCTGTGCAGATTCTGTGGTAGAATTTTTTCCCACCTTGGGTAGCTCTGCAGATGCCCAACTAGTATTCAAGTATTTAAGTAAAAAACTGTAAACAAATTTGAAAAGTTGAGAAAGTATTTATTACTTAATGTCTACTCTGGTACTTCATTTGGGGGAGTGATACGCATTTAAATTATTTGTATGGAGTTTGAAAATTAGGCTTCTGCTGGGAAATGAGAGTAAACTGGGAAATCTCCAGGTCTGTTTGCTCCGTGGAGTAAAGGCAAGGATCAGTAAGCACTGGACAGACCTGCTAGATTTTAACCCTGATGTAGATTTGAGGGATCTGTGGTAGCTGTAGTGTCTGTCTGCATCTGGCAACAGCTGCTTGGACATGAGCAGAAGGATGTTTTGGCTAGGAAATCTGGCAGGTGCAGATAAGCTCTTTTCTAGGACTGTGTGTGCCACAGGTTAGTGACCTGTGTATGTCAAAAGTTCATGACCAAAGAAGGTACCACTCAGAATTAAAAAAGCAGTTAAAACAACTAGTATTTCCCACAAATCTACATTTTCCAGTGAGAAAAAGAATTGTAGTCTGAAACAGAAGAAAGAATTTAACCATTACTCTTTCATTTTTTAACAAACTTCTGTTTTTTCAAAACTGACACAAGTATTTTCTTAGCTTCTAGGATCCTGATAATTCAACTGAAGAATAGTAGCCAGGAAGGAATTGGTAGTAAATTCCTTACTGCCCTGCAAAAGTTACTATTTTTGCAGTTGTTTGTCATTCCCTCAAATCCTGACTTCTGTATTCTAAATACATACTTGTTTGTTCCTTGACTCTCTAGGGAAGATCAGGCAGAAGCAATGAGTGGGAAAATCACATATTCATCATCTGATTTTTTGTATGTTTTCTCCCCCAGATTTCTGATGAACCACTAGAACTTGCTAGTGTATATTCTGTGACATTACCAATCTTTGTAAATCACTTTTCAGGTGAGAAGAAGCTCTAACACATGGTCCATATTCCATCAGTGACTCCTTTTATCATTACTTGAGTGTGAAAACATCTTTTGTATGAATTGCCTTTGTCTTTTTAGAAGGTGGATATGTAGAGAGTGTTGGAAAAATCCAGTGAGCCCTGAGGTCATCTAAATAACTCTGTGTAATGTGAGCAGCTGTTGATGAAATCCGGTTCAATCAGTAATATTTCATTCTTTTGCTTTATGTATTATATTTCAAATTAAATAGAGAAGTATAAAACAATATAGAAATTAAACGTAGGACTGGGTCATACCACTTTTTAAATGTTTGTGTGTCGTTCTTGACTGACATTATTCACTTTTTAATCTTCTTTTTCATCTGCATTGATAACTTGGGGTACAGTAAAAGGATTTATCTCTCAAAATTATTTTCTAAGATTTTGCCTCACCGCCATTTTGGGGTTTTTTACTAAGTCTACATTAAACATACCACAAATTATTTACATCTCTTACTAAATCTTTGAAGAGGTACATTTAGATAGATTGAGCATATTGGAGATTTCTTGACCTGATCCTGTCAAAGTTCTTGACCAGGAACTTTGCACATAAGTCTTGATTTTGATTTTCTTAGTAACTGGAGCATTGCTTTGGGATCATTAACCCTTGATGTTTTTCCTCAGATGACATAAAAGCTGAGATTTTTCTGAATTTTGAAGTCCAGGACTTGCTTTCTTATGTAGGCTGTCCTCCTCTCCCCGAAATCATCTCCAAACTTCACAGTTCTGTGGGAAATTACTGTACCAGTAATTTGTGTGGAGAACTGCTAATGGGTCACAGCACTGCTCATGTCAGCAGACAACAGGACAGGCATCTCTCCTTCATGCAGACTCCTAAATGCAGGGCAGGGAACCTGTAGCACACCTGGGGATTTAGAAAGATGTTTGAAATGCATCTCAGTGGAGCAGACTGATTGAAAAAACCTAACTCTGTGACTTCCTGGGGAGGGGAGAGAGTAAACACAATGCAGTCTAAACACATTGGCCCTAATAGAATCATCAGAGGTAGGAAAAACGTCTTCAGGGTGTGGACTGGAGGAAGCAACACTGCTCAAGAGCAGCTAGAGCACTGTGGACAAAAAAGCAGGACCTCTGCCAGGTGAGATCTGCAAAGCTTATTATCTGTGTGGTGTTTCTCACACATTTTATTTTAATGGAAACCAGCACAGTTTCTTGCTAACAAACATCTACATTTTCAGCTCATGTCTATTGAGAGATGCTCTGTTTTAAATTTCTGTTGTTAATCCACTGTGTGTTGTGATCACAATAATGCACAGAAGTTAAACAAACATCCCCCACCCCCAAACCTCCTCCCCTAAGAAAACAAAATCCCAAACCATGATGATAAAACAGATCATTAAGAGTTTCAGCAACAGCCTGGCAGCTTGGCTCTTAGTGTGTTTTTGCCTGCCATTAAAAACCATATCAATCCACAAATTTGATAGTCTAGAAATAAAGGGAGGGGAAAAGGATTTTAGAAACATTTTATCCACCTCACTCTTCAACATTAAGATTCTTTTTTCAGAACAGTGTTTGTACTCCAGTGTTTGAAGTGAAAAATTGCAGTTTTTTAATTCTTAAATATTTTACAAGTTTAAAGCAAATGTAGTATATTTATAGATGAATGCTACTAAAAAGTGAAAATAGGGTCCTTAATATGTGAACATAAGTACAATGAGTTGTTACATGACCTTTTTGTCTGAAGTTTGGTCACCTTCCTGCCTTATCTCTTTCTTTGTTTATTGACTTTATATGTTACATTATGCCTGAAACATGGAATATAAATTCTGTAATTCACAGATCCTACTTACCTTGTTCACAGAAGGTCCTACCACATTTTGTTGCTCCAGAAAAATGCTGCATAAGAATAAGGAGCCTCAGTGCTTATGTTTGGCCCTTTTGGCACAGCTGCTGATTTTGTAGTGTTAATACACTCTCCCCCCAGCACACACATACACACACATGGCCCTGACATGCATTCTTTACATTGCTCCTGGTGCACATCCAGATGGAAAGGAGATTGGAATGTGGAGAGACTTAGCTTTGTTGTCCCTTGCTTTTGTATATGCACTATCCACATTTGTGATGGAAAGGCTTCCAGTAGGTCCCAAACTTTCTGAAAGGCACGAGAATTTCAACAGATGCAAAGCCTATAAGTAAACAGAGAGTGCTGTCAACCCTTCCTTCATTTAAATAAGCAAGAAAACAGATAAGGGCAGGCTTGAGATCATATTTTGCCTTTTAAGGTAAATAATCCATGTCAGATTCCCAAAGCTTCGCATCTCAACAGTGATAAACATGAGCTGGATCCATTATACCTTATCCCTGTGAGAATCCCAGTGCATGCAGTGGGACATGGTATATGTTTGTGTTGGGGGGAGAAGGGAGGAATAGTGTGTAAAGTGCTTTACATCTGCATAACTTGAAGATTTTTGGGTTTTCAAATACATGTACTCTGGTGCTAATGGAAACAGCGATCACTTATCACCATATCTAAGGAGTTAGAAATGTATATTCATGACTCCCTGTTACCCAAATAGGATGTCCATCATTCTGCATTAATGACATAGCTCTATTCTACTCATTTCATTTTTCTTTATGTTTTACCCAGCTGAATAGCTCAGTGCTGCCATGGGGTCCTGTATCGTATGGCAGACTTTGCCTTTTGAACTGCCCACATCACAGTTTTCTGCAGCTCCCTATATCCACCATCATTCCTTTTCTTTACTCTAAATGTTTCCAGGGAGGAAGAAAAGAAAAAAAGAAAGAAGGAAAGAAAGAAAAGATTNAGGGGGCTGGGGGGGAAGGAGGGGAGAAAGAGACTGCTGTGGAAAAATAAAAGTTTAAAAGAAAACCAGAATGAATGCTTCACTTGTTGGCTTTTAGCACAATTACCATACCTTAGGAAATATGCAGGGAATAGTTAATTATGACTAAATGAGCTCCTTTTAGAGTTCATGGCAGGCCCCAGCATCCAACTGTCAGTGTTGTGAAAGATTGAATTAAAAGGCTGGTCCCCCTGTCAGCCGATAGGATGGTCTGCTGGGGGAAAATAGACAGTGAAAAGATAGCTGGGTTAGAGTAGCCTCAGCAAGAGAAACACGTATAGCATTTGCATACTTCTCCTGCAAAGGGGGTTTAATCCAAATAAAGGAGGAGATTTTGGTATTGTCAGCCAAGGCTTTGTTCAGTGTGAAGAGCAGAAGGAAATCTGATGAAGGGGCCTTTCTGAAGCCCTCGCACACAGACTGAAGGTTGTTCTAGTAAAGTTGTGTACTTTGGGATTGTTTACACACTGTTGTCTGTTTGAAGATCTCCTAAACTGAAAGACTCAAATTTCCTCTTTGCTAACACAAAAGCGAGGAATTTGTGTGGTAAAAATTACTTACACTGCAGACCTGAACAAGTTCTTTTCATTATCTTCACAAAATACCTTTGTGAAGTTCCTCTTTTGGGTGTACACAAAGTTCCCCCATACTTCTTGGCTGAACTCATATATCACAAAATGTTTTCAGACTAGGAGAAAAAAAAGGAGAATTATGTTCTCAAAATGCAGAGAGCACAAAAATCAGATACTCTTCAGGCTTGAGGCAGACAAAATCTTGCTGCCTTCTCCAACACGCTTCTTTTTTGAACAAGTAGACAGTTTCATACCAACTAAAAACAGTCTTTGGAAATTTAGTTGGGGTAAAGTGTTGTGTCTCTGCTAAGATCTCTTGTGTTCTTTCTAGTTGTTTTTTTTTTCTCACCTAAGAGATGAGCCAGAAGCCTCAAACCTCTTTTGTATTTAATCTGCAGCAGACCCACTCCATGCCTTAGAGCTTTTCCAGATAAAATAACTGATTCGTTTTAAAAAAAACCAAAACTATTTAAAGGTGGTGGCAGGCAAATTACTCCTCCTTAGAATTACTATCCACTTACAGTGTATACTGCCATCCTCCAAGGTTTTCACATGGGACAAAGAGCATCACCTCAGGCACATGATTAATATTTAGGGACCAAATAGGTCATCTAACAGCACAGCACCTGAAACAGATGGCTTTTGCTTTTTGTTGCTGCAATTTTTTGTGTGTGATTGCCATGGTCTTAATGATTTTAGCTAGCACTGAATTATTTATATGGATTTAATACTCATGGAAATTGTGTGGATGTGTGCATGCACGTGTGTGTGTATATACACATATACATACACACATATAATGAGATATATATATGTATGTATAATTTTTTCTAGAAATGTGTCTGTGCATGCTTAGCTCATTTTCTCATCAGCTGTGTAATTAATAGTCATTGTTAAGCAGCATATGTTTCTCAGTAATGCTTTGTGAGTGTTAGAGTGAGCAACCTCCTGGCCTTGAATTTTCTCTAGTAAATCGAGTACTGTCTTTAAGGCCTGGTGAAATTCTGGGAAAGAAGATGAAGCAATTTCTAAGATACTAAAGAATGACGTTGGGTATACCTGTATGGATATATTTGTGTTTACTCTACAGTTGCTTAAGGGTTATAACTAAGGGGAAAAATTACAATCCTGTTAATATTAATAAATGAGTCCACATATGATGAAATTTGGCTCTCAGTTATACATGCTCTGACTTGTTTGGGGTGGTATTTTTAACCTGAAATGATTCTTTCTGCTCACTCAGAGACAGACATTGATGTTTCAGCTGAGGTTTTTTTCAGCTAGTGATAAATGTGAATCATTAAATACTTAATCATCTATTAGCCTTATTTTCTCCCACATGGTTGTCATAAATCCTCACAGAAACACAGGCAGAAGCAAGTCTGCAATCAGTAGGCCACAGGGCACCTCCAGTCCTCAGATTATTGGTGCAACTTGAAAATCAGTTGTCAGAAAGGGGAGGTGGTTGATGGAAAATGTGCTATACCCTGTTGCTTGCTGAGCATTATCTGCCATCTGGATTCAAGAAAAGCCCCAATGAATTTCAGCATATCCATGTTTCTTCCACCCTAGAGAAAACTGGCAGGGGAGATCAAATTTTGGTAAAAATGGGAGCTGAACTGAGGCATCAGTTGGCACTCAGTGTGCAGTTCACACCTTCTCTTACTAGTTTAATTGATTCCTTAAAGCATTTGCCTTTTTCCAGCTGAAATGAGTAGTAGAAAATAAGGTACAGTATTTCACAAGGGTTGTTTACCAAATGGTATTTACTGCTTGGAAGCATAGCAGTGCAATCTGTAAAGCAGTTTTGACTGCCTAAAGAGACAAGCAGCTTGAATCCAGCCTGGGTATAATGTAGTATGCATTTTCAAAACAGTTATTTTTATATTAACTCATAAGTTTTTATTGCTTCATAAGAAAATGATAACATCATTCTATATTGCTTAGCTCCTCAAGGAGATAAACTCCTGTGACTTTCTCACATGTTGACCATCTTTCAGTGGTTATGAAGAGCTCATACTCCAAAAACACACTGTTGGGAAAACAAGGTTGGCCCGTGGTAGTAATAAACACATCATTTAAACCTTACAGGAAAATGAATGTGGTTTATTCAAACATCCCTTCTAAAGAATAGCTAATGATAAAATCTTAGTTACACAAAGAGGGAAATCTTCCTGGGCTGTGTTCCCACTGAAGGCAGCAGGAGCTGCACATCCAGATCCAGAGGACTTGCAACTTGAATAGCATCTAATATGGACCTGAGCAGTTTTAACAGAAACAGAACCCGGGCTCACTCCAAGGCTTATACAGCCTTGTAGTGAAGCGGTGTTTTCACTTTTCCTCCCTTCCCCTTTGTTCCACAGTAAGGCGCAGTCTCCAATTAGCGCTCGCCCTTTGTTAGCGGTAGCCGGCGACGCCTCGTCCCGGTTCGCGTCTTTCCTGTGAGAAGCGTGTCAGAATTTGGGGGGACTAAATATCCCCCTTTGTTGGCGAGCTTGTCAAGCACTGCGCCGTGCTCGCTTTCCCACCAGGAAGGTCAGGCCGCCGGGGGGCCGCTCTATTTTCCAAAATGATCCCTACTGTCTGTCCATGCTGTCTGACAGATTGAAACAGTTGTCTGTGTCACTGCTTTCAATGCTTTTTAAATGCCTCGCTTTCCTTGAAAGACGGGAAATATGTAGGCAGCGGGGGGAAAAAAATGTAAAAGGAACTATACTTTTGGCTGCTTAAAGGAGAGTTGGGTTCCCTCTTCTAAAGTAAACTTAATTTTGTTTAAAATATAAGATGACTTAGGGAAAAAAAAACCCCACTTGCTAATCTAGAAGACTGGGTAAGTCACAGTTTACATATTCTATTTCTGAAACCTCATTTTAAAACGAGGGCAATGAAATTATTAAACACACATTCGTTCAGTAGCTGATGTGAAACAGTAAATTTTCTTTGTTCACTTATATTTCAGTTTAATATATTTTGATCTGAGGTATGCATAAAGCCTGAAGAAATTGGTACTATGCTGAGCCTTCAATACTCTCCAGATAATTGAACTAATTAAATCTTTACCAACATTAACACAACTCCAGCATTCCTTGGACAGTGGTTAATTATTGCATGAACATGGCAAGCTTAAACTAAACAGATGAAAATAGAATCCTGTGGAATGGGTATTGAGTTTATTCTTTATTCATCTTTTGATAAGGTTTAATTAAAACTGCCTCTCTCCATTGTGGTGACAATGAATGTGCTTGTTTTCTTAGTGAAAGCCAAATTATTCACTTCAGCCATGGTTCAATAATCAAAGGGTTTGCAAAGTTTTGGGTTATATTGTAGCTGTGGAGATATAATTGCTGCAATTCTCTATGAAGGCTTTATCTTTTTATTACATTGTCTTTTATTTTTCTACTTTATTTAGTAAATTAGAGCATCCATTTTCTGACTCACTATTTTAATGTGCTTTCAGCAGGGCATTTTTGACAACAGGGAGCAAGCTGATGAAAATAAAATTTAAAATAAAATAACTGGTTTAATAATTGGAAGGCAAAAAAATAGTTTCCAAAGAATCTATATTCTAGTCTTTTAAAGTAATACACAAAGTAAAATTTAAGCACATAGCAAAACTGTCTTTATCAAGTACTGAATTTTAATAAAGGAATGCTCATTTCTTTTTATGACAGTAGCAGGAGGGTGGATATGGTGACTCCCCATGCTTGTACAGTGGCTAATTGATCACTGAGCAAAAATTGTTGAACAGAACAGTGGTGGCTCATGTTGTTAGAACACACAAACCTGTAAAGTTACTTGAGCTGCTTACTATGTGCAACCTGCAGCACTGGTGATACAACGGAAAAAAACAAACCCTTGAGAGATGTGGGATTTTGAGCAGGAGCAATGGGTGCAGCTGAAGGAGAATGAGAAACATTTGTGAGTAGGTATGCATGCATGCAGACTGGTATCACTTGTGTTGCCATGGAGTTGCCTTTCCACTTGGAAAGCTGTAGATCTGAGCTTCAACTCTCATGTTGCAAATTCACATGAATTCTTTGAGAAACAACACGGCAGGTAGGAAATGGATCTGTGTTCATTTAAAAGAAAGTGTCCCACTCTCTTTTCATACTGTTCTGCAGGTGACTTAGAGGGACCCCCAAAAGGGTCACAGGAAAAGTTGCACAGTTTTATTTGTATTCTGGTATCTCATTCTGATGTGGTTTGGAATGAAATCCTGGCAGAACCTTGGTTTCCTGACAGACTTTTCCATTCCCATTTATAAAATATTAATTTCACTTTCTGTGATTTATCAAGCAGCTGTGCCATTGTTCTGTCTTGGGCTCATGTTGTCATTAGGGGATTCCAGGCTGGCACAGTGGTTTTGATTTAAGGGAGGAAAATGTGTTTCCTTTTTATTTTGTTATTCCAAGAGTTGTTTCTTTTAGAGTGAATTTCACTGGGTAATAAAAAATTTAAGACTGTGAGTGCACCAAAGGAGAAAATAAGCTGAGAAGGGAGTCTCTTGAACCATGGAGTTGCACTTAACTGGTAGTTCTTTCTCCTTTTTGTGTGATGGTCAGTAGTGTGCTGGGTGCCTGTCTTGTGAATCCAGAACTACTTGGAGTCACTGGACAAAGGGCTGATTGCTAGGAAGCTGTAGTCAGAAATGTGTTGCTCAAGTTCTTTATTATGAAGGAATAGACAGCATTTGGGTCCCAGCTAAGATTCTGTAGGTGCAGCCATTTACTCTGACTTTACTGAGGTCAAGATTTGGTCTGTTCTATCTCTTGAGGCATGGGAAGGTACCTTGTCTGGAAGAGGGGAAACATTCCATGTTAGCTGTGCCTTGAGTGTGTGCATATGGTCAGTCCTGCTCTAATTGTGAAAGTTGTTTTCAACTTCCCTGCTGACAGAAATTCCCTCCTAAATATGTCAAATAAGGTCATCTCTGAGACTAGGCATCCCCCTTAGTTGTTGGGGTTTTTTCCCAAATAGACCTTACCTATTTTGTGGAATTTATTTTTATTTGGCATGAAGAAAATAGGTATGAAAGAACTGCTCATTTATCTGAGTTCCTTTGTGCTACATTTTGTCTTTTAAAGCACTGGAAATCTGTTTTTCCAGGAAATAATTTTTTTACTTTTTATAAGGGCTTTAATGTATTCTGCATGAATAACATTCTGTTAGAGGTGTGTTTACTGCACAAAGAGATTTTCCAGCATTTACTACAGTTTTGCTGTGGTTCCACAGCCATTGAGATGGGGTCTGTGCACTCCTGCTTACCCAGCAGCACCAGTTTGATCTGGATTGAGGATGGATACCTGATCTCATTTGAGCAGAGTACAGTGACTCCATGCTGGATACTGGGAACCACCAAAAAGCCTGCTGCTTCAGGGTTAACCAATCAGTTTAGTGGGTTTTATCAGATTTGAAACAACACAGTTAGATGGTACTGGGTCAGCATAATTTTCACTCAATCATAGGAGCTTTAAAGCTGGATTTGTAGCCTTGTCACACATACTTCTGTCAGTCAGGTTTTCCTGAATTCTTAACTGAAAAAAAAACATATTCTAATACTTGGTTACATTGAAATAATATTGCTGGATAATTTATTTTTAAATTGTGATAATGATCTTGAATCACATAGGAAAAACCTAATGTCCTGGAAATTAGAAAGGGTTTCTAGCTGCGGTTGCTGAAAAAACTGCTTGCTTAAGAGATCATAATCTAATCTGAGTGGATGGAAAGATTGGCAAGTATCTTCCTTAAATGTGGAGAGAGGATTGTTGCATGTTATTTATGTATTTATTTATGTGGGTTAATACCCATTAGCATTTTGGAATATGGGCTGTACTTCACTTTGCCAGCTTAGCATGTCATCCCCACAGATGTCTTAACTTCATGAGATTCTTAAGAACTTGGATAATACCAGGCATGCACCAAAATTTATGTTAATGTGTTTATTAAGGAGCTGCCCAGCCTTCCCCCAGTAGTCATTAGGTAAAGCATGCCTTCTGAGGAGCAAGAGGACAGAATGGACTGCTGTGACTGCATTGATTCCTTTTGACATAATATGATTCTTTTTTTTAATCCAATGATGAGACTCCTTCCTGTTTATCAAAATTGCTACCTAAGTAAGAATATTTCTGCTTGCTGCCTTCATTTTTTTTTTTTATTTGGCATAAAAGCTCCAGGAGTGCAAAAAGGTGATTTCCCTAAAAGCAAGCCCATGTATAATTTACCACAAAAAAATCCTAATGACTTACACCCACCAAGACCATTATTAACTCGCCTCCAGCCATAACATTTATACAGTAATATGTTGTCATCTTTGCTATCGACTACAACTTGCTGCAATCCAATTTCATGTTTTCTTTTCATTATAGTTGCTATGTCATGATGATCAATCCATGTATTTGCTGTCAACTTTGTTGTTCTGTCCTCTTAGGGAATTCTTCATTATGGGCAGAATGTGGCTGATCACTGAAATGCACAGTGAGGCTTTGACATTGCAGTGTTTAAAAATTTGCTTTGTCTTTGACTCCAGAAATTTTGGTCTTTGTTTAGGAGTGTGTTCTGTGTATAATGGAAGAGAGATGTGTCCTAGGTTAAAAATGTAAGATGTGCCCAAAGTATGTATTCTATCGCCATCCTCATGAGCTGTTGAAACCAGGTGGGGCAGTGCTTCCCTTATCTTCTGCTAATGGCCCATCAGTGCCTTGCTACATGACCCATGGATAACTCCCTCTGGGTGTTGCCTCTGTTTAATGGGCCATCAAGGACTCATAGATAACTCCCCTGGGTGTTATCTCTGTTTAATGGGAGATCACAGACTCATAGATAACTCCCCTGGGTGTTATCTCTGTTTAATGGGCTATCAAGGACTCATAGATAACTCCCTCCGGGTGTTATCTCTGTTTAATGGGCCATCAAGGACTCNTACGCTTTACATTTACTTTACACTTTACACTTTAGTTTACACTTTACGCTTTACATTTACTTTACACTTTACACTTTAGTTTACACTTTACGCTTTACATTTACTTTACACTTTACACTTTATTTTACTTCTTTTCTTTTCATCTTATTAAATTGTACTTCTGACTTGGAGTCTCTCAATGGTTTTGCTTTCAAACCAGCACAAATGTCATGATTTTACATTTGTCTTAGGATGTGGCTGCCATGGCTCAGGGCAAGGCTAGGCTCATTCATGCTAAGCACCATGCAATAGTATATAAAATAGTTAAATAATACTCCTTCATGCAACAATCTCAGGTCAAGTGTTCAGCTTTGCAGACTGCTACCCCCCTCTGCACACAGTCTGTTTTTTTCATTGAGGTAACTGGCTGGCCTTTCCATTTGGGATTCATTCCTGGCTGTTCAAGTGATACTGAAATGCTCCAGTCATTTTAATTTGTAGATGGGTGTCTTGAGTAATTATTGAATTGCTGTATCTTAAAAGAAATTCTAGGGGCCTTATGCAGACAGATAGGAAAATAGCATGTAGATAAAAAGTATATTGCTTTAGGAGAAATGCTAATGCACAATTTCAGACAACCCCATGAATGCATATTATTAATGAAATTCATAATATTATTAAGAACTAAAAACTGAGACAGAAGTAAATTGCTTTTATTGATCTTTTTTAACTATAATTACGTGAGAAGTCTTACAAAAATATAACCAAATTTTTGGGGCTAGAAAATACTGCTTCTAATCATTTCTAGTGAGCAGTGTAAAGCCTGCTTACTTGCTCAGCTCCTTCAATGACAGGAGACAAGGTCCAAGCCTCTACACTGAAGGAAAGGAAAGAGCAAGAGAGGTGGCAGATGGGAAGATTTTAGTCAGGTTAAAGAACCATGTGCCAGCACCAAGGGGAGGAGGTGCACAAAGCTTGACTAAAAAGAATACTCAAGCATGCCCCTGATTAAGTCATGAAGGTTCACAGTTAGAAAGATAGCCACTTCATTGCGTCTTTATTTTTCTATAAAAGTCTTTATTATTGCAGATATTTCAGTCTCTACCTATGAAGAGATCTGGGCAGCTCACCAGTAAGGTAATACTAAAAAGACTTCAAACTCAAGGTGCTTCAGGTAACTCTGGGGTTTTTTTCTCAAGGAGAATACCCAGAAGGGTTAGTACTCGGGCTGAGGAGTAGCCTTGCCCATTATGCACAATGCACTGCTGGAAAAGAAGACAAAACAAAAAACCCAACAAACAAACAAAGCCAACAAACTAAAGCAACCAACCAAGCAATTTAAAGGAAGGTCCTGTTCAAATGAATGGCATTCATTTCTGGAAGAGCTGGGTAGTTGGAAATGAGCTGGCATGTGGTAACTAACATGACAGCATCTCTGATTGCCATCACCCATCTCAAAGGCTCAGAATCTAATTGAGATAAGCAAATATAACGGCAGAAAAAAGCATAGGAAGGAAGATGACCTTATGATAAACTTGGATGGGGAGTAGACCTTTTCAAAGGAACAGGGCAAAAGAGGCTTTCAAATTCAGAAGCAGAGAGGGCATGTTCTGATGCACTGGGGAGGGTGCTTGACAGAGGACTTCTTAAAGGACAAGGCTGTATATTTTGCTGTCACATGAAACTTTGTACAGGTTCGTCTGAGTGACACGGCATTAAAGGGCTTCAAAAGATTTTCTCTGAGTATATATAAACTGTGTTTTTGAATACATATCTTGAGACCTTGTCACTACTTTTTAACTGTTCCTCAGGCCAAAAACTTACACCCCCTGCCACCTCCCACCAAATCTGCAGATACCATTTCCTTAATGAAAGGAATCCAGAAGTGGGAGTTAAGCCTTTCCATGTTCCTTGGGGTTTACACAATGTTTCATCATCCCAAGGAAATCTGGTACTCAAGTGAAGAATCAAATCTCAAAGCACTGCACAAGTAAATGAAGTCTTTTTTGCACACTAGGGACCTTTTCATCATAGTTTTGTGTTTCAGGGGATTTCACAACCTTTACTTGAGGGAAACAAATACTCAAATCCCAGTTAGACCAGAATAGAGGAAATATGCCAGGTTCAATTACCACTGGAATTAACAGCCTATGAGAATTTTTCCATTTGTCTCTTCACCATCTTTTTCATGAAGTTTTGCATAACCTGTTCCTAGGATATAAGAGCACAGAAAAGGAGTGACCACAGTAGAACTACTCAGAAGATGGGATCTCCCAAAGGTCTAAAAAAGTGCTGGAGCCCTGAGCAGCATGTTTCAGATGAAGTCTCTCAGTTTTTAAAATCTCCATTTCCATGAATTTTCTAAAAGTGAAAATACAGCTGCAAGCATATTTATATTTATATTTATATTTATATTTATATTTATATTTATATTTATATTTATATTTATTTATATTTATTATTTTTTCACTGACTGTGGCACGTACTGCAGATTTTCTGGGTATTTGAAGCTTTGTGTAAACCTGCTGACTGCATGTGGAATGTGGATAGCTCTGACATTTTCAAATATGTAGTATTCTAGATGCTGTGTAGCTTCAGGGGTTTCTGACATATTTTATCATTTCTTTGTCCTTAGAGATTGATGGATGGGAATGTGATTAGCTTCCACACTTACTAGCTCACGTGCTAAACCCACCCCCAGTCTGTAACATTTTTAGAATAACCTGTCTACAAGATGTTGCAGCCAACTGTAGTGTATTGTGTCCTTGTTTCTGAGGCACTGCTAAATACTTAGTATTGGCCCTCCTGTTTCCTTTCCTCCTCTTTTCTATCTACTGTGGCTTCCTTTTGTAGGTGAGGTGGACTTTTTCTCAGTCCCAAGCTCCATCTCTACAGAAAGAGAAATATGTTAGAAAAAAAAGTTGACATTCACTGAAAATTGCAAAGAGTGTTTCTACAGAATTTTTTTTTCGCCTCTGCTTCATATAATGGGACTCAGATTTTTACTAAAATAATACAAAGGTTGACTTAAATCACTGATACTGCCTTTTTTTAAGAGGTGAAAAATGTTATCTCAGGAAATCAGCTGTGCAGCACAGTGGGAGGGTAGAGCCAGTCTCCATTTGTGTAGGAAATGTGAGTTCTGATTCTTCTCACACTTACTGCAGGACAGGGAGGAAAAGCTCTACTGAAGTCAGTGAAGTTGCACCAGTTTAAAAATAACATGAGGTGAGAAAAGAATCAAGCCCCAGGGTGTTTCAAAGCTATGTGCTGAATCACTGAATCATAAAAAATAGGGCAGGAAGAGCCTCGAGAGGTCATCTAGTCTATCCTGCCTTCCCCAAGGCAGAATCAGCTCTATCTGTGTCATTCTGACAGATGTTTGACTAACCTGTTTTTAAAAACTTCCAATAACAGTGGTACCACCACTTCCTCTGGGTAGCTGTTCCAGAGTCTTTTTGTCCTTACTGTGAGATGTCAAGAAACACTTGGCTGTTCCTGCTGTGGTTTAAATCCATAGTTACTTCTGTTTGCTGCAGACACGAAGAACAGTTGAGTTTGCAAAAGCCATTTCAAATGTGTAAACACTTCCCAGGATATTCTGAGGTGGAAAGGACCCACAAGGACCATCAAGCCCAACTTCCAGTTATGTTCTGCAGCAGGATTGGACCCACAACCTTGGTGTCTCTAGCACCGTGCTCTAACCGAGATAAACTTCAGTCCTCTGTAGATTATAAAGTGACTTTTTTTTTTTTCTGTCTTCATTAACTATTTTGGCTTTTTGAACTCTGTAAGACAGTGGTGGAGGACAGAGGGTTTGTTTGGGATTTAGGAAGGATAGATTGAAAATTGAAGTTACATATGAAGAAGCAAATTCCTACCCAGCAGTGACAAGTGAGTGGATGCTCTTCCAGTAGAAGAAATGGTTTAACAATATAGACCTGTAATAAAGCCACCCTTTCTGAGGGTGTTCCTGTCAGAAGAAAAATTGATCTTGGGACTTTCAGCAGGCAACTTGATGGGTGAAATAGACACTAGGGTTATAAAATCCCTCTAAATCCCTCTGTGGTGGCTGTCTTTCAGATCAAGGCCATGGTTTCATATTAGTAATATTAAGTGACAGTGATTTTTCACCAAGAGTGTACATACATATGAGGTTCAATTCACATTGTAATGTAGCTGCTCTGAAATAGATTCACATCTAACACATTTGGCTTATTGTAACCGTAATTCCTGGGAGTAAGAGCATCTGATGGTACAAAGTGATGTTTCTCTTCAAATACAGGAGGAAAATACTATTTCAACAAATGTTTGATTACATAAAAATAAAGTTTTTAAAATGCAGGTATGGTTTTTATTTCTGTTAACAAATTATCCTGATTTATCATGAGGCTTCATGTTGGGGATTGTTACCCTGCCCTCAAAACTGTAGGAGGTAAAGGAACACCTAGTTTGCCAGGTAAAAGTCTGTAGTGACCACCTTTGCATTATCAAAAATTTCAGGTATGTTTGGTTCTATCTTCATGCTTGTCAGCATGATTCAGGAAAATGAGTGGTCCAGTGGATATTACTGAGCTAAAACTTGTTTGGAAGTGGGTCAGAGCAGCAACTACATTGTGGAGCAGATTGCCCCTGATTCTCAAGCTGAAATGCACCATCTTAGCCCTGTGCCTCTATCTAATCCTCCTTCCTGCTAATTAATGCAATGAAAATATCATCCAGAAAATTCAGCAGTTTAAACCTGCCTCTTGTGTTTACACTTGCTTAATGTACAATGATGTAATTTTTTTAAAGGAACAGTAATCCTTTTGAATGTCAAACAGACCGTACAAGATGCGTCAGTACAGGCCGTACAGATCACTTTGTTGTGTCCAATCTAATGTAGGTTTCCTTCATTTTTATTTAAAGCTACATCAGAGGTTGGGTTTTTTTTAACATTAGAATAATGAAAATAATCTTACAGCTTGGAAGAGATTTTGTAATTCTCTGCTGTTTCATCTGTTTTGCTCCATGCACATTTTTCTTCTTGTTGACCTAACTGTACAAATCCGTAATGAAAAATATTGATTGAGTCTTAGAGGAGGGGATTGCAATGTCATGATTTCACGCTCAGTTGTTGGCTAACAAGGCTCTGTAGTTTTTATTTAGAGAGGCCCAGTTGCAAAAACAAAAATGAAGAATTGTGTTAGCCCCAGCTGCCAAGGTTACAGAGCAAGAGGCTTAGAGGACTCTGGAGTTCCAGAGAGAGGGATTGTCTCTGCCCAGCATGCAGGGGATAGAGCTAGACAGACACAGTTGTGTGCAAGATACAGACTGACCCTAGCAATTCATAAATCCAAAAAAATTACAACATTTTCTGCTTATCAGTAAATGGAGTAGACACTCAGCTGTGTAATTAACCCTTTGAAGTTTTGGCCGTGGTGTAGCTCTTTTGAAAGCTCTTTTCTGAATACATCCTTCATAACATCCTGTGGATATCTTGGGTGCCCAGGTACTCTGTTATATAGTATACAAATACTTAAATATTTCACATATCCATTCTAAGGAGTGTTTTTCCTTGTTCTTACATTTCATGTTTAATTGTTTATAATATATCTTTACGTGTGCCACCTAAAACATAATATTAAATTCTCTGAGCTGGTATAGCTGCTTCAGGTAGAGATCATGGAATATATGAAAGGACAGTAAGCCAGATATCCATGGCTCAATTTCAGGCAAAGCTATGATTTTAATTGATGGGAAACTGTTCTAAAAAGTCAGCTGACAAAGCTGCCCAAAAATTCCAGGCTTTCATTTTATCTACGAGTAGACTTTACATGAGGCATCAAGTTACAGGTTACGGATAATTTTAGATACTTAACCTCTTTATTTTTTATTGTTTTGTTAGTGTTCTGTTTTAATAATTTGCATATTGATGGAGCCATGTGTGAATAATTGTTGAATTGCAAATACAGATTTGGAAGGCCATAATACTCTGCCTCTGCATACCAACACAAAATCATTGCAGCTTTAAAAAACAGTAGGAAAACAGCAGACAGCTACTGCAGTGATGCCAAGACAAGATGAAATAGGCAGACACATGTAACACAGTTTATATTTTTCTTTTCTTTCTTTTTATTCTTTTTTTTCTTTCTTTCTAATGGAGCTGTGTCTGACTTTACCCTCTTTGAGTTTTTAACAGTCTTATCAAAGTATGCCACTTCTTCTCTCTTGTCAGGCAAAGTCGTATATGGTGAGTGCATTTTTAACCCTGACCCCAGTTCCCCCTAAAAAGAATTCCACATAATTCTTCAAAAGACACTTGTAAGGTTTCTTGATGCACAGTTCTTCAGTTTAAACAACAGCTGAATTGTTAACTACAGAACCAGTTAAAATACAGGAAGGCATGGATTAGTTCCTTCAATTTGTCATGTCTACATGGAAGGAAATTTGCTGGCACCTGGGCTATGTGTCCAAAGGTATTTTTGAGTGAAAAAGCTTCTCTTGGTGTTTGCTTTGCCCTGGCTCCCCAGGAGCTGTTACTCTCCTCTGAATCTGCATTCCTTGTCTGTCTCTTGGGTATTGTATTTGTATTATTTACTAATAATTTGTAATTATTTGTATTATTTACTAATCATAGTAAATCAAGAATATCCATTAACTTAAGCTAATATTCATCCACATACGTAGTCTTCCTTTGTGAACTTTCTGAGGTTTGGTAATCTTGGCTAAATTTAGTGGGCAATGTAAGCAGTATTTTCTTTTTGAGACGAAGATTATTGCCTTTGTTTTAAATACACCTTAGTGCAGTGTATTTTCTCACACCTTTACCTTCATTTGGTATTATCCACATGCTGTTTTCCTATAATTCCACTCTAACAAGGTGCTGCTTTCTCATGGCATTTGGGTCCAACTCTGACATTTGAAAAAGTGCATTTCCTGCAGCACACTTCCCCCCTCCCCAGGGTCTCTGATCTATCATGTGTATTTGCTTGCTTGTATTTCATTATCACCTACTATTCACATTTGCATTTATAAATCATGCATGACATTCATCTGCAAATCTGCAGGCCTTCTTCTTCTGCAATATCCCATATTGCACTTAACATCTTTCAATATAAAACAAGCTATTCCTATATTGCATTGCTTAATATCACATATGAGATTTCTAGGGTGTGAAGTTTTTCCCTTTTTAGAGGGCTTGCCAAACTGTGTGAATTTTTTTAAGACCATTCTTAGGGATTGGGGAAAAAATGGCCATACTTACTACAGTAAATGCTTGGCATATTCTGCTTTTGAAAATAAAGCTACTTTTAAAAGGTATACATGCACAGCAGAAGTTCTTATGCCCACAGACATTTCCATTTGTTTCATATTCACGTCACTTAAAATCAGATGAAAGAATTTTTAGAAAAGACCTATTAAGTAAGTCATTACTGATATTTTTGAGGTGAAATTCTAACCTTTATGCAAAATTTTTCAAGCACTGGAATATATTGCTTGCCCTGTCAGATAGATAACTATCTAGTTAGATGTACAGAAACATTGGGCAGTATGTTATTTCTGATACTGTGCAGCAGAGCATATTGTTTTCCTTTTAATTAAATTGTTCCGTGGTCTTCTACCCTTAAGATTTTGTGCTTGCATTTCATTATCACTTTTTTAGTCAAACTTGCATCTCATTTGAATTTTGCAAACCTGGCAGGTTTTTTCCTATCTTTGCTATAAATTATTACTTCATTTCCCATCTCATCTGTTAAGAGTGCAGCCTATTTTTAATGGTGTTTTCTCATGTGTAATGTTTCTCCAGCTCTGGATTCAGTCAACTTCGACTTCATTTCCCCCAAAAAACCTTGCTAGATCTCCATGATTTTATTACTTTTGATTTACTTTCCTTATGTGGCTTCCATCCTGATTTGCTGTTTTCCTTCTGCTGCCATAGAGCACTTCTGTTAAAAACTCCTCCTTCTGGTTCAAAATAAATGAAAAGGAAGGAAGTAATATGAGATTTATGGAGTGAAAAGTACACTGGTTTGTTTAAGAGGGGGCAAAAGTGTAGTTGGTTCCTGTCAGCAAAGAAAGAAGCTTCTAGCACATAGTAATTTTTTATTTTATCCACTCTGAAAAGGCTAAGAAATCTGTACAGCTTGTAGCAATCTGCACAGCTTGTAACCAAACTAGGTACAATGTATTCAGCTTCCTATTAAATAATTATTATTAATCTGCTTACAGTATGTTTAAGTAACTGTCAGTCTCTGTCAGTCTGCCACTAAGCTTCACAGTAAATTGCTTTGATATTTGGATTGTTTCTTTTGTTCCCCATTTGTCTGGAATGAGAATGAAGTTGGTCCCTTTTTTTTTTCCCTCAATCCTGCCCTTCATTCCCACCATGTGTGTTTATGGGATGCTTAAAATTAACCATGGAGAGGCGGAGGGAACAGCTGAAACCAAGACTGTGGACAGAAGCTGCAGGAATTTCAAAAGGAGTCCCTGATGCTCTTTCACTCTTTGAATGCTGTTTCTTTATCAAGACTGAAACTGTCTCATAGAAAACTATTCTCATTTTTACACTCTGGCTTTGCCAGTTCTGAAATCCAGCTGTGCAGTGTACACCTTGAATGCACACCCATGTACACATACTTTACATACTCATTCTGAGTTTACCATGCTGGGTTTTTACAGCCCCACTGCAGTCCTCCATGGAAAGACCACCATAGGAGCTGGATGCAATGGGGAGGGCTGGGATATGGGCTGCATGTGCCCATTTAGCCCCCATTTGGCATTGCTCTTGGGGGCTGGAGCTGCCCTGAAGCCCCTGATGGAGCCTGAACCTCTCCCCCTGCTCAGACAGAAACGTGACTGAGAGCAGGTTTCATTCAGCATTGCAGTGAATGGCAGGATTGCTGAGCCCAGTGGCATGAGTAAGCAGAGCACAGGACAGGCATCTTCACAGAGAAAGCATAACCAGCCACTTAAGGAGTGTATGGTGGAGTGAGTGTTCCTGCTGCTGTTGAACTCAGAGAAGCAGTCAAATCCCAAGGCAGAAGGATGCCAAATGTTGTCTGCCTGTACAGCAAGGATCTGTCCTCCATGGGGTCACCTACAGAGCCTTGCAGGCAGATTGGGTGATGGGTGGGAGGTGAGGGGAAATAATGGGTTTGCAGCTATGTGGAGCAACCAGCCATTCTTCATTTCCCACAGGGTGGAAAGCAGAAGGAGACTCTTGTCTCCAGAACAGTGTGGTCCTCAGCTGGGCCAGTTTCTGTGTCTGTCACTCAGAGTGAGAGCAGTCTTGTATATTTTGTGGTTAAACAGGCTCAGTCCTCTTTTATTTGGCTTACTATTTAGTTATTAGAAGTTTTCCTATTAAAAAAACATTTTGGGGAAAGAAGTCTTCATTGTGTCTTTAAGTGGTACAGGAATTCAACATAAAAAGAAAGATTTCATAAAATGTCACTTTTAGGAGTGACAAAGTTTTAACCTAAAACCAGAAGAAGGCATGTGATAGAAATATTTGTTGTAGCAAACACATCTAATTTAAAAAATACAAAATATATGGATAAAACCTGTCTGTGTAGAACCAGATTGTGAAGATGATAAACATTTACACACATACTGTAGGACTGACAACAATAATGGCAATCACATTTCTTATCAATGTCCTTATCCATTTAAGGAAAATGCTTGTATAGAGTGTTAAAGTCTCTGAGCATTTTATTAAATATTCAGGAAACATTATATGTTGGCAGTAAAAAACACATATTATAGGCTTGTGGTTTGAATTATGGTTACAGTATAACACTGATCTTGCAGGTCATTTGGCTATGGAGATTTTCCCCTCAAATGAAAAACAGCACCATTTTTTGACAAATATTATCTGGCACCTTTACATTGCTGTTAACTGAAAACATAAATGCTTGCTCAGGTGTCAGGTTCACTGAAAAATGTAGACTAACATTATGGATGGTATCACGAGAGGAAAAAAATAGGAATTTAGTATTCTTTCTCAGTTTTTCAATTATTTTTTTTTCCCATCAGGAAGCATCTGGAATTAAATACTGGTTTTCTCCATCATTTAATCACTACTACAGTGGCTGTGAGGAGCATGGGCATGATGAGAATTTAACATGATCTGTCATCCAGAGCTATCTTTAACTCAGACTCTTCCATATATAGGAACATTTTCCTCAACCACTCTCATCCTAGTGTCCTCATAAGTGAGAGTATTTCTTGGTGTGGGTTGAGAGGAGGTATAATGGGAGAAAATATGTATAAAAAGCTGCTTTCTCAGCTTTGCCATATAAGTAGAAGAATTGACTTAAGCTTTGTGCATTGCTCCCAAGTCTTGACTCTGTCTTCAGCTTTCAATATTTCACATTCCTGAGAACGGCTGAGCGTGCAGACATCTCTGCATGTGGTGCTCTTCCAGCACCCCTGGCTGGGGAAGTGCTGTGGGTGCAGTTTGAGTCACCTCCCTACACTGAAAACCACCAGCCAGGCAGATAAACAATGAAAGCACAGTATAGCATCTGTGATAATCAAAGGTAACAACCAGATGTCTGAAATTTGTTGCACACTACTGGAAATATTTAATTACCATTGACAGATATTTTTCTTTCTGATGATGGATTTAGAGGCTATCATGGATGACCAGAACAATTTTCCTTGTTTGTATGTTGCTGTGAGATTTTTATTTGCTATGGTAAACACACATTCTTTTCATAAAGTATTGTGTTTTACTGCAGAAAAATGCATTTTATAGGACATGCATTGATGTTGAATCAAATCATGGGATTAGACATTGATTAGTCATTGTCGTCAAGATGTTCATGAACTCCAGTTCCAAAAGTATCAAAATTAAGGATTAGTAGGCAAATGCATACAATTAAACATGAAATTTAATGTAAGAGTGCTTGTAGACAACTACACTACAACTTTAAAATAGTGTTCTAGGCTTAAGAATTACATTTCTCAAAAAACAGCTGAGTGAGCTCACAGGGCAGGTAGATTATCCTGAGCACTCTCAGGATCTCAGGGTTAGCTGCCTTCCAAACTGGACTTTTCAAGGTTCCTACAAACATGAAAACATCCATATTGAGGCAGAATAAAAGCCCATCAACATGGATGTCCCTGGCAGTTGCCATTGGCAAGTGGTAGGGAAAAGAGCCGAGGATGGCACAAATACACAATACTGTGTTTCCAGTCTGCCTCACAAGAAGGCTTTCGTGTAGAAACTACCAAGATTGAATCTGGAGTTTTTTAGGTAACATAACCATTCTCACATCCTCTACCAAAACAATCTGTTTCTAATTTTTTGTCTTCCCCTGACCCACTTAACACTCTGGGCTAAGCTTTTCCCCAGTACTTCCAATTCTGTAGGAAAAACCCACATTTTTGAGAATAAAACCATTTGTGGATAATTTTTTCCAAAAAAAAAAATATTTAGGACAGTAGCATAAACCTAAAGTACCAAGTTTCATACTTATCATAGGTATAGAGCATGTCCCTGAAAACACCTGAACTTTCATTTGAAACAGCGACATGATTTCACATCTTCTCTGTAGGATCTGAATAATTACTGTTTTCTGGTGCTTTTTGTCCATGTTGAACAAGAAAAAAGAAGTTCTTCTGGGCACTTTTTTCCCTGTGCTAAAAGAAAACAAGCAAAAACATGCCAAACCCTTTCTCACTGTGGTCCTGCCTGGTGATCCATGACTTGGGGAGTGAAAAAGAAAGCAAAAGCAAAATGTACTTCGACCTGCCACTGCTACATGTACAATGAAGAGAATATATTTATTTAAAAAACAGCAGCTGAGCAGCAGTTATTTAATCCATGCTACTTGAGAGATGTATTTTTGTGAATGTTCTTCAATGACTCCTGTGCAGCTTCATGGCCATGGCTCCAGCAGAAACCAGAACTATAGTAACAACATTGCAATAGGCCTGAGTTATGTTGCAAGCATTTTCAGTGTTATACTTCACAGTTACATCCAGTTTGATTGCTTCCAGACCTAAGACATTAAGCTTATTTGAAAAATTAATTAAAAAACACAACCCCTCAAAAATTCCTTTATCTAGCCGAAAAGAACTTTCATGTTGAATAGCACAATGCATTTGCATTCTATAGACTTTAATTTAATAGTCCCTTTTTTTTGGAAGTATTATTCCTATTGCTGTCATCAGCATTTGTTTTGTAACAGTGCAAAAGGGACAGTGAACTGTGCTAAGAAATCCTCCTCTCCAGGGACTAAGTTCCTTTGTGTGCAACTCATGTGCAGGGATGTGTGCACACACCTAGAGGAGGTTCTTAGCCTTCAGATAATCTGTTGCATTTATACAAGTTAGTCTGCCTAAAGTGTATGGGTGAAAATAGAAACGTACTTTTGTTTGTATACTCAGGAAAAAAAGCTAATTATATGTGTAAGTGAGATGTAAATATGAAATATTTGATCACATGGCATTTCTCTGCTGTCTTTGCATAACCTACCTTTCTGGTTGCCTTGCCATTTGTGAATTACAGAACCATCCCTGTTTGTGATGGTAACACCTCAAGCCCTCAATTTACCACTATACTGACCACTGAATATCAAATGCAGAAGAAAATGAAGTAACTCCCAAATAATCTAAATGTTGAGGGTGTTTTCTTGGGTTTTTTTTAAGGAGGGAGACATGAGTGCACACATAGTAATATTTCCTACCCGTATAGTTGAAAGGAAACGTGGAGCCCATTTCAAAGTGTGGAAATTCCACTTACTAATTGCTTGTTCTTGACAACGTGAAGTGTTTGACCTCAACTCTGAGATATTTCTGCATAGACAGAATTGCCATGTCTGGTCCCAGACTGAATTATTTAGAAGCCATGTCTTGAGCTGTCAGCCTGCAGAGCAGCTCTGTCACTGCAAGGTTTTCTTTTCCTTACTAATTCTCCCAGACATGCAGCAGGATTTTGTGCCAAAGCAGAAGAGCAGATAGGGAAACCAGTGCGAAGCAGAAGATGAGAATGCAAAGGGGTAACATAAAAGAGAAGGGTAAGGTGAAGACTCTGGTTCTTTGTTATTGTTTAGGAATGTTGAAGGATGTTTCCAAAAAAAATTGTACATATGTGCAAATATGATGAACATTTTTAGGAAGAATATAAAATCATTGGTTTCACTTTTTTCCTTGTGTAATCAATACATGTAGAATTTTTCCAAATCTGCAGCTATTCATTTGTTAAAAGCACATAAGAAGCACAAAGAACTTCTCAAATGTATTACAAAGATTAGGATTGCTGTGAAAATATTCTGCTACCTGCTAAATTATTGCAAATACTGTAAAGGGAAGGAAAGACTGTTTTGCAGATGGAGATTATTTTGTTAATGACTGTACTTCTGTTTTGAAAGCCTGAATATATTTCTGCTAAAGATCTCAGTAGGCCTGGCCTACATGTGCATAAGTATATAATTTAGTTTTATTTATTTTGAAATTAAACAAGTGCATAAATTCCAGGCTCACATGGATATTTCTAATCAGCAATTCTCTCTGTAATTTTAGAAAAGAAATTATGGGAGCTTTGTGTAAGAAAACAATGTGCCAAGTAATGAAATCATTATGAGCTAATTGTAAGTTAACTACTTTAAGCTAGCTACTGGTTGCCCTATTCCTTTAATATGGGTCAGTAATTATATATGAAATTCTGTTACCAGCATAACATAATAATTACAACCAGGATGTTTTTAACACAGAAATATTGAAGAGTTCCCAGTTTCCCAGTTCTGTAGCCTAAAATGGGAGCTTTGTACAGGGCTGTGCTCTGAATCATCACTCTGGTCACTTGAAAAGTGGAGCTTGTAGTGGTGCATGTTGTTAATTACAGCATTTTGGATGTAATTATCATGCTTACAAGATGACTCCTGGGGCCCACTGGTCTGCATGTATTGATTATCTAGTTGGCTGACCCATAAAGTGGAAAAATGGTTGTGCCACAAAGAAAATAAGGGTGATAGTCATCTATCATGTGCCCAGTAGCACTGCAAAAAAACCCGTGGAAGTTGGGAATTCAGGTACACAGACTTAGGGCTGTCTGTGTGTCACTTCTGCTCAGCTCCTGCTGTGCTCTACAAGCTGTAGGAAACTGATCTCTAACCTGTGAATAATGTGAGAAGGGACTGATGGGAGAAAAATATGCACTGTACCATGGTTTTGCAATAGGGTATGTAGGGAAATAGGATTTCAAAGTGAAATGGATGACAGAAATTCTCATCATTCTGGTGAAAAATTCTTTTTCAGATATGTTTTTCTTATGACTCTTTGTCCCTTTCATTTTGTCAGGAACTTTCCTGAGAAAGATCAGTCCTTAGGATTAAAATTTTTTTTTAAAGATAAAGCTGTGTTCTTATTCTTACAAGAAAATAATATAGCATTTGCAGATTTTTTTCTTTTTTCTCCAAGACTGTGGCTTAGAAGAGCAATCACAAGGCTGGAAGCCGTGGGGAACTTTCCCCTTTTTCATATTTCTGCCACCAACTGTCCTTAATCTTTTTCATTTATTCAGACATGTACAAAGATAATTCACTTAATATTGAGAAACCATTTGTAAAGCAGGTGAAGCATTATTTGATGGCTAGACTGAGGCAGGCAGCCCTTGTGTGATCCTCTCTGATCATAAATACGTCACTTAAGGCAGGGGGTGCCTTGGTGTTCCCACGTGTGGGAGGGGGGACCATTGGTGCTTGGGCAGCAATATTGATGGAGAAAACTGTAGAGACAGTGGGGCCAGAGTCAGGGACCAGCCCTGGGTCAGCAGCAGTGAAGCTGAGGAGAGACCTTGGCACTGCCAGGGGTGTTTGTCCCCATTTGTTCTTCAGTCTTGGAAAGTCTTGCCTGTCCGGTGTAACGGGAAGCCTTTCCCAGGAAAGCAGGAAGAAATGGTCCTGCATCAAAGATTTTCTGCTTAAAATAAAACAAAACTGGAGAAATGCAAAGAGAGAAAGCCCATTCAGGCTGGGCTCTGGTGGCTCAGAAACCTCTCAGCAGCTCAGGTGCATTTGGGCCAGTGGTTAAGAAGAGAAGGCTTCAGTGTGGGAAGAGCTGAAGTGGAGGAGGATGCCTTCAAGTGAATGTGTGTGTCCAGGAAGATTGGGTAATGACTGGGTGAGGGCAGGATGGTAATTGGCTGTGAAAAATAACTGCAAATGCATGTGTGAGTGAATGCCAGGCATGAAGGATTTTGTGAGGAAGAGATTAAAGGGCTCACTGTGCAAGTGGGTGTTGGTATTTATGGCAAGGAGAAAGGGAGGTTTGTAATTTGCTTGTGCTTAAGGTGGTAACTTTTTTTTTTTTTTTGACAGTTTTGCAATCTTTGCCGGGGTCAGCAATTTTTAAAGTGATCCCCATGAACAGAAAAACTTCAGAACTTTTCAGAGGAAATTTAAAGGTCACAGAGTCCTGCTGGTTGAGATATTTGGGATGCTTTTAGACTAAATCACACCATTTGGCTTATTTCAGCAGCTCATACTTCACAACTGTACAGTTTGCAAACAGGATGCTTTCTCCTTTTTTATTCTTTGCACCTACATTTATTATTTTCTATGGCTGAAAGTGATTACCAGTAATTGTAAAATTGTGGAAACAATTTTGAAACAACGTAAAACTGTTATAGTATAATCAACCCTTTGGCTTTGTAGACAGATGTAGTTTGATAAACCTTTGTTGCCTGAATACCTCTGCTTGCTTTCAGCTTGCACAAGATTGCTAGAAACAGGAGACATTGTTTTGTGTCTAGTCATCTCATTTTGTTGCATATTTCAGCCAGAATGAATTCTCTGTTGCCCTGCCCATTTCCCTGTTTCCTAACACAAGATGTCAGATCAGTAACTTGTTGTTGTGGGTGTTGTTGGGAAGCATAATTTTGTCCATCTGATTGAAGCACCCTAACAACGAGAATTACAAACCTCTGGATTCTGTGGATTCTACACAACATGATATATATGACATTGAATATCCTGTAACTGTCCTCTGAAACAGACAGATTTGGGAGACATTTGTGTCTGCCCACAAATCAGAATTATGTGTTTGCTACCTATCTATCCTTATTTCAGGGTTATCTTAAATACATCTACCAATTTCATCAAAATTAAGTTTCATGAGGAGACATGAAAAAGAAAGCACTTCATGGGAAACTTAAGACATATGTATATACAAAGACAGACATGTATATTAGTGTGTAGGATTCAGGAAATGTGGACATCTGGTTTCTCGTAATAGTCTTTTCTACTATTTAATTAATGAGAATTATTTTGATTCATGTCTGACCTAAAGAATTCATGAAATCTAGTTCTCTCTCAAGTCAACACATCTCCACTGTGCATATATATTTGACGTGTCTTTGTGGACTTAGCAAATCCATCTATTTAAAAGGACAGTGTGAAATTCTGTATTAAACCGTGGTCTGCTACACACATGTCCATTCTCCTTTTATTTTCTTTGAACACAGAACACAGTAAAATGCATTGTACAGTGTACCAGTTTGATATCACTTTGATAGGCATGATGTGACCTTATATACACACTCCAATGTACTCTAATCCGTGGTCTCCCAGCTCCCACTCTGCAGGATTTTTGGGATGTTGATGGAACCCTGTGCTTTCACAGAGCAGCTGCAGTGACCCCTCGCCCTGCTCACTGCTGCTGACAGCTGCCTACCATGTGTAGAGGAAACCTCACAGACTCAAATCTCCCTCATAAAGCAAAGATCTTTAGATAAGCATGCAGGCCTGATCATGCTGCTACTTTAAAAATAAATAGTTTAAACCCAGAACTTTTGGTGTGGTGCTAAAAGAGTGGCAGCTAAATATTCAAGGCATTCTGCCTGGTAAAAATAATGGATATGTGACACAGTGTCTCCTTTTAAAAACAGAAAGAAGAGGACTTCAGTATAAACAGTGAAAGGTATCCTAAGTGTAAATAATCTGCATAAGAAATTAGTTAATCTGTCTGTTAGGACAGGTTTGACTTGCTAAACAAGGCTCATCAAGTTCTTCTGGTTTATGTTTAAGAACAGTGTCATAACTACCTGAAGTCAGAAAAACATCCATCCAATAGTTGATGTATCAAATGAGGAAAGGTTCTTTCATCTGAATTGTACATTTTACCCACACAGGGTATTTACTTCTATCAAGATTTTTATTTAGGGAAAAATAAAACAGAAAGAAAGCAAGAGCTTAAAATAAAAGTGAAGAACAAGGTTGGGTGTGATGTTTAATTTTTTTTTTTTTTAAATATTAAAACTTGAAATAACTATTAGGTAAAAGCAGGTTCACATTGTACTTCTTAAGGCATTTCTTCACATACAGTACCAAGAATTATCTCACTGCTAATGTTTTCCTGCTGAGCTGCCATCATCTTTTGTCTTGCTGTCGTAGTGTTACATTGATGTACCTTCCCCATTTGGGTAGAGGTCATTATCCTCGTGCCCAGCTGCATTGCCTCTGCTGTGCAGGTTAACTGCTTGAGGTCTTTTATCTAGACAAATGTTTTACCAGAGCTTTTGCTCCAGGATGACACAAACTGTTCCTCGGAGGTCAAATCCAGATGAATTAGCAATGCTCTGGTAGCATGTTCCCTGGATATTCACACACTCATTTGGAGACCCAGAGGAGTTAAGGTACCAGCTTTGTGAAATGAATAAAAATAATTATTAAAATGTCCTTTATTTTCAAAGCTTTCTTCTCCCAAGCAAGTACTTGTATGTTGTCTTCATTTAGTATCTGTGTCACTGTAGAAATGGCTTGTCAAAAGAATAGCATTTTACATCAAGTTTGACAAATTTATGGTAATCAAAATAGCCATTTTTTACAAATAAACTGAGTGCATAAGCACACATCACAGTTCACACATTTTTTTATATGTTAGCTAATTCTATCAATATCTTCTTTTTAAACAGTAGCTTTGAGACTATTAGCCAGTCCCTGGGCATTTCTGATAGTTTCTTTCTGTGCAAGAGTGATAATCAGGAGACAAAATAACAAGTGAGAAAATGCCCTAAAGCTTGCTCAGCTAGGCTCAGCTTTTACAGCATCTAGCTTTTGCTATCAGTTATAGGTTAAAAGGTCTTACAAGTACATTTCACCACGCTCAGGATTTCAGCTTTCAGCATTCAGATTTTGTCAGCCTTGTCCCAAACAGGAAAAGACGTGTACAAGAGCTAATCCTCTGGATCTCTTCATAGGAATTTGAATGCTTTCCATGAATTGTAAAATAGTATTTGATAAGACCTTGCTGAACAAAAGTGATGAGCACTGTAATTTGTCATACATATAAAAGGGTTTTTTTCGTCTGCTGTTCATCCAAAATTCAATTTAGGAACATAGCTGAAAAAAATATTTAGCTGTAGGGATGTGATTAAGACCTACTGAAGCAAATGAAGTTTCTGGAGTACCAGTGTGGGGACTAGGAATCCTTTTCTCAACCTGGACTGAATTTCATTTAAAGTTAAAAGTTTTAAGTTTAGTAGGACCAAGGTCACTTGCCTTCCCAGAGATCTGAAAGGTACCAGTGCGTGGTAGGATTTCAGTATTTATTGCTTTAGCTGCAAATATTTAATTTATGTTGAAATACCAATACACAAATTTAACTCAGTAATTCCCATCTCTTCCTGTCTCCCACTGGGAAAACCACACTGGCTTCAAACAAGCTCTGTGTGGGTACTGGCCTCTTTGCATGGAGCCCCTGAAAGGGTCAGGGCTACAGTAGTTTAAAAAAAAAAAAAGGTCAGTTTTATCCATGTGTGTGCATAAAAGCAGAAAAATATATATATATATATATCAAGGTATGTCTTGTTGCCTTAGAACTTAAAACAAAGTGCACCTCTGAGCTTTGGAGCCAACAGTTCCTGGTCATGGGTGATAGCTGCAGTGTTAGGAATACATCTGCTGCACAGAGAACCCTGGGGAGCACTGCTTTTTGAATGAGCAATGGATTCATTTTTTGTTGGTTAGGGTGGTTAGGATCTGGGGCTGGTTGTTGTTTTTTTTGTTGGTTT
>VYXD01005957.1:254633-310416 GCA_013397195.1 Hylia prasina
CACAAAAAAGTCTTCTAAAGTCTTGTTTGTGTAAAAGCATTGGGAGCCAGAGAAAAAGAAAATTGTTCTTCAGTCTGAATTGTGATTTAGGCCTGGCAAAGATTTAGGTTTTGGGATTTAGATTTTTGGTTTCACTCTGGAGTGGAGGGAGATTTTCAGCTGAACAGGAACTGATGCAATTAGTGCTTAAATTAATGAGTGATGTCTTTTCCCTGTCTGCTGTCCCTACTGGGGATTAGGCACAGCCTGCCAGGAAGGATACAGGGCTCATCTCAAGTATTGAGGCAGTGAGGATGCAGCAAGGGTATAGAGAACTGACATTTTTATTTTTCAGTTAGGGCAATTAGTTGCATTAGCTTAATCATGTCCACATAGCTTGGTTCTCTATGAAATTTTCTGCTTTGGTACTAAAAAATGATCAAAGACCGACACTAGAATTTGATTTTTGTTTGTCGTATGAGTTCATTTAGAGTATGCCAGCAGCTGCTGCAGCCAGTGAACCTAAATAAATGCCTGTTGGATATCTATTTAGCAGCAGGCTGCAGTTTTTTCAACACCGTCTCCATGTAACCTTTTAATCTAGTTCTTGTCTTTGACTTTTCATATTTTATATATTTAACCCCTTGATGCAGATATTTTGCATTAAGTGCCTTAGAAATCCTGATTTACTGCCTCAAGGGATTAACCAGAATTCCAGTATTCTTGCTGTATCTACATTCATTTACACAGACCATTTATTTCTAATAAATACATTGGCTAGATCAGGTTTCTCTGCAAACTCTAAGCCCTGAAAATAAATTTATGCAGTGACATAATGAAAATAATAAAAACTGTCTTGCATATTGCTCTTATTCTTGCTTTAAATATCACCTTCCAAAGGCACAGTGGGTTTATATTCTCCAAGTAAACACCACATTTGAGGTTCATGCTGCAAAGCTTTAATTTTCAGTTGACTTCTAAGGGAATTTAATCAAACTACAGGATATATGATTCAAAGCAAAAAATGTAATTAAGAAAAATCTTTTTCTGTAGGCAAAGAGCAGCTTGTTTTCATTAATTTTATGAAGAATGTTGTTTTTCTTGGCTGAAAACTTAAACTCATGGGACAAAGGAAGATTTATGGGGTGATCCGCAAAATCACACAGGTTTTGTGTTGCAATGCTGTTTTTGTAGTGACCACTAGAGTCCCTATAGTTGAAAGTTTATCAGTATTTCTTTTTATAAATCTCTATTTTCAGAAAGGGCTTTTATTCAGAGATTAGCTTTGAGCTAAATATATGCACACAAAGGCTCAGTGTATATGTACTGTGGTAAGTATGTATATTTTAATGTAAACAATTTAGAATATTTTAAGAGTTCTTACATTACAAGGAAAAATGAAACTGAAGTAAGAACAGCTATTTAGATCTTCCATTCATATGCTTCTTTGTCATTATGCTTTATTTAAACTAATGGCAAACTCTCCAGCAGTTGCTGAAAGCCACTAGTATAGAAGATCAGAGACATGATGTCTCCTGCCCTACTCCTTCAAGGTGTCAGTGCCCCTTGTGAGGAGCTTGGGCTGAAGATCTGTGTGTCACGTGCAGTTTTCATCTTTGTGATCATTAGACTGGAGGTGCAGAACCAGAGACACAGCCAGGTTATTGGGTGGCACTTTGACTTATTTCTCCCTTCTGAGTTCTGACCCCTTAGATTTGAAGTTCAAATTCAGCTTTAACTTTGACACGCGTATTTTTAAACCAAATAATGAGTTTATTTAGTTAACTGTATCAAATGAAATCCCTTTTGTATCTTTAAAAATGTCTCTTTACGAAGATCAGTAGTTCAGGAACAGTAATGAAACAACAATCTTAACAGAATGCTCTTTCATTCCCCATAATGTCAGCAAGAGTGTCTACTTGTTTAATGTTGTAGTAAACAGAAAAGTTCATGGTTCAGTGCTTAAGCCTCTGAGCTGTCTCCCCAACTGTTCCTGGCTGCCAGTACTTTACTTACTCAACAGGAAACTAATTTAATTAGTACAAAGAACAGGCCAGTACAGATGCCTGCATGAAATTCTTTCAGCTTTTAGAAGGCATATGCTGAACTCCCTACATTAGATGGAAAAACAGAGATTGTAACATTTTCACAATGAAATACCTGTTAACCTGTATTATCAAAGGTTGCTGTCTCAAATTATGTTACTGTGGTCTTGCAACATCAAACCAGACAAAATATTTCACTTGAAAGTCAAAGAAACTGATAGTAAATTTCAGACAAGCTTATGTTTCATATTAGGAATCTCTTCATCCTGTGTGTGACTAACTGGGAAAACGTACCATTAGGTCTTAGCAACACTGTCTTCTTCTAAAGTCTGCTCCACAAAATTTATTAAAGTGGTAAATTCAAACAGTACTTAGGAAATACAAAAATTGAGGTTTCAAATTTAATTTTGTCCACCTGTGGTTTATGCACTCATCTACAGTTTTCATTTGTCAGGATCATATACTCTTATTTCTTTGGGCCCTCAAGTCACTTTCCTGTAGGATAATGGAGTGTGAACAGGGATGGATAATTAATGTTTCCTTTCATCTGCATCATTCAGTGTTTCATCCTATGCATTATGGCTATAGCATCCATAATCTGCACCAGATATGGAATCCTTAGTTTCCATGGTGGCTTTTCATGATGTGCATTCTGACTTAGCTCTTTGCCAGCACCGTGAAGCCACTTTCACAGTGCCCCCATGAGCTGACATGGTATCAAGGTGTCCATTTTATGCACTAAGAGCTGAAGCACAGGTATTAAAATGGCAATTGTTAAAAATGAATCAATTATTCTTGCCTGATTTTTCAGAGCTCCTTGCATCCTTTAGTGTTCAATGTGTTCAGATTGGATTTCATTCTGCATTGACCTTAGCTGGAGCAGTGAATGCTCAGCATATCTGCAGCCCCAGCCAGGATCCATCTTGGATTACAAAGAAAATGAGAGCTGCCAAGTGAATTTCTGGTTTTTTTTTAAAAAATAATAAAAGGTTAACATAACTTTTCTAGTATTGTGGGAGCTCTGATAATAGTTTTCTAGCATCATGTCAGAACTATGGCAGAAGCAGGACTCAAATGCAACTTTCCAAGCATTCAGCTACTGGAACTTTTTTATTTTTTTCTTGTCTGCCCATTCAACTTACTTGAGACCTTCCAACTTCCACAATAAAGGAATCAAGGTTCTTATTTTCAATAAAACCTTTTGTCTTACAAAAGCAGCCTATAGTTTGAACAGCAAATGTGGCAAAGGTTTCTTTGGGGACAAGAAAATGATAATGTCTTAAAGACTGCTACAGGTGTACAAGGGATTAGATATATTGCACAAGCATTTTAACTCCTTTCAAGAGTTGGAAGTTCCCAAATTTTCCGAAACTGATAAAGTGGAGAAGGCTTTGGTGTATAGAATCATACTGATACCTTCTTTCACCTTCATGGAGATGTGTTGCCAGTGGGAATCCTGCCTTTCAACCCTCAGTGTGAGGTCAGTAGGTAGCAGTAGGAGGTGATTATCCTCTCTGTCAGGCTGACACAAGAGAAAACACGGTGCATTGTGCAAACAAGCTTACCTGCTGTTTGTTGGGCAGGAGATAATGTTGTGTGACCCAGGAACAATAGGTGCTCCTGCTGCTGCTGAAGAGACAGGCAGCCTCCTGGCTGCTTGCTCTCTGCTGTCTGTCTGCTCCCTCTCCCTGCCTCCCTCTGCCCCTTGTCCTGACAGCCACATCCCTATTCCCTTACCTGGTGCTTCAGCCTGTTTCCTCTCTCCATGGAATTATGCTCAATAATACCTGTGCTGATTACTGTGTGTTTAACTTGAAAGGTATTTTTAATATTGCTCTGGTGCTTAGCAACCCCAAATTATGCCACTGCCCAAAAAACCCCACCAAAAATGGTATTTGCGAGGATGGGAAGAAGTGTCCATCCCTACCTTTATCAAAGTTAAATGTCATGGAAGTTGGTTCTTTCTCTTTGAACACGTTATTCTTCTGACTGTTTTGTTTGCCTCCTTGTCCTGGTCAAAGATTAAATGATTGAGAACATGGCAAATGCTGGCTTTCTTGTTTAACCACTATTAAGCACTTGACATTGCATTTAGAGCTAGTTTGCACAAGATGTGTGAAAAGCAAAGAGCCTCACTTGCATGCTGACTTAACAGCCAGAAACATTTTCTCCTCCCATCTGCTGTGTTCATTGTTACTTAAAAGCAAATCAGGAGACAGAATTGGATTAGCAGAGTGGGTGGCACCAGTGGAAAACAAGCTCTGTGTTGGCAGTCACCCTGCCAAGTTCATGTGAAATTGCCCATTTTAGTTGGCAGATTCAGCTTAGCTTGGTGTGATGACATATGGGCCTAGAGGGTAAGAATCCATTTCCATATTATAGCAGCTTCTGCTGTGAAACCTGTAGTTTGTAGCTGTGTGACTGCCTGGCTTTGGCTGCAGGCTCCCCTCCTGGCCTTCTCTGCCACACAGGGCTCCTTGGCCATCGTCTCAGCATTTTTCCAAGGTTCCCATAGCAGCTCTTCCCATGTGTTGGGAGAACCTGGGTTGCCCCCAGCTACTCTGTTGGTCCCAAGCCATAAGCTTGTTGAACGTCAAGAAGCAAAATAGGGAAGCTCATAACCCTCTCATCTGTGGTGCCCCCAGAATCAAAGGAGAGAAATCAAGCCCTTGCTTTGACTTTTAAGGGTCAGTAGTTTCTCAGAACAGCAGGGATATGTATTTTGTGTTTGAAAAATAAATAACAGACTGTGTAATTTACACATTGACTCAAAACTCAATCGCCTCATAAATAGGCATTTAGAAACGAAAAATTAACTTCTTAAAATTAATAAAAATTCCCTGTTTCAAGTATTAGTGATCTAGAATTCCCCAGGATATGATTTCACCATCCAGTGTTGGCCATCGTACTTCTGCATAAAGGAAGTTTTGGTGCCTTGCATTGAAATCCATGTGACAGGGATACCACCAACAAAGTCAATTCTGTAAAATGAGCTCAAAGATATTTCAGGAACCAGACTGCCCCTAAGTCCCTCAGCTGTGATTAGTGAGTTAACAATAACATTTCTTATTTCAGAAATCTTTTTCATCCTCTACTTACTATAGAAGGAAAATAATTTAAATAACTCAATGCAAAGCCCTTTCACAGCACAAAGAATGTATCTCTCTGAGTTTACAGTCGGTTATTACTTGACAGGATAAAAATGTTTGAGGAGGGAGAGTTACAGGCTGTTGACATGCCTTTAAACTATTTACTGTAATTTTCAGAATTTCCAATGCCTTTTTTGATCCCTTTTTTTTTTTTTTTTCCTTTGGACCCTCTTTACTGCTACATATTTCTTTAGATAGCTTTGTTTTGGGGACGATGAAGGGAAGCAGAGAAGTCTTACTGTTGGGAGTATATGATCCTCTCCCATGCAATGTGAGAAATGGAAGACCATACTCCTGTTAATCCTTGCTATCACACAGCCTGTGCCTGTTAACATCCCTGGTCTAACATACCTTGACAAAGCTGGACAAAACATGATGCATGATGCCATTAAGAACCCCCAAGCACTTACAGTGAGGAGTTGCACGTTGGAAGATGGGAGTTCTGTCTGCCTCCCCACTTGTGCCTGTCTCTGCTCATGCTGCAGTGGAGGCTTTTTATGCATGATATATGATTGTTGTTGGCCTCTTCCTGCTGTTTATTCAGCAAGGATGGGTTGAGAGAAGTGGCAGGAAAGGGGCAAACACGTCCTAGTCAAGGACCAAAAACTAGCAGCCTTGAACAGGCGTGTATTTATCACCCAATGGCTGCAAAATTGGAACGTAATCACCAGTGAGGTGGTTAGATGGTATTGCTATTAATATGTCAAACTAAAGGCCTGCATTTTGGAAGGATTTATCTGAATGATGAACTCAGTTTTAGAAGTCCCTGCTGAGGGTGAGAGATGTGATCAGTGCTCAGACTCCAGTAGCAGCGTCTTTGTTACTGCCCATGCAGAGACACATCACTTAGGCACAAAGAGGCAGCCTAATTCTTTGTTCATTCTATACATGAGGTAGTTACTCATTTCTCCATACATAACTGCTGTCATTCTTCATACCTAAACTGTATTTTGTTTCTGGGTGACCTTAAATTGCTTTTTGGAAGGGTCTAATAATCAGAAAGCCCTGTACTTTAAGGTGTAAAGGGCTAATGAGATACAGAAAGCCACACTGTTTGTAGAGAGCAATTCAGCATTCTCCTGGTGCATGTTTCACCTCCTTTTGATATTTAAAGCCAGAGCATGTCAGTTACAGAGGTGCTGGGTATCATTCTGTATAATTGTTATCTGTCCATCTGTTCTGCTCTTTCTTTCTCTTCTTTCATATAACCATTTTCAGCCTCATATCTTTGATAATTTTTGCAGATACAATTTACATTTTACATTACTCCACATGAGTACAAGCTAATCAGGTGGATTGAGCTTCAGTTGCCACAAACAAATGAGAACTTACTGTGGTGCTGTGCTGTTCAGTAATGCTAGAGAAGTCTCAGTTTGAAAAAACCATTGTAAATGAATTTATGTGCCCACCCAGATTTATTTTAATTAAAATCATCCATGAGTCTTGGCTGTTGCTTTGATTACTAAGTACTTACAAATAAGCTTAATAGACGTTTGTTTTTTCCACAGCTGTAAAAATATATATTCTGCTACGATTGGTTTTTTATCTGATTTATTTAAATAGAGTTAGGTAAAGATGCAGTTTATAGGGAAGGTTAAAGGGTCAAAATCCCATTTAATTAACTCATACCCACTTGGGAAGCAGCCAAGGTAAAAGAATGCAGTGAAAGTAAGCTTCAAATAATATGAAATCTTTGAAAAGGACTAACCACCTTTGGTGAAAGGCTTTCCTGTTCTTAACCTTGTGTCATTTAAACTATTTAAATGAGCTATGCAAAACCTTACTTTTATAATGGAGCTTCAAAAAAAAAAGATTAAGTATTTCTTGCAGTTACAAGAAAACCAATGCTTATAGCACTCCTGAAAGAAAAGCCTTTAGTACTCCATCTTACCATGATCCTTGTCTTTGCATACCACAAAATGTACAGTATGTTGCACCTGATTTGACATCTACTATTTCTTCCACAAGCCTCTCTAGTGTGGGAGACTGGTTTTTAAAAACATTTAAGTCTTTTAAAAAAACAAAAAGGAAGGGGGAAGCCTCTGTAATGTCTGGTTTTCAAAGAGTGTAGATCCTGCTATGTTTCTAAAAATTGAGTCTATGAGAGGAACCTCATGCTGGATTTCCCAAACCATGCATAATATCTGAACATCTTTGTCATACATGTGGAAAAGGTTCTTACCCCAACCAGAGTGGGAACTCTGAGAAATAAAATCACTGAGCTGCTTTGTGATCTCCCTATGTACTAGACAGAATATCCTCATTGCTGCAGTGATGTTCTGTAGAGGTGCTAATTCTGGAACATTTTTTCCATTTAATGCCACAGAGACTGCACTGGGGAAATATTTCTGTTTCAGTGCTCCATATGGTTTTGTATGTAAAAATGGAACTGGCAGGGAAGACAGCAGCTGGCCTGAAGCTGCCAGTAACTATTTCTAATGTCACAGATTTTCAGCAAAAATCCCAAGTGGGAGCTGTATAGGTGAAAGGACTGCATAGCAGTATTCAGCAACTATCAGCATACCCTCCAGGGAACGAGCATGAAGACAAGCAATATCTCATAAAAACACCATTGTATTTCCTAAACTGGGATTTTTTTTTTTTTCCCCTCTGTTCCATTCTAGTCTAAAGAACTCTCAGGTTGGGAAACAACTGAGGCTTGAAAATGTCAACTGCAAAGACTTCCTGATGTCTTTGTCAATAAATATCATTGTATGTCATTCATGGTGTGGGTGGACGCATGGATTAAGAGCTTAGGATACAATCATATTTGGAAATGTATTCCAAATACAAAATTTAAATACATCTATTACTTAAACTTGCCATTAATATAATATACTATAATCATGGGAAAGATCCTTCTGCTTCAGTATGTGAGGTCTGCTTTCTGTCTAATTTATATGGGGGTGCAATGCTGTCCTAAAAAATGTATTTTAATTGACATGACCACTTTGCCACGATGCTCAGTCACTCAAAAGTCACAGCAGCAAACAGAATGTATAACCAGATGGTGTTTAGCTAGAAGGATCTTCACTGTCCAGAATGCAGCTGCAATAATATCTGCTCTGTCAAGCTAAAACAAAGGCACTCACAACTCCACATTCCAGATTAAAAATTCCTTGCTGGTTTGAAAACTGCTTTCTAGGAAGAACACTAATGAAAATAAAAATGCAGGTGAGAAATGGATTTTTTTTCTTTTATTTACCTACCCCTCTTTTTTTCTTCCTTTTGCACCTGAGCACTCACCCTGTCTTTTCAAAGGAAAAAAAAAAAAACGACGTAACTTAATTCCAAGCTGCCTGTAGGTACTTGCAGGCTACTAGAATGATTATGGTAGTGATAAACATTCACACTTTGTTTTCTTAATACTTAGCCTTTATCTGTGGGGTCTGAGATAGTTTACAGTGTTGTGATCCCTTGCAGAGGTATTTTTAAATTCCAAGGGATCTTTGTTAGAGCAAAATGGTCCACACCCATCTCTAGACTATCCCACTGCTACTCTACACTGATTAAACCAGCAGCATTAAATTTGTTCCAAGACTACTTAGCTTTCAAGAAGTAACTTGACTAACATTAACAATCACACGTATACAAAATGCCCTATTTTTAAGTACCTGTGGATACCTTAATTTTTGCATGAGGCAGGGCTTAATTTTTGGGAGGAGGTAAATGCTAATGAGTCACCTGGCAGGCATTTAGTCTTTCACATGTCATTTTGTCCAGCAGACTTTGCTTTGGGGATAAAAGCCATGACAGGGAAATACATTTCTGATTAAGTTCTCTGAAGGTATGTACTTCTTGTTATGTTAGATGGGGAGCAGTGGAAGGAGATGGTCAAGCACATCACCTCATTTGTGTTTTGAGTTGGTCAGGTGCTGTGTTGCAGATAATATAAATAAATAAATTTTAAAATATGCTTAGGTTTGAGTTGATAAATAGCACTGTAAATAACATCATTCCTGACACTGGCAGTGAATAAGTTTCATTTGTGCTATTTGGAGGGTACAGCTGATCTGCTTTCCCTGAACTCTAGGGTCATCTTCAGTCAAAGATAATGACCTATAAAGAATCAGATGCTCTTCTATCCCATCTGAATTCTCTGTATTCTGGTTAAATATGACTTGAGGCTTCACAAACTGCTAAATATCTCCTTGATATGTTGGCAGGCCAACATATTTTTGCTGCTAAAAAAAATTAAAACCAACCAAAAAAATTCAAAGGACTTCCAATCAGAGGAATGGGCTCCCAGCCATCTCTTGTTTGCTGCTCCCTTGAAACATGTACCAGAGATTATCCTTATTAGGGTATCTTACAGGTATTCCCAGATCTTTTGAGTGTGGTTTTCTTCCTTTTTAATTAGTAGGTCATTAAGTGACAACTTCTGTCTGCTCCCCTAAGTGGCTGGTTAAGGCAGATTTCACAGTGCTTCTGGATACCTGAAAATAATTAGCCATTTGTGAGCTGGGAGGTGGCTTCAGGTTTTAGAATGAAGCTTTGTTCTTAGTAATGCACGGGGGAATGCTGCTGCTGAACAATAGGGATGTTATTCCATCATTTTGTCTTTGCAAACAAGAACAGTGTGATAAGTTTCTGTCTAGCTCAGTCCAGGCAGTTCCCTCTTGCAGCCTCTCCAGTTTTCAATCCTGTTAGGTGTGATGAAGCCAGTTGATGAAGGAAGTTTGCTGTTAACTGGATCACTTCACTATGAAGTTCTACATAAAAATGTCACTTCTGATACCTTTAGTGATACAGTGGACAGGGAGTTCCACAGAAAATTGGACAATATGAGTGACAGGGGCACAAGTGGCAGGGCAGGAACAAGGAATTAGGTTTGCAGCAGTGGGAATTTCTTAAACTGGCTCTGCCACGAAGGTGAGACATGATTGAAGGTGCCACAGCTAAGCTCACTGACACCCAGTTGCTTGTAGCTGAATCTCCCATTCCTTGACTGTTTCCTTTCTGAGTTCTGTTATAGACAACTGTAACAGATAGGCTTTTCTTTTTTCTTTTCTTTCAAATGTTTTAATTAAGATATCTACAAATTTTGTTCAGGCATAGCATTTTCTTGTTTGTTTCAGAGATGAGAGCTGGTGCTACCACTGAGATAAGGATCCCATTGTGTCAAGCACTGGCGAAAATTGTAGGTTTAGCTTCTCTCATTATAGATCCAGGGAGACAGCATTTCTCCAGTTCATGTTCAGTCAATTCCTCTTTGGCAGGCTTTTTTGCAAGTTACCAGAGAGAGAAACATAGTAATTTAGACATATGTTAATCAGATAGAAAAAAGGTTAGAAGTTGTTGTAGGGATTTGGCTGTTTGTCAGGTTTGAGAAGTATATTGCAAACAACTAGCACTAATATTTTTCTGTTCTTGATGTGTACCAAAATCCTCAAATTGTGTTTTTGTTTTTAATAAGGTTTCCATGGCTTTGCTTGCAAACTATATTAAGCTCAGTAACACTGCTATTTTTGTAGTATCTTCATCTGAAGTACTAGTTTTCCCAGAGCTCACTCACAGAGGGCTGTGCTTTATTCTCAAAAACTAGAAGACGTGTAGTAGATTCAGTCCTGGCCATTTTTCATGTGAAGCCTTATTCAAATGGTAATTGTGAAGGGCTTTGTGGACTTTGTTCTCAATTCAAAGAAAAAACTTCAGCTGTGGGCAGCTAGGGTAGGAAAGAATTTTTGCTGAAAGACTCGTAGAAAACTAATTTGGAAGTTACCACAGCCACTCAAAAGTTAAAAGTACACCTACAAAGCAACTGTGAAACCAATCACATTATCAAATAACACTGGAAATTAATGCTGTGAATAAAATATATTACAGTGAGGATCAGGCTTGTGTTCCTTTTTTTCTCCTCACAAGACACACTATGAAGGAATTCATTATAATATTTTGTAGAGACCTGTGTACAAAGTTTGCACAGTTGGTTTGCAATTATTGATATGCATATATGCTACTTAGCAACTGGTGTGTAATTTAAGGGTAAGCCTTGGCTCTTCAGAATCAGCCTCCCACACTGGATTATTGGGTGCACGTTCACAGAGTCAGGTGATGAAGGACTTTCCTTTTGAACTAGTACTGTGCATAAAGGTGCAATTTGGAAAACTCACAGTCCAAGTAAGGATTTCAAGTACTACCAAATGTTGCAACTGTTCTAACATTGCATTTTTGATAAATTTAACTGTGTTCACATAATTTGAACTATTGGTGGCTCCAGCTAAAACTGAGCACTAATTTTGGGAGACACTCTAAACCCAGAGGCTGGGACATAAACCAGGGCCCTTGTTACAAAACAGGGATGAAATGACTTGCCTACAGTCATATTCAGCAGCAAAGCCAAAATCTAGGTTTCTGTTTCCCAGCCCCATATCCACAGTGCTACAGACATCTCACCTTTCAAAGGTTATGTCACTTATTTAAAGTATGCTTATAAAATAATTTAGTTTATAATTGTATTACTATTCTGGGGTTTTTTAAATTTTCTTATTAGTTTACAGTCCTTGTCCAGCACTCACTTCTTTTAGGGTCATCTCTTTGCACCCACTCTTAAAGTGAAGTCAACTCCCACACACAAATCTATTTTGAGTTTCAGGGCTCTGCTTAGAGGCAATCTGTGAAAAATTCTTTGTGGAGAGAGGAGTTCATAACACAGCAATAAGTCCATAAGGATCTGTATTATGATTTATATGTTACAACTGTGGAGAAGAATATACAGCAATTTTCATCACTTTAGGTAGAGTCTGGGAAATCCCTTGTGTATAAGAATACCAATGCAGTAACTAAGACACAAGAGAAGAAAACAGAAGAAATTAACCAGTTAAACCTGTGCTACTTATTTGTCAAAGTACAAATACTGCTAAGTACTCATGGCACTTATAGTGTGCTGATGTCCTGTACAGTGCTGCATCTGTGAGAGTAGTAGCCAGCAATTGCCAAGATAATGCAGAGGAGTCATTTAACCATTAAATGATACTAAATAGCTAAAGAAATATAAAGTGAATTGGTAAAGATCTGGCATATGTGAGGGGAGAAAGGTGAGGATATTCTCTCTGTATTGAGTTATGCCCCAATCTAAGAACAGCACTGGAAGTCACATTTATAGTGTGTTTTGCAAAGGAGATCACACCTGCAGACACATAACTTGCACATATTTTGCTATGGCTTCTTTACTTTTAAAGTTACAGGGGTGCAGGATCCTGAGAAACTGAAATTAAACTGCAATAATTCAGCCTTATTCAGCTCTTAAAAGTTGCTTTGTAGACACATGACAGGGAAGAAGATACTTGGCTTCAGTGCTATTTTAGAAGTGATGCAAATCCACTATGTTCCTGCGTGTTACAAGGCTTCTGAGTTCAGGAATCACTAACCAGCCTGTACCTGAAAATATTCTCTTCAAACCTTTCTCAGTTTGTCAAAAAATCCTGGTTTTTCTAGTGTGTCTCTTTTTTTTCTTCTTTTTTTNNNNTTTTTTTTTTTTTTTTTTTCCTCTGAATAAATTTTTAATGGCAGCCTTAAGTCTTGCCTCTCCTGTGTATTTTGGGGCATGGATAACTAGATAAAACTAAAGCCCAGCAGAAAGCAATTTAAGTAACCTTATACTTAGCCTTAGTGAATAGTATTCCTCAGGAAACCACAAATAAGGTATAGTCCATCGAAGAAAAGCTTCCAACAAAGCTAGGCTCTATACTGAAATAATCTTTGAACTAGCACCTCTGAAGATACACAGAGCAACTTTACAGGCATCAATCTACTGAGCCTTGTCCATGGGGTAATTCTGAGCCTGAGCTAACAACACTGCAGATCATTTATTTTTCATATATAAGAACAAATGCATTTCTTTTAAATTTCACAGAAGTAAAACTTCCCTATGAAGGAAGGCACACTATACAGTGTGACAATTGCATATTTTAAAGCATATATTTATAGAAATGTCTTCATATACCCATCCTTTCTACACACATTCAGACTCATACGTACACATTTTTTTGTATGGTTGCATTTGTGCACATGTATCATAGCCATAGATATAGAATAAAACATGTCATAGATATAGAATAAAACATGTATGCATGTATATGTGTATCTGTATTTGAAGGGGGAAAAGGATTTATGGCGGCCAGCCAGATTTAATTTGTCTGCTTGTATTTAGCACTTAAGGGCTTATACACTCAGTTTGCTCCAAAGAGTGAAGAAGTACTCCTTGCTTATGCCTCAAATCAGAAATGCATGAAGTGCAGCTGCAGAGATAATACATTCTCCCCAAAGGCTTTGGCTGAGCAAATTAGGTGTCAATGGGGTGCCTGCGCAGGCAGTACTCTCTCTAATTAGTCTCTTGAGCCTAGTTGGTGGCAGGTATAAGATGATCTAATCAATTGGTCTGTGTCTGATGGTACATGTAAAAATCCTGGCAGGCAGAGCTGTCTCCCACAGGTCACTCACCTGCACAGCAGGAACACTCATTTTCATTCTTCATCTCCTCCATCACATGATGCTGACAGTTGGTTTTAAGGAAATTGAATCCAAAAAATATCTAGTTCATAGGGCATGTAGGTCAAAATAAAGTTGCATTATGGGTATTGGTGATCCAATTAATTAATATTTATAGCAACAAGTTGCATGTAGATATTGTCTGAGTGCAAATAGTATTGCTAATGTTTGGTTGGCTTTTTAAAATTATTTTTCTAACAAAGGTAGGAATAAAAGGCGTGAGGAAAATCATCTGTTAATGCTATACTTTTTTTCAGAGAGGATGAACCGTGTCTGTGGTGTCTGCATGTGTGGTGGAGGGAGAAGCAGAAAGAGTATTATTGTTGATGATCTTAAATGCCTCCATGTTTCAGCTCATAAAGAATACAGTATCTCCAGCTGTCAGCTCACATTTTTATTTTAAAACTGGAATACTCTTATAATACTGCTTCATCAGCTGCCACATAAATAGACCTTCACTCTGAGTGTGCTTTGCATGCTAAAGACTCTGCTGGAGCACAGTTCCACCCAATGTGATAATTTATAGAGAAATTAAAAGTACCTAGAGGAGGATGCTGATGCTGCCAAAAGGAACACGTATTGAACTGGTATTTTTACAGGACAAGACGTTCTTTCACTAATTAAAATAAAGAAAAATATTTGGGATTTAATCACCCTCCTCTGCCTCATGTCTTCAGAGTATGATTAATGTTTAAATTACAAGCTTTGGTGTGCCTTTCTAGAACCACTGTTACATCAACAGCTACTGCATTCTGGAGTTGGCTCTGCTGTTTTTAAGGTTCATTAACCTCAAAAACATTCCATTCCTCTGTCCCATTTGGGGTCTGGGACAAACAGAATGTATGCAGCAGAAGTTTTCTCTAGGTAACAAACATAGAAATTAGTCACTTCATATAGATCAATTAATACTTCAAACATCATTAACTTACTTGTAGAAAGCTATTAGGTTTAGTAGAGATGTCATGAAAAACAAAAGTGGTACCAGGATCTGTGGTGAAAAAAGTCCATTTTAAGGCAGCCTGTTATGTTTCAGGGTTTGTTGTTGCCTTTTTGTTTGGGGTTTGTTGTTTTGGTTTGGTTTTTAAGGAGATATGAAAGAACCCTATTTTGCTCTTGGGAAATCACAACTTGTAAATATTCCATTTAAGAATTTACAATTTTATAAGCAAACCTGTGACCAGAGGCCATAAAGATAATCTGCCAAGTCACCAGGTAAAATTTTGACTTGTATGACGAGGGAAATATATAAATTCTAAGCAAGGATATTTCTAAACTACATCTTTAAAAATACAAACATGGAATACTAAACCATCTGGGAACTGAATGGCAATACTGTGTAGAGGGCCCTGCCTTGGTTGTTTCTTGTGTGAACAACTGATGTTTCAGTTCAAGACCCACACTGAAGAAACAATGCTTTTTTAACAGAAAGATTGGTTCACACCAGTCTAAAATTTTCTGGGTTTTTTTATTGTGGATTTTCTGCTGTGGATAAAGAGATGCTCTCCTCTTTCTCCAGTTTAGGAGAGCTGTCTATGTGGTGTCTCATCTTAAACAAAAATAAATGTGAAGAGAAAGTACACTCCTCTGACAAGTGACATATCTGTGTTCAGCATAAGACAAAGCTGGCACTCCATGACAGCTCTTCACCCGTTGACTCCACTTTTGAATTGACAATACACATTCAGAGAATTAGGGATTCAGATGCAAACATTATCTATTCCTGACCACCACACTTGTTGTGTCACGTTAGGATTTCAGACACAGGAGAAGCACCTCAGCAGGCAGAGCAAAGGGTTCAGCCTCAGAACACCCTGCCCATTCTGGACTGGTGTGAGCAGTGGGTCTGTCATGCAGGCTGGCTTCCCAAACTGGCACATTTCAACACTGCAGAGAGACTGAGACCACCATAGTGTTCCCTGGTTCCAGTTGTTTTGTGTCTTCTAGCATCAAATCATGTTCTTTTCCAGTGATCTGATTTAAATCTGGAGCCTGTACAGAAGGTGCAGGGTGGTGTTGCCACTCACACACAGTCTCTGAGCTTCACAAGAAACCAGTTGCAGCCCTGGCATGGCAGAATCCAGCAGAGCTGGAGCTGGTAGAGTTGTGATCTTAAAACTGTGATCTGCCTTATACTGAGCCAGAGCAGGAAACCTGTAACCTCTGCTACCCTTTCTTAGTTTTCAGTGTTCTGCCTGCAGTCTGCATGGGGGCTGGCAGTAGCTGCCACTGTGCAAAGATATTTTATTTTTCCCCATGTGTTATATGGTAGCAGCTTTTGGTTTATTAATTTCTAAAGAATCTCTAAATGTTCTAGGGCTTGATTCTGGAAGTGCTAAGCTTCTAATGAAGGTATTCCCCATTCCACAAGCTCAGGCCCTGCCCTCAGCTTTGCATGCACAACCAAACTTGAAACCAGACAATGTAGTATTGTTACTGGGAAATTGTAGCATAATCCTAGGAGAAACGTGATACTTAACCTCATTTAGAAATTGTCCTGAGGTCCAGTGATAGAAAGGAAAAGTTCTATGTGTAATTAATTTACAGTTATTCTCAAATGAGCAATGACCCTCTGAGCAATTTGGTAACTACTGGAAAAGCATCCATCCAGAGACTTATCTATCCTTATAATTTTGGTACCTGTCTCAGGTGTCCCTGCTCTTTATGCCAGTCTCTGGAACTTCAGTAATTTGGGCTTAGCCTGAAATCAGGCTGTTCTGGATCTGGGCAGATGTAGCTTCCAAATTGCAAGCCTGCTTTCCACAACTGGAGTGTTGGTGGCCGTGGGGGCAAATGCAACCTCAGCATTGGGAGGAGCTTTGGAAGTTTAGTTGCTTCTTTCCAAGAAGGAGCTCCCAAAAGAACACCCCTGAAAAGTGCTCATGAAGGAAGGGACATCTGGAATTTGGGGAGTATTATCACTGGTGTTTCATCACTGAGCAGTTGTGGATCTCTGCACGTTGCAAACATTGCTTTTCTTTTGAAGCTTTTGAAGGTAAACGGAATGCATCAGCTCAAATGTGTTCCTTGAAACAAGATTTATTGGCATTTCAACCAAGCTTCTAGACCTTGGGGAAAGTGGGACTTTTATGTGGAATAGACAGTCCACACAAACTCCAGACTCATTTAGGAAAGAACCCAAGAAGAACTCTAGAGGTGGTAGACCAAGCTCCAAGAGGCCCAAGATGCTTAAGAGCAAGCTTTTGTTAATCCAATTCAGGTATCCTGGTGCTTAAAGAACAGAAGAAGAGCTCTCAAGAATCATGACAGGAACCCTGGAAATTACAGAAGTTAAGATATTGCATAGACATTGGGGTATTTTGTTGAAAGCCACAATTAAAATGCTATGCTTAAAACGTCAGTTTAAAGCTGATGCCTTGTTTTTCTCCTGCTTTTGAAATGAGGGCTAGACTAGATTCACTGGCACCTGCATCCAGTTTGATTTAAATAGTTTTAGGACATGCTAATACGAACCAGTTCCATGCTCAATGAATATTTCAGCATTCTTTTTTTTAAGGGATGAAATTCCTTCTCATCTGACTGTCTTCCTGCAACGGCATTTTAAAAATGTATCAGGTCTGTAGTTCTAGTCCTGGAGAATTTAACAAATGTATTTTCAGAATTTCTCAGAAAGTCTCATTTTATTACTTGGCACAGACTTCTACTTGGAGATTCATTAAGAGTTAAATATGTTAATTATAAAATCCTTTCAGTGGCTTCAGTTCATCCAGTTCATCTAGCCTTCACTCAGCCTTCAGGTGGCTCTTGCAGTTATTGGATACTTTATTTTCATGTCTCACATTCTCAGCCTGCCTCCTGGTTTGTGTAAACCTCAAAAACATCAGGATACCTTCGTGCAAGTCCAGCCATTGCTTTGAGCTTCTACATCAGGAGAGTGAAAGACAACATAAGTAAAGCTATTGATAGTGTTTATTTTTATATTTGAAAGGAGAGTTTTCAATTTTCTGCCTAGTAATAGAAATGCACTGAAATAAAGGTGAATACATTTAGACACAGCACACCGAGAAGCTCCATAACCTGGTTATATTTGCAGAAATGTTTGTGATTTGTCTCAGGGTGCCCCAAACAACTCTCAGGAAGGAAACCTAAGGGGACCTTTTCAAAAACTAGTTACAAGCATTGTTATGGAGGAGATCACTAGGGAGAAAGGGGACAAAAAAGAAAGGGGGCAAGAAAAGCTTGTAAACTCCTGAAGCTCAGTCAGCACTTTTAGCAAGCTTCCTTTGCATTCAGGGGGTGTGACCACCTTTAGAAGAGATGACTCTTTATGGCTGTCTATAATTTCCATGGAGAATGTCAGTGCTAATGGCACCTGGGAAGATTAGCTCTTGGGGCACAGACACATGAATATGGATTAATATATCTCAGCTGGGTGACCACCCTGAAAACATTGGTGGTTTAAGTTCATTTTCCTGAGGTACCAGTTCTAAATATGCTTTGGAAGTCTGCCCTGCACTCTGAGCTGGCGTCTTTGTAACTGGCTTTGGCCTAACCTATCTTTTACCAAGTGAAAAACAAAAAAAAGGCAACAACAACATTTTAAAATGCAATTCATGAGGCTTATTATAATTTATATTGTTTCCTTACAGGATTAAATTTACCAGGTTGGAGGAGGGAAACAAAAACCTAATGAGGAGGCCGACACCAGGAAGGAACCACGGCCTGTTTCCTTTCTGTCTCTATGGTGGATTTCATTCAAAAGAAAATTGAAGCTGGCAAGACCCTGTTTTTCCCTGCAATTTATTTAAAACCTTGCACGCATTTGGATACCTTGTGATTTCAGAGAACTATGTGAAGATTAAGCTTTTGCTTACTGATACATGGCATGTACTCTTTTCAGTCTTTTGTGTTTGATTTTGTTTGATTTTCCACTGCAGCGCTGCATCTTTGTAAGGATTTTTATGCTTTCACCAGCAATGTCTTAAATACTTTCAGACAACACATTTGGTGTTCACACTTCTTCAGTAACAACTGTACAAAAAGAGCCAACAGTGGCATAAAGGACTGTGTTTTCTTTGAGGGTTGTGCATAGTTTGCAACCAATGGGAAGACTATTTCTCCCAAGGCAAGCCCAACTTGTCTGATCAGGTGACAATTACAGCACCTTGCCACTCTTCCTCAAGTGTTGTTGGGTTATTTCTTTTTTCATTATCCCCTCAGACCATTCATATCCATTTAAAAACATGGCAATAATTGCATGTTTACTTCAGTACTCTAAATTTGGTTACTCTGCTTAGGCAATGTAGCATGCCAGTTTTCCAAATAGGCCTGTGAGAAGGACAAAGCAAAAATGATGAGATGTATGCAGCTGACAGATACACAGTGAATTCCTTATGGATTTATTCCCTTCAAGAATATATCTTTCTTTTATGGGTCTTGGGTAACATCTCTCTGTTTTTCCTCACACTAGTTAGTTTTTGGAATATTTTCTTGAAAACAGAGATGATGAAACTGTTCTGTTTAATTCAAGGCAGATACTGAGGTACAGAAAAACTTCTTTGAATGAGCCATTAAATCTAGCTGTGTTACTTAGCCACGTACAAAGCAAGGTGGAGAATTCTCCTCATCCCAGACTGTTTGCTGTTCCACACCAAAGCACCTTTTGAGTTTTTTTCCATAGGTATTCCGAGCTGATTGGAAGGCACTACATGATCCTTAGTCTTTAGATAGCTTTTCTGAATGAATCGTTCAAATGCGAAGTTTTTGCAAGAAACTGAGTTGTGCGTGTGATTCTAGAAAAGGAAGCCCCTGCTACATTTTGGATGGGGAGAGCATTGTGTTCAGGGGTGTGAAAAAACTGCCCTGTTTACAACTTTTCATTCAGAGAGGGCAGGGTATGGTGCAAAAGTCACTGTTGAGTTATAGTCCTGCTCAGACAGAAGCACTTGCTAGGCAATATTATTCTACACATAATTTTGACATCCTTTGCTTGCTGGATGCATTGAATTACATTTTAAGGAAGTGTGGTAATGCTTTGGTTAGCTTTCAGTGTTTAAAAGGAGGGGAAAGGGATTTGTGCTACTGCCATCTTATTAAACTCCAGCAGTGTTTAATAAGAAAAAGACACCCAATAAGGCAAATCCTTGAATGCACAAGTAGCTACAAAAGGTCTCTTAATGAACTAGGACAGGAGTCTACACTTGCAAAGAACTGAACCATGGAAATATTCTCAATATTTGCACAGCCATTAAAAGACAATTTTCCCCAATGACATCTCTGTTTCAGGATCTGCTAAAAGCCATCTGAAAGCCACTTTCAGTCACAATCCTATTTAGAACTTACTACAGTTCTTCGCCTGTGTTTGTAAGGGGAAAAGTGACCACTGAACTTTTGAATTTATCACACACTGAAACTGCCTTAGATGTGGTTTGTTTGGGTTTCATGTTTCTTTTTTTTTGTAAGAGAAAAGTCTTTTATACATTATCTTTGCTACTTAAATTGTGTGCAGTTTGATGATTAAAATTAGCTATTTTTAGAAAAAAAAAACTTGCTGCAAAATCTGAAGAATTTTTGAAAATGTAACAAAGATTTTGATTAGGAATATAAGGGTAGTTTCATAGATGCTTCTACTTGACAGCTTAAATTTGAAGGCAAGCAATTACACTGCTCAACTAACCATCTGAAGGTTTAATACAGAGTAATTCCCCAACTTTCCCACAAGCCTAGCACGTTACTCTCCATAGTGACTCACATACAGTGTTTGCTTAAGGTATGTGTGTGTGTATATGTGTGTGAACACATGTGTGTGAGATTATGCTCTCTGCCCCATTCCCACTTTTAAGCAACCACTGACATAAAGTCGATCCAAAAATCTTCAAACTCAATTAATTTGCCTGAAACAAAAGTTCATAAATGTATAAGTTTCTAAGTAGCAACTTAATCTTCAGCAGTAATGAAGTTATCTCACCTCCTGATCATTAAGGAGTGACCAGGGTCTCTCACTTCTGCACCTGCTTTCCAGGCACCCTGCCTGTGGTGACTTGGTTTTGCTGCTCTCTCATGGAGCCTCTGAGCCCTGGGGATGTTCTCCTGGCACCAAGGCAACCCAGGCTCAGCAGGATGGTGCTTTTCACATGAGCACTGCAAATTAATCTTCTGTAACATCAAATCTGCTGGGAAATACCAAGTTTTTTGAGATAGTAAGAAGCTCCTTTGGCCAGGGAACTAACAGTTGACACTAAGGCTTTATTTCCCTCTTCTCCCTTCCAGCAGAGCCCTTACCTGCATGATTAGCCTGACACTCATCAGTAAGGACCCCCAGACAGCTGCCCACCTCTCCAGCTGTTTTCACCACAGTTCTTCTCAATGTGGCAGAATGGACTGTTTAAACCCTATCAATGCTTTTGAGACAGCTTCAGCAAAGATCAGTAGTGTGACTCTTTTTCTCTCATCCTTCTGAAATCAGTTCTCCAAAGGATCTTCAAAGAGACAAGTAGCCCAGCCTTCCAGACATGCTGGGTGCCTGGAAGGTGATTTTTCACACTGTCAATATTGTCACACTGTTGAAGTCAAAAGTTGGCTTCAGTGACCAATAGTCATTGAGCAAATCTCAGTTTCTCCCAGAGTCAGTTCCGTGCCCCAGAGTCAGTAGCTAGCAGCAGCATAAGTTGCATTTTAGATCCACCAGATCTGTCCTGGTGATACTTGAGAGGATGTGGCTTTGCTGTGAGATGGGAGAGCGGTGACAGGGCAGCTGGAAAAGCAGGCAGATAAAAGTGGGAGGGCATATTCTAACTCTCTATGGGATCTCATATTAAGTGAATGGGGAAGGGAAGATGGTGATAGATATGGTCTGCATGATATAGAGAGTCCTGACAAGTTCAAGTTCACAGAACCAAAATTTACAAGTCAACCAGATTTCTCAGTGCTCTCTCCTGCAGGGTTCAGACCAACTCTAATCCACACCCAGCAGGCACCACCCCAGACAGGACACTCCAATAGTTCTGACATTACATTACTGTGTAGGGTCCTTTTCCTTCTCACTCTTACTTTCAATCAGAACCATAGCTTAGGACAAGTCATCAGTACAACAGTGAAAATTCAATCTGCAGTAGACAGAGGCACAGGGGGTTTTGCTTTCTCTTTGGTGTGTAGGAGTTCTGCACTTCAGACTCCTGGGAAGAGAAGGTAAGATAAATAAATGAATACCCTGTGGGCTGGTGGGTTATGCATACCCCCTGTGTCAGTGCACGCAACCAATTGTGTAGTCAATGCTCTGATGTGCTCATATACAAAATATTCACCTGTGAATATTACTGGGTTTGTGATCTTTGTTATATAAAAGGTTTAGGCTGTACAGACTGAGGAGCAAAATGCAGATACCCCACATAAACAGAATTGGGTTGCTTTACTGAGCATAACAATACTCTCCCCTACCAGCATTTAGGTGGAGTGACTGTACGTTACTGCCTTGCATTTTTCACATAAGCAAAAAATCTGAAAGTAAAGGATGCACTAATAATTCCCATCCCCCAAAATGCATTTCAGTGGTGCTGCATACAAAATTCCTGCTTGCGAGCTTCCATGCAGATTTTTGTATGGTGCACTAAGAGGTGTTCTCTTTTTAACAAATAAAAAAGGGGAGGGCTGGTACATGAACACAATGTTAATGTAATTAAATATATATATACTTCAGAAGAACAGCATAGTAAGCAGTACAGTAAAATAAATGTCGCATTATTTGTTACACCTTGTAATTTGTCTGTATTATGAAAGATGTAATGGTTTGTCAGCTGTAACTGTTGTTTTCTTGTAACATCATATTGAATAAAGTGTAGCAGAACCTCTCTTCTCCTTTGTATATGTGATCTAGACCTAACCCAAGGAATAAAGCCTTTCTCTTCCTCTTTGTTCTCCGAAAACTGAACAAGGAAATGGTTGTAAACAAGAGATTTTTAAGGATTGGGAAGTACTTGGGAGCAGGCAGACACTAGACAGTAGTGACTAGACTAGGCACTGATTCAGTCAAACATGAGCTTCATCAAAACTACAAGGCAGTGCTGACTACACAGGGCAAGAGTCTTCACATTTCTGTCTGTAATTGTAAGTTAATGATTTGGTGTTTCTTTCTGTTTTGTTATATATGTGACAAGGGAACTCTTTACAGCACACTGGAATTTAACCAAACTAATAGAAAAGCCAGTATTCTGAAAAAAACCCAAAACAAACAACAAAACAAAAACCCAACAGGTCTGATTTAAATATATCATCATATGGAGGATGAAGTCTGGCTTATTGCAGTTTCTCTTGAAATAGAAAACTGCTAATTCTGGTAGAAAATCAGGCAAAACATACAATATGCATTTTTCACAACTTTGATGTGGAAGTGTGATTTATCCTTGTTCATACTTGATTATGTGTTTCAATCAGTGAGTGTATGCTGCCTTGACTCTTAGTCCATTTGTGCATCACAGCATTAGATAAGCAAGTGCTTGCTCACACTATATATTATCAATATGTGTGTTCAGTATTTTCTGCTCCTTTCCATTGCTTCTAGCTTTTTTGGTACCAGCATCTTGCTAGGACCTATTTTTAGACAATGAATGCTAAATCAATGCAGTTTGCATAGATTTTGTTAGAATATTTCCCTGAAATGTCAGAATATGCTGTTTTAGCAAACACAAGAGTCTATAGGAGTCATTTTGATCTGGGATGGGGGATGGCTGGAGAGCAAGTGCTCATACTGTGTAGGCTGATGGGGCAGCAGCCCTAGCCCAGAATATGAATAATGGAGGACCTAGATTATAGTCTCAGCTCCAGCTGATTAGAAATATTTGAAGATAAAAGGGTCTTCCTTGGAGCTAGCACAATATAAGCTTGAATGTGGGTCTTCAGTGTCTCAGGTAGAATAATGTTCTGGCCCTGTTCTGATCACAGAGCGCTTCAGGAAAAGAATCCTCATTTTCAGTCTAGAAAGTTGCTGCAGAATGACATCAGCTGCACCCAGAGGGCATTGCACAAAAACAAACCAAGAAAACACATGCTCATCTATTTATATTTTACCCTCAGTTCTCACTGGCCAGGGCAGGTTTAGGAAGGTGTTGCCTTTTTATAGTCTAGATGAATAATTTGTATTCCTGACTCACCACCTGTATGGCAACTTTAACCTACAAATCCCTCTGATACAAATGAGGACCAAGAATTATTACCTAAAAAGGTTTGTATGTTTGAACACGGGGTACCAGGAAGCATGTTCAGAGTCACCCTTTAATTATGTGGTGTAATCCTTAAAGCTGTCTCCTGACCCCCTTGGCTGCACTCCTAGCCTGTTTAGCCCCAAGGTTTTCTTCCCTAAGCTGGCCTGGCTGCTGCGGCAAGGCAGGAGATGCATTTAGCTGGAATAGCAGCCACCCCTCCCCCAGAAAAGAAAAGAAAAACCGGAGGGAAGGTGTTGGAGCAGCCCTGTGCCACTGGGTTAACACATACGGTTTCTCAATAATGCCTCTCCTTGTAAACCTCTGCAAAGTAAACCCTACAGCAGCGGAAGGGCTTGCTGCTGTCAGTGGGGGGTGGTGTTATGGACATTAGATTTGAGAGGCTTATATAGCACATGGGCGAGGATAAAGGGATACAAATCAGAGAGAGGGGGGAAAAAAAAAAAAAACCCACACAACTGAAGAGATTTTTAAAAAAAATTTCCAGGGCCAAGTATTTACTGTTCATTTCCCTTGTGAGTGGTGTTATATATTGTCTGCAGTGAGTCATGCTGAGAGCAAGCCAGGCACAATAATAGCTGAGAGCAGTCCTGCAGCCCCTTCGTTATTGCTTCTGCCAGCTGATACCAAGTTGGGCAAAAGAAAGTGATTCCAGAAATGTTCTTTTTTTTTTTTTCCCCTTTTCTCTTGTTTCCCAAAGGACCCAATCGTGATTGCTGGGGCTGAACTACCTTGAAAGAACTGCTAAATTAAAATCGAACATTTTAAAATTAATTTTTCAAGGACCCATATGGTGATTCACATAAAAGACGTAACAGCTCTAAGTGCTATACCAGATACTGCACTGCTGTATATCCCAGTAAAGTCTTGAAGCCTAGGGAGATTTATGATATCATAGAAATATTTCAACCTCACCTTTCAACTGGAATTAGGACTACAGTGTAGGTATCACAGGCGTAGGTGTTAATTTTACAATCCAGCTAATTATACATTTGTCGCCAGCTTTCACCTGAGGAGCTCAGAGACATTCATGAGTCAAAGAAATGAGCTGTATACACAGCTCTGGAATGCACCATACAGATCTAAAGATCCATTTCTTTGTAGAAGAAAAAGAAAGAAAAACCCACACCTCAAAACCCGAGGTACATATTCCATTTTTTATTTTCAAAACTTTGCATGGGCAGATCATCTTGAAATAGTATTTCACTTGGTGTTTGGTGAAGCCTGAACATTCAAGATTTATTTTGGAACAGTTTCTTGCAACTAAAAAGTGTAACTTCTGTGTTCAAAGCAAGTCATGTTTCACAGTACAGACAGCTCCAAAGACATGCCAAAGTGTTGTGCTCTAACAGGACTCCGAAGAGTTGTTTGTTGACCAAATGCCCAGCATCATGTCAGTGTGGAGCAGGAGAAACTGCATGTACCAGCATTCACTGGGAGATACTGTAAACATGAACTGCCACTTGTCTGCATCAGGAAACACAACTTTCAGAGACCGTCTCAGATGCTCTTCTATAATCTCGTTTTTTTTCTGTAACACACAATACAGACAGCAAAGAATAAGTGAGTTTCTGCATGGAAGGTTGTACTCTACAGCAGCCTCACACAGGGTATTTTGGAACACAACCGCCTCCTTGGTGGGGATGTGAATCACAGAAGAGCTGCACTTCTGGTCTCCCACATCCACTCGGTTCTCTCCAGAAATGCCTGCTTGCATCTGGGCAATATATGTGTTTTCACTGCTGGCTGTTTAGTTTGCACTCATGCATGTGCAGTGACTAATCTAGGACAGCAAAAACCTGTAATTTTGGGAGCAGGTCCTTTAGTGGCCAGAGGTACCCCACTCTTCTGCCATGCCAGAGACAGCAGTGAGTGAGCAGAATGAGGATTTGCTGCTCCATAGCTTCAGCCACTCTTCCAAGCTCTTCTGTTCTTCTTGGATACATCTGTCGGTGCAGCAGGACTAGAGGCAGAGGAAGCAGGAGAGAGGACTTGGGACAGATATATGTGCCATCTGGGGGCAAGGTCATGAACCTGGCAGTAGTTAGGACATGGTCACAAGCAAGTTCTGGTGTTTTAGAAAATACCCTAGTTTTAGAAATTTCCAAAATGTTCGCCCTACTGCTAGCCAGGCCTTTCTTTTATGACTCACACATAAGAAAGGTATGCTTGGATATCCTTTCCCCAAGCACTTGCAATTTAGATTTAGGACAACCAATTGATCAAAGGAAAGGGGAGAATCTCAGAGGGTTTCAGATGAGCCTTTACAAGCCCCTAAATATGAGAAAGTGTACTATACATTCACCACCTGTAATAACACAGAGCTTTGAACACCCCAGAGTGTTTCTGCAGTGTTAGCCAGAAGGGTTCCCTACGACAGGGCCGAAGTAAATAATACCCAGCTTTTGGGAGAGAATGCTTGGGACAAACGCTAGTTTGGCAGCAGTGCCAGGTGGGCTGAAGGAGTCACCCGTTTAAACAGCGAAATAAAGGAGCCAGGGCCTGGGAGTAACATCAGCTCTTACTTAAGGCCTGATGAGAGATTGAAGCTAAAGCAACTTTGTCTCCTGCTCCTTGTTAGTGCTGCGTCTAAAAAACACCAAACCATCGCTGGCATCTCCCAGCCCCTTCCCCCAGAGCTCTGCAGGAACTTCATGGTGAGAAACCGCAGCACTCTTGCAAACACTGGGCCCGGTGATTCCCACACCTGCAACTCAGGCTGCTGAGCTGCTTTGCACCGAAATGTTTTGACTGCAGAAATCTGTCTGGTAGGAGGGAGTGCCAGGAAGGAACAAGGAGCACATTCAGGTGCTCTGGCTGTGCTGACACCAATGAGATGCTCGGCGTGCGCAGAGCAGCTTTCGCTCCCCACAGGCGCCGCGAACACGACGGCACGGGGAGGGCCGGTGGGAGGGCAGGGCCACAGCCCCCGGTCGTGGGCAGTCCCACAGAGGGGAGGCTCCGTCCCTCCCGTGCCCGGCTCAGCCCGACGGCCGAGGGAGCGCCAGGGACTCTCCCGTGCCGGGCCTGCCCGCGCAGGGCGGGAAGGGGCCGCGAACGGGGCCGCGCTGCGTCCGCGCCCGCTGGGAAACGGGGAACTGGGAAACGGGGAATTCTGGCGCCAGCGTGAGCGAAAAGCAGCTCCGGAGTGTCGCTGCGGAGCGGGAGGAGCGCTGAATGCCGAGCCGGGCAGGGTGCGGCCGCCGCTGGGTTTGGCGCGGCGGAGCGGCCGTGCTGCCGTGAGAGGCGGGATCGGGGAGGGTCAGGCTTCTCACTGGGATTTTCCGAAGGTTGTAGGAAATGCCGCTATGAATGGGGGTCTCCTCCCCGCTCTCGGCCACGGTTCCAGGCTGTCGGGCGGAGTGGGTGCGGGGTGCTGGGACAAGCCAGGCCCCTCGCTCCCCTCACGGTGCCCTCGGTGCTGCTGCTGCCGTCCCTGGCACCACGGGGGGACCACAACCCCGACCGTCCACACGCGGTCACCTGCGGGGTGTCACGGAATCATAGGATGCCTGGGTTGGAAAGGGCCTGGGAGATCATCCCCTTGCCGTGGGCAGGGACTTGTTCCACTAGACCAGGTGGCTGAAAGCTCCATCTGGCCTGGCCTTGAACACTTTCAAGGCAGCTACAACTTTTCTGGGCAGCCTGTTCCATCATCGTAGCTCATCTAAAAGCGCTTTGCTACATCCATCAGTTCATGTGCAACACCTTCAGTCTTGTGTACTGTTTTGCCTTAAATCCCTAATCTGCTTTCAGATAGATCCGTGCAGGAGCTGGTGCAGCAGCTGGACCTTAGACTGGTGTGAATACCTGAAGATGGAATTGGAGTTTGTCATCAGTAAAACACAGTGTCAAATTCCTACATGTCCCAGATGCGGATCTTTTATTAATTTCTTCAATACAGAAAGAGAAAAAAAAATGCAACCAATATCTCTGGAACCTCAGTTAGAGAAACGGCCTTAGGTGGATTTTATTTATTTATTTTTTTTTTTTTTAACGTGGACATTTACTACAAAGAGAGAAAGAGAATTGTGTTGTGTTGTTTAATCTCTCTTGAACCTCTGCCTGGTTTATTTCCCACACATGATCACTTTTGTTCTCTGGTAGTAATCACCTAAACAACTGATGAACAGATGATCAGCCTGTACTGTTCCGATCTGCAGGGTGCCATGCAAGGGAAAAATGGGGAAATCCACACTGATTATTTTTCTTTCACACCTCACTACTACACTGTCCCAACAAAGAAATTTGGGTTGTAGCAGCATACACTTTTTTTATTTTTTTTTCTTTTTTGTGGTGTCCCTCAGCACTTAACACAAATCCCCCAGAGCTCTCCCTGCACCTTCTTTCAATTAAATTGCTTTTCTTAACTTAATCTGGGACTGTTTGATTAGAGCTGGTTGGAAGTTTTTCCCAACAAAGCGAGGTTATTCAGCAGCTTTGAAACCCACTGATTTATCAGGAGAGAAAGACCTATCTTTCAATTAACTCCCTTCACCTGTGGATTGCCAGCTCTGGTTTCTCAGCCCAGCGACAGGATTCCATTTGAATGACGGTGGGGCTGGAGACCTCAGGGATTTTTGGGTTTTTGCTACAGAGCCAGGAGCCAATGCAGATCTCCAGTGTGTGCAGCTATGGGATACTGCCGATGCCAGAAATCACTGACTATTTTAGTTTCAAACTCCATGGGCTTATGTCTTGAAACTTTCCAAACTGCCATCTCCAGATATTTCAGTATTTCAGCTTAGATGCCATATTTCAATGTTCATGGTTTTGCTTTTAGTTTGGAATGAAGGGTTTCTAGAAAACATTTTGCCATGCTAGAATGAATTACTGATCATGGTTAGCAATGAAACCTACCAAGAAGGGATAACAAGTTTCGCTGGTCTGAGGAGGCACTTGGTAAATTCTATCACTAAGAGAATAATGACTTAATAGCTCATCCTGCCATTTAGGCAGGGGAGATCTGCTTTTAATCTGGTTTGAAAGCTGTTAGAATCCTGGAAACTCTCAAATAATCTTTCTTTTGGTCTTTTTGCATTGATTTCAGTCGCATTAGGACTTTGTCCAGGATGACTTGCTAAAATAGACACAGGAGTTTAAACACAGACTGGAGCTGTGTCTAGATTCCACTTTGTGAATGTTGATGGTTTATGCAAGTAGGAAGTCAACCTTGATAGCCTTATTATTTGTTAATTGTATAAGTTGCCACAGCTACATGGTTTACCAATGGAGAAATCTACATTTTGTCCTGTTTTAACATATTTACAGATTTTACTTGTACCATTGTTTCACAGTTCTCTTTTTTACCTTGAGGTGATGACAGGTGGGTTTTTTTTTTTTTTTGTCTGCTATGAATACAGATATATGAATTTCTGTGGAAAAGGAATGTGATTGTCTAAGTACTGCAGTTCAAGAAAAGGAATCCAAACTCTTCTTTATGCTTGGTATTACGTCATTTGAAACACAAAAGATCTTCTGATAGTACACTATCTCAAGATCTTCTGAGGACAGAAACTGCATCATATCCAAAAGATTGAAACTTAACTTTCATTAGCATAAAGGTGCCATTTGTTGTCTTGGCAAAATCAACAGCTACTAGGCCTAAAACCTGTTCTCATTACATGAGTAAATGCTATCATGTGTACCTTCAGTAGCAAAGGAAAAGAAATGGCATCTGTAGGAGGTCATTATTTAACAAAAATGTATCTCCACTCTGTTAATTGTTGTGCTAAGAAACACTTAATGGAAAAGACACTGAAGTAGGACATAGAGGTTAAAGTGAAGTCATTCACATTTTACTTTGTTTGTACTCAAAATTGGTTGCAGCCTTTGCTTTCTGCTGTGATTTGTCTCTAATCAGCATTCCCACTGTTCTGAAAAATTGATTTGAATTCTAAGTTGATACAAGAGATGCATATAAACAGATCTCCGCTCCCCTCCTGTGAGGGCAATTTATGCAAAATAAGTTTAGGGGCTCTGGGATTTAAAGTTTACTGACTTTTGTCTGTGGGAACTGGAGTGCCACTTTGCACATCATGAACATTGTCTGTGAATTACCTGCCTTAAGGGGGATTGTTAGCACATGAATCAAAAGTGGCTGACTAATGTAGAACATCTCACACAAAAGGATTAGACAATAGCTGAGGCACACCAAGATGCATTTTAAATCAGCTCAAGTTAAATTAGGTGCTTTTTAGTCTTAATATTGCTCTTAAGTATAAATTGAACACTGGCTATGAGAATAGGCTGATCCATGTACCCTTGTTTTGCTACAGAGAAGATGCCATCTATTTATTTTCTCCTTAAAAGCAGTCTTTACCCATGGAAATGGTACTTGCTCAGCTGTATGTGCTTCATTCACAAAGGAAGAGCACTCTATTCCTCTGTGCCACAAAGTCCATAGTGATTCTCCTTTGATTACGTGCCTAACACTCTGGGGAATGAGACAATTGTGCACACATATTTTCTTGTATTTTTATATGGAAAAAGAGTGGGTTTTTATCAGATGCTCCAGAATTACATTCTGCTCCTACTTAGAAACATTTACAGCAGCAGCCTCAATATGATGTTTGTCCTTGAGAATCCTGCTACAAAGGCACACACACCTAAACTCAGATCCAATCCTCTGGGATGTGGGATATTGCAAATTGGGTGTTGCATCACTTCCAAACTTTGTGGGAAAGTTTAGAGCATCAGTGGACTAAATGCTATTCAGCTTGGTGACAAATGAAAAAGATTATTTCTGATGTAAGGAAAAAAAGCAGGCAGGTCTGCAAGGTGTTCGTGCTGTGGTGTCACCTGTCACACTAATTTCCCTTTTGTTTGCAGAATTCTTCCGTTGGGTGTAAAGAGGCCTAGCATGCTTTGTGTGTAAGGGCCGAACATGCTGCCTGCCTCCATCTCCAAACCAGGCACTTTGGGAGTCTGAGAGAGAGAAAATTGAGTGATTTGGACCAGTTCTGATCCTGCTGAAATAGGAGCTTAATCAGAATTTGGACCTTCAGTGTAGTGAAGGTGCAGTGTTTACTGCAAAGAGGGTGCCCCGTGCTGGTTGTTAAAAAGGACTGGTGGGATGGCATTCAACAGATGCCAGTTGCCCACCACACTCCCCTCAGCAGTGCTGGGAGGGAGAAAATTAGCTGGAAAAAACTAATGGGTCAAGATAAAGGCAGTTTAATAAAGCAAAACCAATAAAGCTCCTCTGGAAGGCAAATAACATCCTGATGACAAATGCCCACCCTTTCACTTGGCTTCTATTGCTGAGCAGATGCCATGTGGTATGGAATATCCCTTTGGTCAGCTGGGGTCAGCTGTCCTGGCTGTGTCCCTTCCCAACTTCTTGCCCACTCCCAGCCCCCTCTAGGAGGCAGATTGTTGGAGAGGCAGTGTGGATGCTGTGCCAGAGCTGCTCTGCAGTTGCCAAAACACGAGTGTTCATCAACACCTCGCTGGCTGCTGATACAAAGCACAGCACTCTGAGGGGTGCTGTGGGGAAATGGGCTCCATCTCAGCCAGACCCCGTACAACTAGGCAACAGTTTGGGCAACAGCTTTTGGAACCAGAAGTGCTGAGCAACCAGACATGTTCTCAGCAAAGAACTAGCAATATTTCTTATTTTAGCTAGACCTGCATGAATGACTGGTCCTATGGAGGAAAACTGTGCTGGCAATGTTTTAAAGAAAAAAGGAAAAATATTTTTAGATATACATGAAACCAGAGTTTTTCAGACTGTCAGATAAGGAAGGGTTTTTTACAGGTTGAATAAGTATTTCATATTGATCTGGGAGATCTCTAAAGGCATGAAAACAGTGTAAAAATTCATTAATGACTGGAGCAATATTCACAAAACTGAGGAGGGCATATTCCCTGTTGCACCCAGTGGTGCAAACTTTGACTTTTTAGGTAAGAGACTCCAACTGCTCCATAATCCCTGGGTTTTCCCCTCAAAAAAAAATGTTCTAACTACCAGGCTGTCCAAACCATGCCACACAGGCAGATCAAGTGAAATTTCTGCATTCACTGAGTGAATATAGGTGATGAAAATAGTGATGATTATGGTCTGGGCTAGTGTCTAGGGTACTCAGCTCAATTTTCCATTTTCTGCTTCCAAGTTTCTTCAAAGCAAAAAAATGGAACTCGTCCCACCTAGAATCAGTATTGTTGTGAAGGAGGTAGGAGGCCCCTTGTGATTCTAAGACCCAGCTTTAAATAAGGTAGGAAAAGGAGTGGATATTTGCCTCCAGTCTCAGAAGATGTAATTGGTGTGGCATACTGTACCCTTTTCCCATTTTCTCTTGTTTAAGAAATTGTTTTCAAGACAGTTTGTAAGTCTTGCATGAAAAGTCAAAGCAAAAAACCATTGCAAAACCACCAAAGTAATCCTTTCTACATTTGATTTCAGGTGAAACTGCTGACTAAATTTGACTTGATGTTACAAGTGTTTGCATTTTTCTGTGACTAAGTGATTCCTTGCACAGTCTGTTCTCAGCTCTGGCTTGAGCTCTGCTGTTAGTTCACCCTCCTTGTATTCTGCTTTGGGAACATTTAAGTTACCTGCCTCCTTGCTGAGCCACAGCCTGCTCCACAGGGCTGGGTGGACATACTAGCCTTGCAGTTGCACTGACTTTTCCAGCAAAATGGTTTCCATGATAAACGCCTGAGGCTCTAAAGCAACGTGACTTCAGTCTTCCCTTTCCAAAACCCTCATCAAACAGCTGCTGTGTGTATATATATATATCTCTGGCAAACATTTCATTCCCTCTATAATCTGTGGAAAATGTACCAATTGATCTCTGAGCAGCGTTACTAAAAGCTGCAGCTACTTTGTTTTCACTTAGAGTGTGTAAATGGCTTTTTGACAGGTTGGACTTCTGGGCAGTTCCTGGCTGAAAATGCTGTCATCAGCATTGATTTCCCTCCTGGCCTGTTACAGGCAAACCATCCCGTGATGGAACAGCAGCCTGCAATTATCAATATCCATTATTGGACTTCTTAGCTGCTGTGCACTGCTCCTCAGAATACTGAAAGTAGAGCTGGGCCAGAGGGAGATCTTCATCTCCAAAATGTAGCTCTTATGAATACACATCTTGGGGACATTTTGAGCCATGAGCAGTGGAACTGTAAGGCTTGCTTGCACCCTGGTGCTCTCCACCCCCACTGAGATGTCACATCCCGCTGGAGGATTTTTACATGTAAATCTGGGCTGCCCTGTGGATCCCCATTCTCTTCTCTCCTGCAAACCTGGCTTCTTATTAAAGCTCTCACTGAGAGTGTGAACTCAGCTGGGAGGGGGGTGTCAGTCTGCTTTTCCAACTTGCACATATCAAAATACAAGAGAGATGGATGATTTGGCCCTTGCCCTCTCAACAGCTACAGCTTCAGAGAACCACAGGAGGTGTTTCCAGCTCTGCTGCCTGCACTCCTCATCCAACAAATGAGCACGTTTTCTGCCTCACTCCTGATGCTGCCACTTTTTCTGAACGACCCCACATGTGGGTCCTCCTTGTGTTACTGGCTGTTTTTAGCTGTTCCTCTGTAGGTTTCTCTGGAAGTGACAGTTTCCTTATGTGGGGCAGCTTTGCCACATGGAGGCCCACAAGCAGGGCAGCTGTGTGCTCCTGTGAATGCCCCCCAGAACTCAGCTGCCACTGCATGGGGGTCTCAAGCCCACATGGGTGTGGAGAGCACTCAACATTTTCCAGGGCTTAGTGTGCACCATGGCTGTGTCCTGGCTCATCCAAATGGCCTTAATTCTCAGCACAAAGGTTCTCCAGTCCTACAACCCCAAAGCTGGCTGCCAATGTCTGAGGAAAGATATGTGAATAAAGATAGAGAAATATCTCCTCTAAGTAGTATTCCAGCTCTCAGCAGTGTCCAGCCAAAGTGCAGCCTGAGCTGGAGGTGGGGGGCTCTCAGGGGACAGTGAATGCCTTTTTACTGCCCTGTGAGACAGCAGCCAAAGTAAAATGGCCAGGAGGAGCCATAGCAAACCAACCAGAGCATGCCTGTTCCTCCGTGCCAAGTTCCATGCCTAGCCCTGCTGAACATGCTGCTTGGCATGGACACTGTCTCCTGGTCCTTTACATCCAGATACCTGAACTACAGAAGCTGCTTCCTGTAGTGCTGTGCTCTTGAAAGAGACCTGGAACTCAGTTTCATATTTATTAGATGGTCTTCAGTTTCGGACATCAGTGAGAGTTTTTTGTAATCCTCCAACAGATTTTTCTGCGTGAACTCCAGTTCCCTGCATTTCCCAGCTGTAGCTCACATGTGCCTCTTTATTTAGTGCCATCAATGGATATACTTAATGAGCAGAATCTTTCTGTTGGTTTGTGCTGGATATTTCTAATTGCCAAAGTCTCTTCTTAGAGGTCTCTAATTATCTCTTTTATATCCACAGGTCAACCTGTGGATAGCACAAGCCCAAGTCATACTGTAGACTAGGGATCAGGCTGGAGATCATGCAAAGACACAGGCATGCTGAGAGGAAAATGAGCTGCCACACGTGTATTTGAACTCTAATTCTGTACCTTGATATTGCCATTGTTCTGTGTTGCAGGTCTTCATGGCAGTGATATTTCTAAATCCCACAGTCCTGCTTCTCTGTTTTTCTCTATCTGTTGTAAAGCAGGAGTATTTTCACTATGGTTAGCCCCAAGATGTATAAATAAAACTGGGAGGTGGGGGGAAGGAAGCAAGCCTTTAGACACTCGTGTATCTTTAATAATAGTGATGTTTGTAGAGTCAAAAATTCTCCTTTTTTATCCATCTACTGTGTTAGCTTTTATCTCAGTTTATAGGTTGTTTTGCATAACCCGGTTTGTGAGCCTGCTTCAGCACGGCCCAAATAGTTGTTAATCATTTGTGCTTTATTATCAGAGGGTTACTCCACAATAAAGTATTGTCCTTTCATTGACTGCTGCTTTCCTCACCTCCATTTCTTCAGAAAGCCAAGTACTACTATCTTTCCTGCAGTGTTGCCTGTAACTCTGGCCACATTTGTGCATGCATGTTATCTTCTGAAATGTCTGTTTACAGAAGTCCTTCTCTAGCATCAAGTGAACTTTGCAATAATACTCAGTTATGCTGCACACCGTATCTCTCCACTGCAATTCATCCCAATCTGAAGCAAGAACAAACCTACTGAGATGGTTGTTTCTGGCGGGGCTTGAGGTTATCAAGATCCTCAGGAACAGTAACTTTCTCAAGTGCCAGACCTAAAGCAAACCAGCTGTGCCTGGAGTCCATCGGGGAGAGCAGTAACACTGAGCTGGTTTTGCAATGCAGCCAGCACTGGAACTGACAGCCTGAGGCTGGAAGTGCTCTAGGGAAGGTGTGTGCATCTTCTTCAGGCTTTATCACTCAGCTGAGGTTTTCAGCAAGATGGATAAGAGGCAAAATCAATTAATCAGCTGTGGGTGATTCACCCTCAGTAGGATCAATTAATCCTACTGAGGGTGAAATGTGTTGAATCCAAATCACTGTGGAAATTAAGGAACCAGTGGTGAGTGTCTGTGGATAAACCAGATATATGACAACCTGCTCAGCACAGCTGATTTCTTGAGAGCCCTGATTTCTGACTGAATCTGGGAAAGCTGCTGCTTCTTTAAACTATGCTAAAAAGGATACAGGGAACATTAAGAGGCATGGCTACTGCTTGAGATGTTTCTACTGATGGTTTTATAAGTCACACGCTTTTGTGACTGAACTCAGAAACAAACTGCCTCTTAAAAAAGCCAATAAACAACAAAAAAAATTGTCCCATAAAGTAGGAGCACGGACAATCTATTCTTAGACAGAAGTCCCAACACTATAGTCTGGTTTCCAAAGAAAAGTACTAGCTCTACTCATCCTTTGCTTGGATATAGATACTCATGAAATTGGAGCTGAGGTCAGCAGCCAAAAAATATATCTGCTTAGGCTTAGCATTTTAACTCTTGGACTATCAGTAGTACTGTTTGCTTTTACAGATATTTTATTAATGTTCAGGAAAAAAGGAATAGAATATAGCTTACTCTTCCAAACACACACCCTGTTGTTATAAAAGCATATTATGGGAGATATTTCTGCTTAGAGTTCATTTACCAAAACAAGATTTTAAGTGTCACGGACACTTACAGTGTATGTTGTGCTGGCTTGGGTTTATTTTCCTGGTTGCCATTTGTTTCATGATATTGCCTGGGACTCCACGGCACAGCCAGCCAGATCTGCTGAACACATGAATACTAAGGAAGTGGTTTCCCTAGTAACAATAACCATGCAACAGCTCTCACAACTTCCTGCCCGCCCTGACGGGATTTGTTTGTCTGTTTCGCACTGGGTTACATAGAAGAGACACCAAAATTGGTGCTGGCGAAAATGCATTCAGGATGAGCTTACTGGAAGTGGGGAAGAGTAGAAAAAATGACTGCTGCATTTGCAAGTGGTGTCATTACAGAGTCTGGCTTTGGTTGGTTTTATGGGAATAATCCTGGGGGCATGCTCTAGCTATCTCAGAACATGGCCTGAACAGACTCTACTGCAACTCAGATTCTTACTTCAGAATGGGTTTTTTTACAAATGTTGCTATTGTCATAATGGAATGAGTGCAGCTTTGAGTCAGTAATCAATTAATGGAAAGCAGAGTGGGGTAGCAAATACAGACCTTAAGTGTGCAGCCTCAGTGCAGGACTTACTCCCAGCACTTTAGAGAGGGTGAATTTAGCAGCATTTGGGAACATGTATTTCTGGGTTCAGACTGCTAGCAGGGGATTGTCTGGCTGGCCTGCTCTTGCTGTGGAACAAGAGGGGAGATTCATTCTCTAATACATTGCAAAGTATTCCTCAAAGAAAGCAACTATTGCACTGTTGAGGTGGAGGATTCTGGTAGGCATGTTATGTATGACCATCAAATCGGGTTATTTTTTAGTCTTCTAATCAACCAGCCTGTTTACAGCTCACTCTAAACCAGGTGAAGAAATCCACAGTACTAAACACAGGTATTAAATCTGCTTCTTCAGGCATTGAAAAGCTGAATTCCTGTATTTCATTAGCCATTGTTCATATATGTATATTGAATGTTGTGGCCACTTGTGTGCAATTTTTTACATCAAAAATTACTTTTGCTGAAAAATAAAGGTCAATATTATCTGTCAGTTCTCTGTAAAGCTGCATTTTAAGATTGATCTGCTCCTGAACATTTAGTATGTTGCTAGAAGGAAGAACTGATAAGGGCCAAACTGCAATCAGCTGTGGGTTTACTGTTAAGATAATAAAAATGAACAGACACTGTGCAGAGATCAGCCATGCTTTCGTTTTTTCAAAATATTTGACCACAACGAAATCATGACATTATCTTAAAGCTGACACACGTAACTCTAGTCATACAGGTATTTACAGCTAAAAATGATAAGCTTGATCCTGAGAGATGCTGGGTACACCCATCCTTGCTGCTTTTAATGGCAATTCTGGCTGTTCAGAGCCTTTGGATCAGATTGATATCATCTCAACAAATCACAGTGAGGAAAACAGAGAGGAAATGGCTATCAGAAAACCAAAGACAGGCTAAGATTTTATCCTTATCATACAGAGATGAGGCACCTCAGAGCAATATACTGATTCTCTTCTCAGGCTATATCAAATATCAGGACTGGCCAATGTTCTTTAATTCAGGGCAGCCATAGAAATAAGCATGAGCACATTTGTAATTAACATTTATACTCTCCCAGCAGGTAGAACTCCCACTATCACACTATCTTCACGGGTACTATATTTTAGACCAGGCATTTAAAGCAGTTTAACTGGGTTCTTCTGTAATCCAGCTGTGTTGGAATTCTTATCACCCAAAATTCACTTCAACCCCCGTGCAATGTGATCTTGGCAGAGAACAATACTGTTTTGTGCTCCCAGGATCACTGACAGTAATGAAATAATGTTGTCTTCTGAGACCAACTTATTACATGACTGGACTAAGATACCTTAAGTCCAGTCATGTAATAGCCCATTACATTCTTAGACAGTAAGAAGGAAAGAGTAAAATCTACCTTTTGATTCTACAATTTCCCTGACGGTATAGAGTCTTCCAAATTATTGTACACTTTTGACACTCTTTTCTATGTTTCTGTTTGCAAAATAAACTTTGTAATTAATACTAACTGAATAAAACCAGCAGGTTAACATGTCTAATGGCATGTGCACATCAGCAGCAATCCTATAAACACATATGCAGAAATGTGCATTAATTCAGATGAGTACAGGAGTATGGCTGTATTCAATTCTGAAAATAATCCAGCTCCTAATTATGTACGTGGTTGGCTCTGCTGATTTAAGGCAGGATATTCATTCCATATTCTAAATGTTCATCAATGGACTAAGAGCTGTAAATTGCCAAAGCTAAATCAGATGTGTAACAGAAAATTTGAAACATTTACCATTTTGTCAAATATCAAAACATTCTTGTTTTCACAAGGGTGTACTGTGGACCTTACAGTATAGCAAGAGCTATGAGTCATTTAAAAATGTGATATCCTTTGCATATCACAGATACTTTTCTCATGAATAAAGAACTTTTCACTGTAAGAAGACTTATATGACTCCTGCTTGTTTCTCAGTCTATTTCCAGGCTAAATTTACTGTAAAGAGAGGTTTTGCATCTGCCTATGTCAGTTCTCCAGTGTATTGAGGTCAGCTTCCATTCTTCTTGGCTCTGATGCCTGCCTGTATAAACACAAATTCCATTTCCATCCTATTATTTTTCTAATCAAGGGTTTGTCATGCAAAAGAAGATCTGAGGTGACTGTGTTTTCCATTATGCAAAACATTCCATTATGATAATATCTTCAGGATAGTCTTATAAAGGTGCCCTGCCCAAAGACATCACAAATGGGAGCACTGAAATGGTAGACAAATCCTGCATAATTTGCCCTCTCATTTAACATTCAGGCCACAGAGTTCACCCTAATTTGCCATACACATTTCCTTTGACATCCTCAATCTGTACATATGGTAAAAATAAGAATTGGCAGCTTTCACTGAATAGACTTCTGTTAAGTGCTTATCAAAAGAAGAAGAAGAAAGGGGCTGTAAAATGCAGTAGTATTTAGCACATCCTTCGATTTCTTTTGCTTTCTCTGCTAAACTCACACTTAGTAAAACCTACAGTCAGTGAAATTTACCTTTTGAGCTCAAGTTGTTTCCATTCAGAACAAAGTAAAAAATACGCCGGCAAAGAAAACCTGATATTTCTTAGAAATTCTCTTTTCTTTCTTGTGCCAAATCCCAACGGGCAGGGCTCCACAGAAAGGGAGTTTATTTTCTAAATCCTTTGAACACAAAGCTCTTACATTTTCTAGGACAAGATGTTTTCCTAGAAAATTTCAATATTGTACCTTTGTATTATTAATACTTTTGTCATAAAGATGAATACACACATTTATTTTATTGTATATATTTAATTCCATTAGATGCCAGTTCAATTATTCAAGTATGAATTGGCTTACAAACAGACTCCTGTGAAGACTTGTGTCTGAGTCTTGGCAAGCACATCCTATTTCTGCAGTTTCTGTGTATTTGATTTATCTGTTCTCTCCTTACTGTGCAGATGTGTGTGTTGTATGTGCATGTGTGCTAAATATATAGGTAAGTGAATCTGCATTGACTCCTTTGTTTGAAAAAACTTCTGAATTTGTGGGGCATTTTTACAAGTTTTTCAGGTTTATGACTATTTTTGTAGCGAGATAGATAAATTTTAGGGCTGTAAAAAATTAGGCATTTTAATTATAATTCAAAATAAATAAATGGTCCTTTTCTCCCCTGGCTTTCTAGAGTGTCCTTCCAAATCTGGGAAACACTATGTCATTGATGGTCTTTCCAGTTCAGTGATTAGTCCACTATTAAACAAAGCTTAATTTAATGCAATATCTAGTCATGAACTTGATATTAGCTTTTAGGCCTTGAATGCTTTTTTTTCCCCCTTATGTACTGGTATGGCCGGGTGTATCACTGGCATTATAATCTTTTTAATTAAACTCAATCCCTTGCCTTGATTTCCTGACCCAGTCTCTGATATTTTAAAATGTTTTCTAACTGCAATATTTGAGAGAGCTGTCTCCAGTCTTTTTCACAATTTTATCTCATTTACTGGAACTGTCCATGAAGTAATAATAAATTTGAAAAAAAACCCATATGGATTGTAGATGTATTATCCTTATTGATCCACAATCTCATCACCTGTGCAGCATTTTTGACTAAGGTACCTGACTGTTTTAATTCATCTTTACTGAACCACTGATGCTGAACTAGCTGATATGAATATAACTACATGTAGGACGACTTTTCTGTAACTTCCCTTATGCTACATGTCAGCACAGTATGTACTCTTTCTTCTCCAGGATGCAGCAGTCTCATCTTCTTGGAACTAGTTTTAAGTTCAAGTGTACAAAACCAATTTTCCAACACAGCAAAAAAATGCTTTCATTACATCAGACCTATTTGCCAGTAATCACTTGTCATTTGTATTTACTGAAAAGCTTTGCTATGGGTCTTTCAAAATTATGCACTCCAAGGCATCTCACAGCAATATTTATCTTCATGATTGAAGATGAGTGTGATTCCAAGTCCTCTGCTCCTAAATCAAACTCGGACTTACCCAATTGCTTGACATTTCTTACTGCACTACAGGAGTCTTAACACACACTTTTATAATTAGTTACCTGAAACTCCATATATCCACACCCTCTATATTGTATCTACTCAAGCCAGTTGTTTTCCTCCAAAGGTTTTAACCCACTTTTATTACTCCCCTCCCATTAGTTGCCAAGAGTGATAATTGATCAATAAAGCTTGTGTCTGTCTGCTGTGAAGTCACGCTGTTTCTGGCCATCTGCTTCCTCTGAAACTGGCCTTAATCTGGTGGGAAATACGTTCAGGATTGGTTTTTTCCACCAGTGACTAAGGTCTCTGTAGTTAGCTGGATGAGCAGGATCTTTCTTTCCCAGAAGATGACAGAGGTATTGCCTTTAGCTGCTTACCTGCAACCTCCACGTGTTCCTTTAAGTGTCTGTTTTGGCCTCTTTGCTGGCACTTGCACTGACAGCTTTCAACAGCTCAACCACGTTCCTGCAGCTACCCCACTTCTGACCACTTTGCTGTTCTCTCACTTTTCTTTGCTTGCAAATAAGTAGAACCAATAAACGATCAACATAGCTACCAGGACCTTTCAAGTCAGTGATGCAAATATATTTTGTACTTAAAAAAAAAAAAAAAGCAAACAACAAAAAAACCACGATCAGGATTATTGGACCAAGGCCCAGCTTATCATAGCTATATGCACAGCTAATATAGCCACATTTATGCTATTTTTTGAAGTCTGGTTTCTTCAAAGTGGTCCCTAAAGCCCAAGTTTCCATCTTCATGGGAGAGGACACAGCTTCTGAACATGCAATGTTATGCAGCCAGATTTGAAATTCTTGGTTGCAGAAGGCAGTTTTATGAAGCCTGAAAGCCAACACAGGTCATCAAGTCTGGATCTCCATGGTTTAGCAGCAACTGTTTGGATAGGAGCTTGCTGCATACATTGCCTCTCCTGCCACTGTGAGCTCCATAGCTGCTGCTTCTCTCCTTCTGCTGGTGCTCCAAAAAGCAAGCCAGCATGGCACTGGATGTACACAGCTAAAATGCTCACAGCACAGTCTGTTCTCTCGCCTCCCCAGGGGTTTTAACCTTCATTGAAGTTGGATGGAGAAACTTCGTGCCCACATCAGCTACCAGATCATAACAGGTTACAGGTTACTTTGCAGCTGCTGATCTGTGGTACCTGCCCATTCTTTGCTTGTAGAAAGTGCAAAGGAAACAGGGGTAAAGTTAAAGGGTACAGTTTTTACATGAAACTGTAAAAGCTTGTGCATTCTCAGGCTGCAACTCTAGTTGTGTTGTGGTACACACAAAAAAATGAACAACTGTCTGCAGTCCTTGGCATACAACTCCAGGCAGATGCTCACTGCAAAAGCTCTTCAGATAGCACCATGTTTTTATTAATTCTCCTTGACTTCTTTTACTTGCACTGCCCAAATCCAGTGAGACAACCAGGCTTTCTGAGCCAAACAGCAGCAAAGCTCCAGCACCCTCAGTCTCATGGTACTGCTGTCCCTGCTCAGAGCTGGGCATGTTCTGACCAGGGCAGTTCAAACTCCAGTTGTTCCCGTGCATGAGCACAGCAGAACTGTGAGGTGAAGCATAAATGAGAGGACATATTCTGCCTCCATGCTGGATGAATGTGGGGAGGCTCTGTAAGAGAGCATATTCTACCTGCTCAGTACCAAGGGGATCAAGTTCTGCAGTATATTCCCTGGAGGAAATGGTTGCACTTCCTTAGCTGAGTGTGTGAACAGAGCTTATTCCAAGTCAGAATTATCAAGACTACTGTCTGAAAGAGTGTACATTCCTTTAATTAAATAGCAAAGAATGTGTTTACTTAATTCTACTTTCTACTGCAAAAACATATGATAGTGGGAATTATGGATTCTGGTGTCTGCCAGGTCCCTGATACCCTTATGTGTTTTAGAATCTAGGCAACTAGAGAATTCATGTGGTAATTCCTCCATTATACTTTTCACATAATTATATTTTCTTCAGAATTGTTTAGTCAAATTAATGGCATGAGCCTTATTTCAGGAATATTTAGCATATTTCTAAAGAGACTTATTAAACTACCAATTTTTATCTCACTTAAGAACTGCCTTAATAACAACATTCAGGAAAGCTGGTTCATGATCTTGAGATGGTGATAGCTCAAATTTTTATGTGTTGTGTTGTCAGGCTGCTTGTGATATAATAGAAAAGATCTACTCCTGGCTAGGGAGAGATGAGATGTGAAGTTTTCTCTGCTGGAGTGCATATGCCCTCAGACATCAAAGCGTTTAAAATTTCCCATACATCAGAATGGAAACTGGACATTTTATCACCTGGGGTGCTGCCTGCTCCCTACTGCTTTTTCTGCCCAGCAGCTCCCCAGGGATGTAGCAAAAGCTGTTCACATCAGAAGTGAGAAGTGAAGGCATACTCCTGGCTACAGCTGTGGGTGTCCACTGACAGTAAACAGATGCCAGGACAAAAAAAAATCTAACCAACAAACCAAAAAAAGACCCCTGTTTTTCTTGGGAACTTTACTATGACAACAATCCTCATAAAAGCAGCTCTGTCCTGGGCAATTATAAACCAAGCACCTGCAGGAAGCATTTCTTCATTCTTTAAAGGCTCGGACCTTCAACTTCAAATCTCTCTTCTCCTCCATCATGTCATGGACATAAGCTGTAATTGTGGTCACTAACAGTCTGTATTATAATGACTCTTGTTATAGGATAGGATGGATTCTGGTTACAAAATGAAAATGTCCACACACCCAATTTCTTTATCATTAGTCTCCAGCAACATGAGAAAGCTGTGCACAACGAGCTCAGAGGCAGATGCTACATGGGCTGCATAAAATTGGTCAGGGAGCAGAAGTGAGAAAGTCATGGCTGTCTCCTGCAGATGCAAAAGGGGTCTCTGAACAGTGTCAGCTATGAACAATGTCAGATATTCATTTGGTAGGGTGACATTTTTATTTATTTTTATTGGATGATTGTCCATTTGGGAGAAGTACAGGCCAAGAGTTTGGTCTGAGAAAACAAATGATGTCTGGAATTTATCTTGATAAAATATAAAAGCAGATTATGTTCCTTGGGCTAAAAGTTGTTAGCATAAGTATGAGATTGTGAGTTCCTTGGTTCTTTAGTGCGTTAAGAAAAGAGAGAAAGAGAACTAAAAAAAAAAAAAGTATGAAACAATGACTATGTACATGCAGAGAGAATTTGTGGATTAGGCTGGTAGGTACTTCTGCAAGATATTCTTGCTGATTTTAGGTGTAACGTGCATTACCTCAGTCAAAAGGCAGTTATCACAAGCTCTGCAGTACATAACCCTCCCCATGGTTTGTCTTCTTGTTTCTAAAGGATCATCTAAGTCTCTTGCACTGTTGAGGTCTAGAAAAACTGATAAAAGTGGGAGATAATCCTTTTAAAAGCAAAGTACATGCTGCAGGAAATCTCATTTTCATGTGCAGTCAGAAGCAGCCCAAGTGCCATTGTCTATATACAGGCCAAAGGAAGAGGAGGTGAAATATTTGGACACATTCTAAAGGCTATGTATCTATGAAACTTCCACTTCAAATCCCAGCCAAATCTTCTCTGACTGGCTTGAGATAAATGAGCACCCAACAATAATCAGCAAAGCTGCTGGGGTTTTTCAACCTTGTTTTGAATTGAACAATGCTATATCTAGGTCCTTGTCCAATAGTTACTGCAAATATTTTGCAATGTAGGTAATTTTGAATCCTGAGGATTCAAATTCTCCAAACTCAAATACACCTGAGTTTTCATGTTGGCCATCATCATTAATCATCTGCCTCTGGTAAAGTTTCTTTTATCGAGGCCTTTTTAAATTTATGTATTCATTGAGGATTTGACAATATGACAAATACCCACTGACAATGGCATGTTCTCAACTTCATTGATCAGGCTTGATGAGAAGCAGTTGGGACTCTGTGCCTCCTACCCACAACATAAAAGGGGCAGAGTTTGTGTCTCCTCTTGTACCATTTCATCCTTACCAAGGGCTGCTTCTTCTTCCATGAAGAGCTGCCCTACAGTGTGAGCAGTGGCACTGGGAGGTCTGCTCACAGTAGATGTAGCACAGGTTATCTGGTTAATTAAATTAAGTCCATATGCCCAGTCCAGGGTTTTTCAGTGGCAGGCAGCTGTCCCCTCACAGCAGCAGAGGGGTGCAGCCCCTTCATAAACACTGCTCTGCAACCCACACTGGTAGAGATGTCAAGAGTGCTGTGCACCACTGTCCTTGGAGTTTCCCTTGATATTAACTGATAACACGTGAGCTGCTCATGTGGTCTGATGTGTAATTTAAATTGCTATTGACAGTAGCATGCTGAGAGAGCCATTACAGCATGAAAGGGAGGCAGGGAGAGGAAACTGGTGAGAAAGCAAGTAAATATATAAACATAAACATGCTTAGAACATTCATCTCTCATCTTGATTGTTTTTCAGGTAAGAGAATAGATATTAAGAAGCTTGCATGCTGCTGTGAGAGTTTAAAGTGATAGCTTGGTCATGGACTAATACTGTGATGTTAAACAAATCTGTTGTCAACAGTCCTGCCATACATAGCAGGGGGGAGGTGTTAAATGATGGCCTCGAGTCCTGCTGCCCCTCTGTTCAGGGAAGGAGTCAACATCAAGGTGACTCAAGGTCTTTTCTACTCCCAGGCCCCTCAATTTGCCTTTGCATTACTGGAAGGAACAAAACAACAGGGATTTCTCCCCACATTTGACGCCTCAGTGGCTGGTCCAGTTATGACTAGATTTTTTTATTCCAAGTCAGAATAACTAATGATTAAATTTTCTTTGGAAAGGTGCAGTGCGAGCTGCAGTTTCATGATTGTTTCATGCCCATTAAAGCTGGGCTGTTGCTGACAGGAACCATTCCCTCCTCTCCTGTGTTTCAGCTCACACCTTCCTTCCCCTTCCCCTCTGCTGGCACTAGTACCCCTGCAGCCATGCCAAGGGCTGGAGAAGGGAATTCTCCAGGGAATTCTGCAACTGGAACTACAGTGGGCTTTGCTGGTTAGTTTTCAGCTGGGCCAGAACATTGCTCTGCTTCTCTCCACTGCCCTGCAGGTGCCTCTGTGGGAGAAACAACAGGAGTGGGTAAGGTGTGGGATCATCTCCCTCAGGGGGCTTAAAACAGCTGTGATTCACATCCCCCCCAAAGCTTTCCAGGAAAAATAGACCTCAGGAAAAAGGAATGTGTGTGCCAGCTTTCGGTTAAATTCCCTTTCCTATCACAGATTTCTTACCTGACTTTGAACAGGTCATTTTAACCTCTGCCTTAGATTTCCTTCTCCAAAACAAAGACAAAACAGTACTTTTATCTTTTAGAACAGCGCATTAGATATTTTGAGGTGCTGAGGTGCCCAGGTACTCTGGGAACAGGAGCACAGAAAGACTTTTGATAAGTCTGCAAATATTTTCAAAGTGCTTCTGCCTCAAGCTTCTCTTTTTAATTGCCATAATTGTAGACAGTATTTGTACTGCACAACGATGGCCTTTGTAGCTTAACATGTTGTAAGTATCCATGCTTTTAGCAAATCATTGGTGTAACTGAATTCCAGGTTATAGAATTCAGGGTATAAATCTGAGATCTGTGACAAAGGATGCAAATGGTTTTTTTCAGGCTTTAAAAAGCATTTTCACTGTTTTTCAAGTTTCAGTAACTTTTAGTAGCATCACTCAACAACAGTGAGCAAGCACTCCATGGTGAAAACACCAGCTGTGGGCTGTTTCACATGCAGTTACCTTTCAGTCAGTCACACCATAACATTACTTGCTCCATCTGAACCTGAGCCTGGTCTGAGGAGATCGATTCAAGTTCATCTGACCTGACATTGCCATGTTTTTTCCAACAGAGCTAATGTGTGGTTTTGTTTGTGACCAGACCTGTCACTTACAGGGCTTCAAACTAATATCCTTGTTTTAACACAGAGCAGACAGAGTGGTTGTTTGGATCACAACCACTTTTCCAGAAATGGGTGATAATACTGCATCAATGCTGTCATTGTGGTTCTCTTCCTAGCCTAAAGAGATCTGCTTGCAGCATAAGGTTTTAAATGTTTATCCTTTGAAAAAATATATTTGGCGTAGCCATAACAAGTGGTAGAATATCCCTTTTGCCTCAGAATTTGAGATTAGAATGTCTATGTTTATAGCTAAAGGAGGATCCCTTTAGAAATAAAGGTATTTAGAAATAAATATTTAGTAAGGTGGTGATAAAATTACATGGGCAGATCTTCATTCAAAGAGAAGGAATCAATCTTTAATTTACAAAACTCAAATGAGAGATTACAGACTAGTTATTCTTGGATACATCATCCAACCCTGGCAATCTGATTCTAAAGGGCTGATTAACAGAAAGCACAGGTACCAGTACTTCTCACATATAAGGTGTCTGAAAGATGCTGGGACCAGGGATATTCAAAGTCATTGGTCTCATTCTGAAAACACTTTACCACATACTCCTTTTCTGACCTTGGAAATGCATTTCATTTCTCTACATTTAAGTTCCTGCATTTAGAAGACGGGGATTAAGAACACAGATGCAAAGCTGCTCTAAGTTTATTGATATTTGCAGCTTTCAGAGCTTTCATGGGTAGCACTGTACAAATGCAAAAAGTTCTTTACATTTTACTGAAGTGATTCATTTTTCAGCTGGCCACACTGTTGTACTGCAAATCCTCAATGAGTGAGAACTTGCCAATTTGAAGAAACAAATGTTTTGACTAAATGGTTTTTCAAAGACACATAGAAAAATTGGTGCAACCTCATCATGGAGATAAATTTATATCAGGCTGAGTGCCTCGTATTGATTAAGCTTATGTCAGCAAGGAATCAACTTGCTAATGCCATGAAAGGCACTTTTAAACTGAAATAAGAGTGTCTACACAAGGGATTAGTTTAATATTGGCATTCTTTTTCCCCAAATAAGACAAGCCTTTAAGTCCCATATCCCTAGTGCTATGCATTGTGAATTACAAAAAAAAAGTAATAGAAATGGCATAGCAGACATGGCAAAAACCAATTAGTGCCTGTCCTTGGTACTCAGAGTGCTACACTGGCTCACAATTAGGCTTGCTATGATTTGAAGCATCTTTAAGCCTGCTGCTACTGAACACAATATGTGGGAACATGGTTCTGTCACGTTTTTTTAATGTTCAAGCAATGCTGACTGACATATCCCAGAGATGTGAGTTCGAGGCTGTGGTTTCATGGCAGCCTAAGTTCTGTGGCAGGCCAGCTGCCACTGTGAAGTCACAAATACATTCCTGGTGAGAAGGAAGGAAAAGTGCCTCCCAAACCAGTTTGGTGGATGCTTTTGCTTGCAATGGCAGCAGTGTGGACAAAGTTTAGGATGAGCTGCTCCTACCCCTTCTCTGCTGAAAGGAGGACCCAGAATCCCAACTCTGAATTGCCATCACGTGTGTACTTGGAAGAATGTAAGTGTAAGCACAGTGAAGACTTTTAAGTAAATATTTAAATTAGCCTGCATTTTTAAATAGTCATGATGTATTCAAAGAAGAAGCTTTGCACTTTAAAGAAGTATAGAAATAGAAATAGAAGTAGAAACCACAATGTCTTTGCAGAAATACTAACTAATAATTATCCGAACAGCTGGACTATTATCTGTCTAGCTATAATAAATGGCAGAGGAACAGACAGAGGAAATGTCCAAAAGAATCACTATCAGCAAAGTATTTCCAAAGCTTTGAGAATGATTTCAACATTAACTGATATCAACACGTGAGAGCCAGAGGCTAGATACTCCATCTTTTCCTTTTCCATCCTTCCCTAATGCTTCCTATTGAGTGTTCATGTTTTTATGTATATCCTTCCTCATGAATTAAAGAGCTCTGAAAATGGAAGAATAATCATGAATCTCACTTTCCAGGGAGAATATGTAAGGATGGGCATGACTGAACCTTGTTTACAATGGGGTAACTACCACTGAGAGTGGGAAAAGGAGGTGTTTCCATCTGAAAATACAGAAGTACATAAGCGTGCCAGAGTCTTTTGGATGTTAGAGATGTTGCAGTAGCTGTATGTCCTGGATATGGGCTCATTCCCTCTGAGCTGAGGTGTTACTGCAGTGGGATACAGCTGTGGTGGGCTGTGGCTGCTGAGAACAGCCATCCCTGGCATGACTGGGATCAGGCTAGTCTGACACCTCAAGATACAGAAGCAAACTTTTATAGGCTCTGTATTCAGCACATGGACAGCTGAGGGGAAGAGAAGACCTGGGACACTGAGGTGACATGGCTTATCCTCCTGGTCTTCAGTGCTGGGAACCCTCAGATACTTTTCTTAATGCCAGCAATACCATATGAAAGTATACAGAATTACAGTAATCATCCCTGGAGATGGCAAATGTGTGGGTTTCCATAGATAAGTCCAAATCGAGTAAAAATGATGCAATAATTTTTATCAATTGGTCACCCATAAAACAGAGATATCACAAGGTTCAGAAGCAAAGAGTCCAGATGCACCCACTGTCATGGGATGGAGTCATGTTCTGATAGGGATGCTAGGGAAAGAGAGACTTGAATATATCTGCAGTTGGGCTAAACATTGTGGTTGCATATTTAAGCTAAACATTGTGGTTGCATATTTAAGCAACACAGAATGACAACACAGTGACAACAGGAAATTAAATTCTATCATCCTGAAGGTAACTGTGAACTTTGGGATTTTTATGAAGTGCTCCTTTTTCTCCTCCTTGAAGACTGTGGGATCAGGCTAAGGATGGTTTATCAGGGATAAATATGTGGGATATTGGAGTGCTGCAGTGCTGAGCAGCTGCTGTGCAGCCAGGGTCAAAGAGCAGGGGAAATGGTATTTAGAAAAGTCAGCTGCAGAATTGGAAGGAGGTCTATCTCACTACTCCTGTCCATCCTTAAGATAATTCCTTTCACACAAACAGCCTAAAATCTCCAAAACCAATTTCTTTCAAAATACAGCTGACCCCTCCTGTATGATGAAGAATGTATTTAGGGGAGAAGTGCTTACAAGCTGATCCTTGTGGCACATTCCTTTCAGTCTTGCTGGGCATTCAGCCTCTGTTTACACTGGTTAAATATTTAAGGCTATCTTTACAAAGAAAAACAAAAGCCCAAAAATTTCTTCTAAAGGGAAAGTCAAGATTGTCCTTTAACATCTGTCCAAGCCAGATTCCACTGAGAAAGGCAGATGCAGGCTGAGAATTACTTCTGCTCTGATCTCATCCTGCTCATTCTCTAAATAGCATTCATGGAAAATAGACACACACCTAAAAGACATAGAAAAACAACTTTCTTCCACTGTATCTCCCCACCTCACACACACACACCTTTTCAACTTGTGCATCTTGCAATAGCAATGCAGCAAATATGATCTGAATCTCATTTACATCAGTGGAAATGGGGAGTCATTTCTTTGAAAGGAATGTACTTGAAGCACAGCAAGAGCAGCGTGAGGCCAGAAGTAAGAGCTCATCACATAATTTCTCCTTGCATCACAGCCTTATGAAGCTCTACTCCTTTCCCTTGTATCTGTGAAATCAGCAGGTCTACTCCTGGGAGTAAGGATTGCCATCTTAGGCCCTTAAATCAGCCTCTCTGTGTTTGAAGAACAAGAGAGAGTCTGTGTTTTCAGGCACTGTATGTAACTGTAGAAGAACTTGCTCAAGAAAGGGAAATAAAAAGAGAGCAAAAACGTTCACATTCTCTGGACAAAATGAGCTGTGATCTGCAATTGCCCTTTTAAGAGTTGTGGCTTTTTCCTGTTCTCCAGAAAATTTCTGGCAGCAGCAGTTGGGCTGCAGCCCCTGCGCCTCTCACCCCAGTGCAAAGCATGTCAAGGAAGGCAGGCAACATACGGCTTTAATTTGCAAGGGATCATCTACATTTCTTATGAACAGAAAACCAAATCAAATCTCCACGTACTCCATCTATCTTGAATAAACAGCGTTAAGGAAAAAAAAAAATGCTGTGGGTATTGGGAGGAAGAGACTCTTTGTAGTCTGCTGTGACTGTGCACACCACTTCTCCTCATGCCTCTTTAAAATATATCAGATCCCTGTAATGGGGGCCTGACTTGCACCCATGCTGGCCAAAAACTGCTCTTTATTCCTAGCCCATGCTACCTGGTAGAACATTCATGTTACAATAGGCATCACTCAGCAGGAATAAATCCTATTTCTCTTGTTACCACAACTCCCAAATACATACAAGTACAATTTTTAACCTAAACTGACAAGTGCAAACCAATGTAGCCAATTAATAAAAGGCATATAGCAAGGCAAGTGGGATGAATTTGAGGGTAAGCTGACCTGGGCCACCTGATGGTCAGAGAATTACTTGGTATCTTGTCAAAAGCTTGTTAATAACAACTGCCTCTGCACTGAGGTGACTTTCTGAGCACTTGGCTGTACAGCCTTGAAACCCTTTGCTGCAGAAAGTATTCTGGCTGCTGACTGCACCAACCCTAAGGTTTGTGTTCAGCTCCTACTGTTTTTCTTTGCCAATCACTACATGTGTTTGTTATTTTTGTCAGCACAGGCGTACTTCCAAGAGTCTTCTAGATGTTCCAAGAAATGTCAAAGGCAGGCTTTTAAATTTTAAGGATTTTGTTCTTCTGGCAAGGCTACGTCTGTGAGACTCTATGCCCATGGCCCTGAGGCTGATGGCTGTCACTGGCATGTTGCAAACGGAAAAGTATCTTACCATGCAACTGTAAAAGCTGCTTGGGAGATTGTCCAGGTACTTTCTCTCCACAATTTTGGTTTGTAGACCTCAGTGTCAACTTCTAGGGTCGAACGCCTTACTTTAAGGAGCATGTATTATCTGGACTAAGGATTTTATAATCCAAAATATACAGTAGTTTTAATGTGGCAATGTAAGGGTGTACCTTATTTCAGCTTACAATTTGGGATGTATGACACTGTAATCATCTCTCCTTCATTTCACTGCATTTAGAATCTTTGTGCTGATTTTCCTTCATTTCATTGCATTTAGAATCTTTGTGCTGATTTTCCTTCATTTCACTGCTTCTACAATCTTTGTACTGATTTTTCAGCAAGTGTCCCTCTCTGTGCATTGTGAGGACTTCATGTGATGTGTACTGCCAGTGCTCAGAGCTGAAATGAGACCCACCTGAGATGTACATCTGTCCTGTCTCATTTGGAAACTCCCAAGAAACTTCATTAATTTAATATACACATTGTTGCCCATCATAGATTAGGTATTTTAATCCCTCTCTCTACCCAAATCTCAAAAATCCTTTCTTTCCGTACAGAACTAATTGCTCAGCACACAAAAAATATTAACTGTTCTTATCAGCCAAGATTCATGCTCAACATGAGACAAAAATCAACTTTTAACTTACCCCACTGAATTATGATTATCTTACTTTCAACCCTTTATTTGACATCTAAATAATGAAACCTTGAATGAACTAAAAACCTAAATATTTAAGCATAACTTTTGCTTTAATTGGCGGACAAACATAATTTATGCTATCATCTCAGTCTATATTTTATTCATTTGGGTGCTCACTAGCCTTCCTACATACACATTTGTGCTTATATTTGGATTCTCTGTATATAACATAGGTCTGTGAGATAAAGCTGAATAATTTCCTCTAGGGAAACAAGTTTTCCTTAAGTGCTGTGGAATGGAAGCATTCACTCTATCCTATTTCTGCCAGTCACCCTGAGGAAAACAAGAAAATCCTGTGATGACTTTTTGCTTTGTTTCGTTCCAAAATTAAAGATTTACATGACTACCTTTTTTTTTTTTTTTTTTTCTTCAGACAATCCCCCATCTCCCATAACAAGTAAAGCAAGCACAAACCAGCACAAACAGCAATTGCTTCCCATTTCCTAAGATATTTATTTATTAGGCCAGCTCTGGAAGGATAGTATTGGTGCATAAAGAATGTAAGAGGACAGAACTCATATTTTGCCTACCTGCCAGAGTCCTGAGTTCCCCTAATGGCTACTATACCTAGTAACATCTGCTTATTGTTTTGAAGAAAAAGCTGAAAATCCTTTTTATTATTATTTAATGCCCAAATTTTTGTTTCTTTCAGAATGGAAGATTGTCTTTCCTCGGCAAGGGGGAAGAGTGCCTTAAGAAATGCACTGTGTGTCTTCATAAGAACATGATTACTGTCATACTGACCCGAGCAAAGGTGGCTTCCAGTCTCCTCTCTCCAGCTGTCACCTATGATGGACACCTAAGGAACCATTAAAATAACAAGGGAGACACACAGGAATAATTTCCTGGGGATATGATGTGCAGTACTGGGCTTGCATGAAGATGTAGTATATTTTGTTAGGCCAAGACATGCACGTGGAAAAATCAGACAGACTTTTGGTCACATTTTTCTGTGGGTTCGAATCACCTTTCAGCTAAGAGCAATTGCTTACCATTTCCTAAGATATTTATTAATTAAGCCAGCTCTGGAAGGAAGAAGATGGTAGCTTTAGAATAGAGAGGACATTGATGATGTTAATGATGGGGGGAAAAAGCATTTATTTGCTAAGCAAAAAGAAGAGACAATTACCTTACATGCGGTTGATTTGGAGAGGGGTAAGTGGAAGGGGGCAGTGTTGTATGTTGAGGTAGGAGGAAATTATAATGTACTATCAGACCAGCATCTCTACTGAGCCCACGTTTGGGCAGAGTTAGGAAACCCAGTTCCCTTCTGTGGGACAAGTTCTGTAGTTTCTCTTAAGGACCAGGTCTGGAAGGAGTGGGAGAATGTCTGATTTGTGAGAAAGGCTCCCTCACAAACAGCACAGTGGTTTGTTTGGGCTATGATGATGGCCTCTGGGAGTTCATGCTGGAGCTGACTGCTTGTTTCCAGCCACACAACTACAAGGAATGCAGCTGTGCACTGGATGAAGTACAGCCCTGGAACATCAAATGTAAGACCAGGGTATACTGGTGATTTGATAGCAGGGGGTGTTCACTGCTGTAATAGTGGATGGGCATCAAAACACATCTTGCATTTCTTGCTCAGGCACAGTTTAAACAGATCTGGTGTTTTGGGCCACAAAGGATTATGCTCTAATGATGAGTTTTGTGGTTTGGGGTGTTCGAAATGTAGGACAAGTGCTTCTGGGAAGATTCTTTCCACACAGGATTTTCTTCTGTTATGTGAAAAATCATTAAACAGTTAAAATGAGGAAGTCCTAGAAAGTTTTCTGAACTCACCAGCTCTCAACCCTTGTTCTTCTCCCCACAATACTACCTCCATCCCATTTCCACTTTTTCTTTCTGAGCTGGTCTTACATCTGAACTTGAAGCAGTTTTTCTCAAGCAGCATTTAGCTTTTACCTAATTACTGCATTTAGATAGTTACTGCTTCAGAACCAAAACAAAAAAACCATCTTGTTAATCCAAAAATATGGCTGGTTTTCCTTCTGTACTGGTTGGTCTGAAGAAATCTATTACATACATGTACAAACCTTATCTGTATACACTGGTCCTTCTCCTAGAACAGCCTTCTCAGTTATTAGAGGTGGTGTTTTTCAGTTTGAGAAGTGTTTCCTTAATATTTCAAATGCAGACCCCAGTAGGTAGAATTTCAACCAACTGATGATGCACTTAGGCATCCTAATTACCTCTCCTGGATTGTGTGATGTGTCCCCAGGTCTAAAGAGGACATGCAGAAAGCCAAGGAGGCCTCCCAAGATCAGTCAGAAATTCACACTCATTGTCTATGAGAAAGAGCATGGATAATACTTATTCCAGTCTAAAGAACCAGTTCAGTCTTTTTTAGGGTGAACAGAGGAATAATGCTGCTATTTAGGACTGAAGAGAAAGAGGGTTTGTGCTAGAAAGAAGTTAATAATTTTAATTACTGATGTAGATCTGAAGAGAAAAATCCATAGCTTCAAACTATAAATACAATATTTAAGGAGTCAAACTGTTCAGCAGAAGATGGAAAAAGGTATTTGTGCATATCATTTTTGAACTGTGGTCCTCTGAGAAGAGAGTTCTTGACAGAACTCAATGAACCTCAGTAAATGAGGACATCAGCAATCGACATTTTTAAGGATGTGCAATTTCTAAACATGATCCCACTCCTGCAGTCGTTACACAGCATAGATTTTGCTATTAATTAGTTTGAATGTGGGACAGTACTGCTGGGAGAAAGAAAGTGGCCTAAATAGCATGGTCCAAATTTTATCTGTAGCTATCCAAGAAATACGGATGTCTTTTATTAACCCTTGCCACCTCCGACAGCTAGAAATAAATGCTGGAGCTGTCTTACTGCTAATGGATTTTTGGAGCTCAATTAACGTGTGAGGCAGAAAGGGTGGGAGCACACTGCAGAGAAGGAAGACAGCTGGTGGGAGAAGTTCCATGCCTGGTTCAGCTCCGAATGGCAGAATTAACCTTCGGACAAATACGAGAACATTTGCACAAACGACAGAGAGCCTTAATTACTTGAATGTCTGGAGAACAGGGCAGGGTTCGTCTCCCCAGGAGCACGCTTTATTATTCTTATTCAGTTCCAACGAGTACAGTAAATCCCCTATTCAGCCTCCATCGTTTTTCTGGACTATGCATTTCGGGAGAGCCAACAGGACCTCCATTCTGTTTGTGCAATGGGGCTTCAGGCGTGCAAAAATGGCCACTGCTGGCGGTCACTGTATGCCCATTCACACCCGCGCCAGAATATAGCAAGAATTTCAAAAACCTGACGGGAGGCACTGCAAGTCACACAGCATTCGACTTGAGTCACACTGGAATAGTTGCCCACTAAGCAGAGGGAGGAAGGAAAATGGGAAAGCCCCACTGAGATTACTTTCCTATGTCGGCCTGCTGCTGTGGACACGGTGGGAGGAAGGCGCAGATAACACCAGTTCGGCAGCGAGTTACTTCAAGTGTCTCTGGGGAGAGGCGAGTTTTCGCCACTCCAACATCATCGCCTATGCGACGTGCCACATCTGCGGCTTCGGCCCGCGCCTCAAGGGACGGCAGCGTGTCTCCCGTATTTCGGACCCGCAGAGACACCCCGAGTGCGCACTGCTGCCCGCAGCGGAGTCCTGGCAGTGCCGCGGCTCCCTCCTCCGATCCTGCCCTTTGCTACGTACCAAACATCGATTCACCCGCTCGGGATTAGCCCGCCGGGGCGGGGGGGGACGGGACACACCGAGGGTGACGAGCCCCGGCCCAGTCCGGGCGCGCCGCTCAACAGCTTCAACAATCGTCATCACCGGGGAATCCAAAAACACCCCCGGGACAGCCGGGGCCGGCGCGCTGCCCACCGACACGGCTCAGCGCCGTCCCCCCGGTCACCGCCCGCCGCGGGGCCCCT